>CM038676.1:139076806-139624606 GCA_021605205.1 Aegilops longissima | reverse complement strand
TGAGTTAATTATTTCTAAAGATTTTGGTATAGGTTTCCATGATACCCCTGCCGGGTTGAACATATGTCTTCCTTTATATGCGTGAACTCGGAAGTTTTCACGAGTCATACTCATCGGTATTTCACGGTAAAACTTTCAACACTAATGCCTTTATCAAAGCGAGAAGTGAATGGAAGGTTATACATTGAAGAAGTGGGAGTCGACCTTGTTTCATGCCCATGGACACGATGTAGATCTTATCTTGGAAACTTCTTGTAATAATAACTATTTTCTTGGTAAATATTATCTTATATCGTGAATTGATCCTACATGCAACCGTGGTTCCGACCATGTTTGTTCTCCTTGATTCTAATTCTCGGACAAGTTAGAGTACTTGTCTTCCGTGAGAGCAATAACCCCGTCCAACCTCTACTTTGATATGTCATCAGTATTACCTCGGTATCTCGAGATTATCATGGAACAACATAACTTCTTATGAGTTCTTCATCAAGTGCTACCTTCCCACTGAATCCAATTTTTCATGGGTTCTGAGTTATTAAACACTCAAAGACACCGATAACTGAACCGAGTCGCATTACGGTTCAACGACTCTTGATAATCTTCTTTAAGTATGAATTTGTAACCGATCCGCCATTCCTAGCCTGTTTGGCTATATCATTGTCGTGATGATTCTAAGCTGTGCTACCGGTCCTTCTTCTCGGAGCACAATGTTCGACGATGAATTAACCTTACGTCGATCCTCATCGTCATATCATTTCGCCTTGAACAACAAGCTTGGTTTCAAGTTTGTGCCGTACCCTTGGTTCCAATAACCTTTCACTTCATCATTACTTTGACTTGATGTAAATGCCCGATCGATTACATCTTCATGAACTCTCGCGACAAAGGTGTCGTGATCATCAACATTCTGAGCTCATCCAGGATATCAATTGAATTCATGATGAGAAATACCATCCTTGCCCTCGATGATTTGTATAATCACCGACCACTCTTTTGCCTTCCCACCAACACAAGCTTGTTCATGTTTGGTGTTATACCTTGAGATCCTTGCTATCCAGCAATTGTTCTTCTTTACCTTGGAGTATTACCATCCTTTATGTCAAGAATGTTCTGAGATTTGCTCCACCTCTTGAGAATTCTTGACATAGAAATACTTCTCACCATCACCCTTCTTTCTTGGTCCCGTGTTAATACCATCAAGTGAGCGGTGTTGTTTGAGTTCGGACTTCTAGCAACCCTATTGCTTTGAAGTTAACGATCGAAAGTTCATTCTTAGGTTATTGATTATTGAATCACCCTTGACATTGGTCGTGCAACCCAACCCATATTTGAGCGCACCTTTCAACCAATGTTTAATTGTGTATGTTTTCCTCGAGCATACTTCCTTATATCATTTGACGACAAATGTTATCTCCTTGTTCACTTAATTGTGGAAATCCATCTTTTGGGAATCTCGATGAATTACCGTTGAGTTCACCAGAAACCTCCTTGTCCTCTCCTTGGGTTAATGATGGACTTTTGTTAACGGAAATCACTCCATAGTTCATTTTCCCGAGAATCTTACAATGTCATCTCGTCAATTTGCGTTGCACCTTTTCTTCTCAGGTATCCTAAGTCTGAGGTATCCCTGACACCAATCGGATCTGAATCTCGGTCAGATATGATGGTTGGGACAACTTTCCAAGAGTTATGATGTTGATCCTATGATGACCCGGTAGCATGATGTCATGCCTAGCACCCCGGCTGGAGGACCTATCGTTATAGATTCCTTTTCAGCAGGGTTATCCATTCCTCCATGAGGGAATTGTAATCTGATTCTACAAGTTATTCGGATGGATCCTTCGTGATTCCAAAGTCTGATCTTCACACGAAGGCCATGTCAATGCTATCTCGAAGCATGTACGTGATACTCGATTTTCAAACAAGAACATTGAAGCCCAATGCTAAATGTTTCTTGCTCAATTATCCGAACACCGTTGTTTGGGTATTGTCATGAAATTTCTCTCCCTTACCTAAAGGGTTCTCTACATTATATCCTGTCATGGATATCATGTTACGCTTATCCTTGGGAAGGATATACCCTGTAATATGTGTTTAAACACATTTTTCCTTTCAATGGGTCTGTTTGACCCTTCTTGGGATATATATAATCTAAGCGGTGATAACCCCTGCTTAGGTAAGCACCTCGTTGTACCACTCTGTAAGTAAGACCCTATTACTATTGTTGATGACATTCCGTAACCACCGATGGGCGAGAACCTTGCCTATTGGTCCGCCTCGTTCAACGAGCGGGAAAATGGTTCTCTTAGTCCCTCGCCCTTAGTACCTATGTTGTTGCCGACATGACCCTCGAGTCTCCTCGACTTGCCTTGCTTACATGATCGTGTAAGAGGTCACCAACCTTCTAATTGTAACCACATGGTGGGCCCATAACCTGATTTCACAGGATCGAAACCTGACTCTCTGTACCCCTTATTCCCAAAGTTATTCCTCCGCGTGGACTCGTATGTAATTCACGGGCCACCGACATAGTGATCTATTCTGGTATCGGGCAATACTTACTCTCGCTACTCTGAACCCCTTTCTCACTCAGTTCGGGGCTTGAGCAAACTACCTACCGCTTGGAGCCTATTGTGGTACCTTCGTACCTTACTCTCGAGGTATTTCATATGTTCAACTCGAGATAATCTTATACTAATTCATGGGTTAGCCCAGATTGTTTCCCTTAAAAGCATTATGTCGTAGAGAGCTGCCCTTTATTTTTATTAAGTGCGATGGAGTTCGAAGAAATGATGACCAGTTTATCATAATGCATCGGAATAAAGGATTGAAGACATCAGCGAGAAGGATTAACTTCTTGAGAAGTTCCGTTAGATTATCGTAACCAGACCTTTCCCCTTGCTCCCTCTTAAATCTCGGGACGAGATTTCTTGTAATGGAGGAGAATTGTGGCCTTGGGTAATTACGCTACAGTAATCCCGCTAATGATGCCACATCACCTCGATTCTTGTGGATAAACTTCGCTAGTTGAACCTAGTTAATTCCAAATTCAAAATCGAGCAAACAATAAAAGTTTTCAAATATTAAAACTAAAATGTTAGAGAGGTGACATATAAGGCATAGGTAATTATGGTGATGAAACCACATTTTTATAAAATGTTTAAATGCTCAAAGGTAAAGAAAAGAGCAGCAAAAGAAATTAGTTAAATGCCTTTTTAGTTAATAAAATGTTGAGCTAATTTTGTTTTATTGCAGGAACTAATGGTGCGATGGCATATTTATTAAAACTAATTTAGGAACTAGTTTTGTAGTCATTAAACTATAATAATGTGAAACTAAGAGTAAACAAAATAAAATAAAGATAAAATACAAAATAAAAGAAAAGGCCCCCGGCCAATCACGAGCAGCCCACCGGCCTACCACTAACCTAACCAGCCCACCTCCACCTTATCCCCCTCCTCATGCAGAGGCCGGGAGGTCGTGGAGGCATCCATGGCGCCCGGGCCGTAGCCGGCCATCCCACGGCCTCGTGGATGGATTAGAGTCAACCCTCGGCGCCCCTGGTGAACCCTAGCAGCAATCCCCTTCCTCTCTTCCTCCCAGCGCCGCCCTCACACACACGGCTCGGCAGCGTCGCCCCATAGCCTCCTC
The DNA here is from genome assembly GCA_021605205.1 of Aegilops longissima. Taxonomy (NCBI): domain Eukaryota; kingdom Viridiplantae; phylum Streptophyta; class Magnoliopsida; order Poales; family Poaceae; genus Aegilops; species Aegilops longissima. Next base: position 139,620,955 of record CM038676.1, on the reverse strand, counting down.
CGTCCACGCCGCCATCCCCCTCCGAGCCGGCTGAAACTATGCACGAGATCCGCCCGCACTCGGCCGCCTCGATTGCGACCACCCGTTCGAGCTGAAGCGCTCTACATCGTCCCCTTGCCTTCGTCTTCTTCTTCGGCAGCCGCCCGGCGCCGCCTCGATTCGCCGCCTCCCGACTACCTCCGGCCTCCCCGACCACGCCCTCGAGTGCGCTGAGAGCACCTCCTTCGATTCCCGGCCTTTGCCCTGTCGATCCGTGCCCGTAGTGTCCGCGCCGCGTGGTCCGTTTGCCATGGCTGCCCCGAAGCTCTGCCTCCGCGTACGTGTACTGCTGCGGCTGCAGCCGCCCGCCGCCCCCTAGTCCACCCGGCGGCGGCCCTCCCCACCGTTAGGCGCGCCCCTGCTTGCCCTTGCTTGCGGCCGGACCACCCAGCGCGTCCACCTGCCGGAATCGACCGCGGAGCTCCTCGCTTCTGCGCTGGATTAGCGCGGCGTTGGTCGCCGACTAAGCGTGGCGTGGCCTGTAATTGGGCACTAACCCCCTCTAATAGTCCATGACGGTGGGCCGAGGCCACTAACTATTTAGTTAAGTTTTGTTTAAGAAAAATGTTAACTAACTTTGAGTCAATGACATGCGGGTCCCACTGGACCCGCTGACTAGTCAACCATTGACCAGTCAACTGCTAAGTCAGCAGTTGACTGGCCCCATTGGTCAGCCCCTGGGTGCTCTATGGGTGCACTACACCAGGTGCACTTAGCAGTTTTGCTATTTTAATTCGAATTAATAATAAATCCAGAATATTGTTTAAACTTTGAAAAATCATAGTAAATTAACCGTAGCTCGGATGGAAAAACTTTGTACATGAAAGTTGCTCGAACGACGAGACGAATCCGGATCGCAGTCCGTTCGTCCGCCATGCACCCCTAACCTATCGAACCTGCAAACTTTCCTCTCCGGTTCATCTCATGCAGCGGGCGTCCGGAACGGGAAAACTTCCGGATGATTCCCCTTCGCGATGTCGCCTAGCGCTGCGTTAGAACACGTCTAGCTCATGCATTGTCTGATATGCACATGCCTGCTATGTATTTACTGTTTCTTCCCCTCTTCTCTCCGGTAGACCCGAGACCGATCTTTGACGACCTGTGATCGACTCGTCACGGCGACCCCTCTCTCTTGCCCGAGCAACCAGGCAAGCCCCCCTTGATCACGGATATCGCCTACTCTTATCTACACTGCTTGCATTAGAGTAGCATAGCATATTCTTGTTTTGGATACTCCTATCTTGATGCATAGCCTGTCCTTGTAACTTCATTGTTACCTTACCGCAATCCTATATGCTTAGTATAGGATGCTAGTACTTTCATCTGTGGCCCTACTTCCTTGTCCGTCTGCCATGCTATACTATCGGGCCGTGATCACTCGGGAGGTGATCACGGGTATATCTATATACTTTACACTATTACATTACAGTGGTACTGTTGGGAGATGGGGGCTGAAAGGGCAGGTGGTTCCATCCAGTAGAGGTGGGCCTAGGTTCCCACGGCCCCATTGTTACTTTGTGGCGGAGGCAGCGGGCTGGTTGAGACCGCCTAGGAGAGAGGTGGGCCTGCAGCCTGTTCGGCGTTCGCGGATACTTAACACGCTTAACGAGGTCTTGGTATTTGATCTGGGTTGGCTCTGAGCTTATCGCACTAACCATCTGGCGGGAGTAGTTATGGGTATCCGGCGTCGTGGTATCAGCGGCACTTGAGGCGTCAGCGGCGGCGGCGCGCCGGATTGGTGGAACGCTGCTGGGCTAGGTGCGCTTCTTCCACGTCACATAGCGTCTTGAGTGTCAGGCGATGGGCCCAGACCCTGCGTGCTTAGGTTTAGACCGGCGTGTTGGCCTCTCTGTTGTGCCTAGGTGGGGCTGCGGCGTGTTGATCTTCTGCGGCGGGCATGACCGAGAAAGTGTGTCCGCCAAATGGGATCAAGCGTCTTTGGGTAAGATGGTGCACCCTGCGGAAGTTAATCTATTCGGATAGCCGTGATCTTGATGCAGGGGCGACTTGGAGTTGTACCTTGAGCTTATGACAACTAGAACCGGATACTTGATAAAACACACCTTCCAAGTGCGGATACAACCGGTGGTCGCTCTCGCTCGTGGTTATGAGCGAGGGATTGCCGGTAGGATTATTGCTATATGATGTTACTTGGAGGACTTCGTTGTCCTCTTACATGCATGCAAGACAGTGTCGAAGCGTAGTCTTCGTTAAGACTAACTATCCCCTCTTATTACGGCATTCTGCGATTCAGTCCACTCGATATGGCCTTTACCCATATATCCATGCATAAGTAGTGTAGCTCCTTGCTTGCGAGTACTTTGGATGAGTACTCACGGTTGCCTTGTTCCCCTTTTCCCCTATCTCTACTCGATTGCTGCAATCGGCGATGGAGCCAGGATGATCCATACCGCCTCGGCGACTACTACTCGGGCGCCTACTACTACGTGCAGCCCGGCGGCGACCGGGAGTGACCTAGGAGGATCCCGAGGCGGGAGGCCTGCTCCTCTTCGTCTGTATCGGTTTGTGCTAGCCATGTTATGGCACCTTGTTTAACTTATGTCTCGTACTCAGATATTGTTGCTTCCAGCGACTTCGTCTATGATCGAGCACTTGTATTCGAGCCCTCGAGGCCCACAGCTTGTATTATGATGCTTGTATGACTTATTTTATTTGTAGAGTTGTGTTGTGATATCTTCCGTGAGTCCTCGATCTTGATCGTACACATTTGCGTGCATGATTAGTGTACGATTGAATCGAGCGTCACAATCTTCTAGTCCCTTTAGCGACATGTGGGACATCAAGCTACGGGTCCACGTGCATACGGAATATAATCTGAGCAGCGGGGTGAAGCACCCAGTCATGGCGCCGGTGTAGTAATGAGCAATGAGGCGTCAAATCACAAAGCTGCACCTTTCCCACAGTTAAGTTGGAGGGAATGAAGTAATAATGCTAAAAAAAGTTGGAGGGGCGAAGCAACCATCATTTCACTTTCGTTCTTGAATCCGCTTCTCCCTCATCTTCTTCAACTTAACCATGTGTTGCTTCGCGTTATTACGCCTCATGTGGGGCGCGGATCAGCTTAGTAAAGCATTGACACATGGGACCGCATGTTAGCAAACCGCCGGGACAACGTCCTCGAAAATAAGAAACCTCCCCGCCATCCATGCGGAAAAATCACCTCCTTTTACTAATCTTTGATTCTATTATTTTTAGATCAATATAATTGAGATTTGTATAGATAGCACACAGGAGCAAAACCAAGTGAGTACGGTTAAGGGCATCCACAATGTGTAGCCAAATGTGAAAATAGCTTTTGGCATCGTGGGAACCATTGTGGGCGGTGTTGCCAAAGCCAAAAAGATGGGCGAAGCTCCACGATTGATTGATTGAAGGAATAGAAAAATCAATGTCTCTCTCTTTCTCCCATGCTTGGATGCATGTAGTACAGATAGAGCACGAGTCTACTCCCCTATCCCTTCTATCACAAATCACAAAGCGATGAGGCGTCAAATCACAAAACGCAGACGAAACAACTATCATTTCACTCTTGACTCCGCTTCTCCATCGTCTTCTTGAGAAACCATCTCACCGCACTAGTACTCCTAGTCGTAGTACTAGTAAAGGACTTCCTGGATGCAAATAAAGCGGTTGTCTCGGCTTGCAAAGCGACACTTGGGAACGACTTACCGTGGTCTCCCTCAATGGTGTTCTCCATCGAGCGCGCTTCGCCAAACCACCAAAAAAAAGTAAATCGACGTCACCGCAATGGGCAAGGAATTCAAATATAGTTACTACCTCCATTTTTTTGTACACAAGGCTAGTATATCAAAATTACAATTTGCAAAGGGCCACTAACACTAATCGAGGCAAAATTGATGGGGTTAGCAACCAAGGACATTAATATCCCCTGCATGCATGCGGAAGTGAGAAGGTTCGTTTGCATGGTCTGCATTAATCAGCGATGAGGTGAGATGGTTAGCTCTTTGGTCTTTCGAGAAAAAAATACGCATTAATCGACACATGAAGCGAGGATTTGTATCGATTAAATCCCTTGAAGGAAAACCCTGCCTTTTTTAACACTAGTACTCCTAGTAATGCACATACTTATCCTGTTTGGGTCTAGGCTTGCATTGCCAAACTTCGCCACACATTTTTGCCAAGCTTGCCTAAAGTTTTCAAAATGAGAAGGTGGTACACTTGCGCACGGCTGTCGCGGTCGCACCGCACCCACACACGGTCGCTCCTGCGCCATGGCCGCACGCACCCTCACCACACACGCTCCTGCATGCCGCAAACCCAACCAAGGGAGCGCACCCTCGACACGTGCGTGTCGCATGTGAACAAACCAAACTCAGCTATCCTATCGCTGACACATAATTTTGTTCATAGAGTATGTTTATCCAACCGCATGTTGGGAGTATCCGTCTGACCCGTCACGGTGGACTGTTGGGGAAGAAGAAGAGGTGAGGAGAAGGAAAGAAGGGTTAGGAGGCGTGGGATATTCATCCAACCACGAAATGGTAGGCCCGACCCAAGTCAGGCGACTTGCATAACAAATAGTATGTTTTTACACAGCAAAAGATCCATAAAAACAACAACATCATGAAAAACTATCACTGCTTGCGGAAAGAGACGGCCTCACCGTCTTTGGCTGCCGGCGCGAACTAGCCGTCGCTGCCGACGTGTGTCTCCACACCGTGGTTGTCCTCGGCCTCCAGCTACTCGTTCAAGCGGAGCGTGCGGGCGCTCTGCGACGAACGAGAGCACAGCCCGCCTCAAGTTGAGGGCGTCGGTTTCGCTGCAGGAGTGCCTCGATGGCGTGGCATCCGTGGCGCCCGTCGTGTCGAGTCGAGCCTCCGCCGCCCGGTTCAAGTCCAGGACTTCCGGTTCCGCCTGCAGGAGGGCGTCGATGAGAGCGGCATCCGCGCGCTCTGCGTCGAGTGGAGCCTCTGCCGCCCGGTTCATGTCCACGACATCCGGTTCTGCCTGCAGGAGAGCCTCGATGGCAGCGTCATGCGCGCGCTCCGCGTCGAGTTGAGCCTCTGCCTCTTGGTCCTTGAGGGAGTCCCGGATTAGGGGGTGTCCGGATAGCCGAACTATCACCGGTGGCCGGACTCCTGGAATATGAAGATACAAGATTGAAGACTTCGTCCCGTGTCCGGATGGGACTTTCCTTGGCGTGGAAGGCAAGCTTGGCTATCTGGATATGTAGATCTCCTACCATTGTAACCGACTCTGTAACCCTAACCTATCCGGTGTCTATATAAACCGGAGGGTTTTAGTCCGTGGGACGAACAACAATCATACCATAGGCTAGCTTCTAGGGTTTAGCCTCCTTGATCTCGTGGTAGATCTACTCTTGTACTACCCATATAATCAATATTAATCAAGCAGGGTAGGGTATTACCTCCATCGAGAGGGCGAACACTGGGTAAAAACATCGTGTCCCTTGTCTCCTGTTACCATCCGCCTAGGCGCACAGTTCGGGACCCCCTACCGAGATCCGCGGTTTTGACGCCGACATTGGTGCTTTCATTGAGAGTTCCTGCGTGTGCGTCGCCATCGGTAGGATGCCTCATCTCGTCTTTAAAGACGATACCATCGCCAAAGGAGCCTTCGCCGCTGGCGAGACTCTTCGGCTAGGTGGTTTTCTTATGACCGCCAGTCCGGTCACCGCGCCGACGATGACCTCTCAAGTCATCGAAACCAATCTCCATGTCAATTCGGAACTTCCCGAACAATTAGATCCGATCGAGCTCTCCTCCGTAAATGAGCTCTTGGATCGAATCGCCGCTCGAGTCGCCACGACTACGACCGGATCGGGCCTAAAACCGATCGAGAGAGATCAACTCTCCCTGGCTACATCATGTTGCTGTGATAGAGGAGCAATGCGGAGATTCTTCTTCTATCTTAAGGACTAGCTACGTCCGGTTCGATCCTCCATGCGGATTCTCGCGGAGGGGCGAATGTCGATCAAGCCACGAACTTAAAGTCGGTGGGCGGGTGGACTCATTGGATAACACTCAAAGATCCAAACTTCCGAAGTTCGAAACTTCTCGGCCCTGAGTCCTAAATTGGGCGGGGTTCGGATCTAGTTCCACCCGCCCACCCAAACATTAGCGATCTATCCCGAATTCGGCAAGAGCCCGCTGAAACAGTACATCATTACTGGGCCAGATTCCTCCTGGTTATGGACAGGATAAAGGACTGCCGAGAGGAGAACGCAATCCCAATTTTCTGCAATAATTGCACGAACAAGGGAATCCTAAACGCCATAAGTCGTCGCGAAATTACACGCTTTGCGGACTTGGCAACCATAGTACAAATGTACTGTGCGATGGAGAGCGCTTGGAAAACCGAAAGTAAATTTTAGGATAATCCGGCCCCGAATACATCCCTAGTCCGAAATAAAGGGTGCATCATTATCAAGCACACTGGTTAAATACCAAAAACCAAAAACCCCTAAAGTGCGGAACCGTCTTTGGAAGGTTGGCTAAGCGGACCATGCAAAATTCATAGATGAGGGCGCCACTCCAACTCATAGCCTTCGAGCATGTTGGATACTACGGCGGTGGCCAAAAGTGGCGAAGAGCTTCTAGCTTCAGAACCCCCAACACCGATGCGGTGTTAATAGTCTTGAGACTTCGCATCAAATAACATGCAAACGAACACTCCGCAACCTTGCCGAAGTCTACCAAGTAGCAACAATAAATCCATGGAGTGACACGACTATCACCTTCAATGCCAGTGATGAACCTAAATTCCGAACAGCCCGAGCACCAGCCGCATTGGTCCTCAGTCCGATAGTGGACGGATTTCGCCTTACTAAGGTACTCATGGATGGCGGCAGCGGACTAAACCTCATCTATGAGGAAACCCTCCAAAAAATGGAAATAGATGGAACCGCATTGAGCGAAGCAGCACAACCTTTAGAGGAATAATCCCTAGCCGGAAGCATGCTGCAGAAAAAATCACACTTGGATGTAGTGTTCGCTCACGGACATTTACAGTCGAGGAGGTCACATTTCAAGTGGCCCCGTTCAACAGCGGATATCATGCTTTATTGGGACGAGAGGCATTCACAATTTTCAAGCTATACCCCATTATGGGTACATGAAGCTTAAAATACCGGACCTAACGGAATAATCACTCTAGCTAGTGATCCGAACATAGCACTCCGCGCGAAAACAAGACAGCCGCACTAGCCCTCGAGGCACTATCCAAGCCCTAGCGGCGAGGAACTCACCGCGATGCGCTCCACGGTGAACAGGGACGATGTGATACTTGATAAAAGATCCAAGTTCACCTCTTTTAAACCAGCGGATGAAATAGTCAAATTCCAAGTCCACCCAACGGACCTCGCAAAGACGGCCTCCATAGGGGCACAATTAAACCACGATGTAGGCGCCACACTACGAGAATTTCTACAAGAAAACTGGGACATCTTTGCCTAGCACCCTTCGACATGCCGGAATCCCGTCGGCTGGCGAGCACAGCCTAAATATCCTAAAAGGATTCAAGCCGACCAAACAGGCTCTTTGGCGCTTTTCTGAACCCAAGAGATAGGCCATGGGAGAGGAGCTAGCCAAACTTTTGGAAGCCGGATTCATCAGAGATATAAAACATCTGGACTGGCTAGCAAACCTGGTGATGGTACCAAAGAAGGATAAATCATGGCGCCTATGTGTTGATTTTAAAGACTTTAATAAGGCTTGCCCAAAGGATCCCTTCCCCCTCCCTCGAATTGATCAAATTATTGACGCTACAGCAGGACACGACTCATTGTGCTTCCTCGACGTACTCGGCTACCACCAAATCAAGATGGCGGAGCTGACCAAGCTGCAACAGCATTCATCACCCCATACGGCCCGTTCGCTTCAATACAATGCCCTTTGGGCTAAAAAGCGCCGCAAAATATATCAGCGCATGATTCGGACATGTCCGCAAACCAGATCGGCAAAACAAAGGAAGCATATGTAGATGACGTGGTCGTCGAAACCAAGCACGTCGAAGCTCTAGTAAACGACTTGAGGCTCACATTCAACAATCTTCAAAAATATGACATCAAGCTCAATCTGGAAAAATGCGTCCTCGGCGTTCCAGCCGGAAAGCTCCTGGGCTTCATCGTGTCCAGTAGAGGAATTGAAGCAAACCCAGCCAAGATCCGAGCTCTGTCACAATTGGATATTCCAAAAGACCTCAAACAAATACAAAAATTGACAGGATGCATAGCGGCTCTAAGCCGCTTTATTTACCGTTTGGGAGAAAAGGCGTTACCCCTTTACCGCCTCCTCCGCCGCACCGAACGCTTCGAGTGGACGGATGCTGCCATGGCCGGACTCAAAGAAATAAAGGCCATTTTGGCAACGAATCCGGTCCTGGCCACGCCCAACGTGGGCGAACCAATGCTATTATATATCGCCGCAACACATCAAGTTGTCAGTGCAGTGCTCGTTGTCGAACCAGAAATAGACGGACACCGGTTCCCTCTTAAAAAACCGGTTTATTATGTGTCCACTGTCCTAACTCCATGCAAGTCCCGGTACCCACACTATCAAAAGATAGCATCCGCGGTGTTCATGGCATCCCGGAAGCTGCGACACTATTTTCAAGAGTGTTCGATAACGGTGGTCTCCGAAGTACCTCTTAACGACATTATAAACAACCGCGATGCGACAGGCCGGATTGCTAAATGCGCCATAGAGCTCCTTCCATTCGATATAACTTATAAGCCACGACGAGCTATTAAGTCGCAGGTTTTGGCCGACTTCGTGGCTGAATGGACTGAAGCCAAACTCCCGAAAGAGTACGGCGCATACTCCAATTGGATCATGCACTTTGACGGCTCCAAAATGTTGGCGGCACAGGGGCTAAGCGTCGTCCGACGTCCCCAACCGAGACACAGTCCAATCGTCCTTGAGATAATGTATACGGACTTCAACAACGCAGCCGAATACGAGGCCCTTCTGCACGGCCTCCGGATGGCAGTCTCCATGGGCATTCAACACCTAGAGGTGCGCAGGGATTCGAACCTCGCAATATCTCAAATAAACGGAGACTTTGATGCCAAAGATCCGAAAATGGCAGCATACCGCAACGCGGTCCTAAAAATGTCAGCACGGTTCAAAGGGCTCGAATTTCATCATATAGCCCGGGATAATAACCAGGCTGCGGATATATTGGCACGCATCGGTGCAAAACACGATGCCGTCCCGCCCAACATCTTCCTGGAACAGTTGTTCAAGCCATCCATACTATGGGAAGGGGAGTCCGGCAATAACAATCCGGACCCAACCGCACTGCCTGACGCCGAACACTCTGACACAACCGGAGGCTCTACCCACGAGATAACACCCTCCGCTCACGAAATAATGCCGGTTATCGCCCCGTGGACGGAACCATTCCTAGCCTACCTAACTAGGCAGGAATTCCCCGAAGACCAAAACGAGGCTCGCTGCATAGTACGGCGATCTAAAGCCTACAAAGTCCATGAGGGAGAGCTTTATAAGAAAAGCACTACCGGAGTCCTTCAAAGGTGTATCTCCGAAGAGGAAGGGCGAAACCTCCTAGCTGAAATTCATGCTGGACTGGGTGGACACCACGCCGCAGCCCGGGCCCTTGTAGGCAAGGCCTTCCGTATAGGATTTTATTGGCCGACGACTCGGGCAGATCTTGCAGACTTAGTCCAACGATCGTCGGTTGCCGCCTTTTTGCTAACCAAAGCCACATGCCACCCACCGCCCTTAAAACTATACCCATCACCTAGTCGTTCGCGGTGCAGGGGCTTGACATGGTTGGACCCTTAAGGGAGGAACCCACAAGCAAAAATACCTATTGGTCATGGTGGATAAATTCACCAAATGGATAGAGGCCAAGCTCGTTAAAGCGGCGAATCCGGACGGTGATAGACTTCATATCGTGGGTAGTGCACCGTTACGGTGTCCCCACATATCATCTTAATGGCACCAACTTCACGGCCGATGAGGTCAAATTATGGTGCAAAAACATGGGCATCAAGCTCGATTACGCCTCGATCTATCACCCTCAAACCAGCGGCCAAGTCGAGCGAGCAAATGGTCTAATCATGAGCGGCATTAAACCCAGACTAGTGCGGTCCCTCAAGGAATCTAATACGCACTGGGTTGAGGAGCTCGACTCCGTACTCTGGGGGCTGCGGACCACGCCGAATCGTACTACCGGATTCACACCATTCTTTATGGTGTACGGCGCGGAAGGCAGTCTTGCCCTGCGATATAATACATGACTCATCTCGCGTGCGCATGTATGAAGAAAGAGAAGCCGATCTTGATCGGCAGGACAGTTTGGACGCATTGGAGGAGGAGCGCGACATGGCAAAAGCTCGTTCCGCATTCTATCAACAGCAGGCTCGAAGATATCAAAGCAGGGAAGTACGGGCCAAAGCTTACAACGTTGGCGAACTAGTTCTACGCCTGCCGGACAAGAAAAAGGACAAACTCAAGCCCAAATGGAAGGTCCCTTCATCATCGACCAGGTCGACCGGCGGAGCATACCGTCTGCGAACGCATCGGATAACCGACTCGAGCGAAACCATGGAACGCAGCCCGTCTCACGAAGATTATCGCCTAAGTGCCGGACTCCAAGTTCGTCTCCTTCCTCCATCCACATTTTCTATTTTGCTGTCTTTTATTTCTCCTTCCTCCTTCTTCTTCTTGAAGCCTCTAGAGGCTCGTTTGCCTTTTTTCGCACACACTTGGCCGCTGTCCGCTCATTATACCTGGGGCTTCTTTACGAAGCTTATTTATACGGGCTTCATGCCCAACACATGCGTTAAACTTCGCATGTACCTTTTATTCACCATTATATGCATCGATATGACTTAAGTTTTGGCCAAGCTGGGTTGCTGGCTCATGTGCTTACCCCACGTTCCCGATTGTTCGGCTAGGTGGTAAAGGGAGCACCTCTGCGATTATTCTTGCTGGTCAGCGGATGTGTACCTCAGACTGGGTGAAGCCGAAAGCTAGCGTTCTTAAGGGAATATTCGGTCGGTGAACTGAAAGATGATTTTTAACTATTTACCCATCTGCCCCCAGATGATTTTCTGCTTTAATAGCAGCTTTGACATGCACTTTAGGGCATGCATCCCAGCGAAAGGAACCCTTAACGGAACTATTCTCCCTGGAAGATGTTTCTTACTACCCATGTAATATAACATAACTAGTTGGGCACTTGTCTAATACAGCAACAATGACCCCTCGCCTTGTCTCCATGCATACCCGGTTATTATATAACCACGAAGGTATTCGGACACACTCCAAACTATTGGGTCCATATTTTTACGAGGTCGATCAAATTTACAATCTTGCGAAAAGGTCCGCTATGACAAGCGATCTACAATCCGGCTAGAAGACATTTTTTCATGTCATATTTTTACATAGTCAACTCAACTCATTGTATTCCTCCTCAATGCCATCTAATAGGCTATCAAATTTACAATCTTGCTGGGAATACTTGGGAATCTTCATTCTTGTTGTGGCAGGATTTAGAGCGGCGCACCGACGCCAAGCGCTATGGCTGTTTCTTGGAGGGTCATCCTCCTCTGCTTCTTCGCCATTCCCATCCTTTGGGATATCCACCATGTATATGTCATATGATGAGGTGGCTTTCCAGCGTCTTGGTAGGCGCTGGTTCTTGTTCGCTCTCCGGCATCGCCGCCCATACCGCCGATGTCTTCGGAGTCGTAGTCTAGCATGCTCGGTTAGATCGTCGCCGCTGCTACAAAGTGGGTGGTGGTGGGCTTTGAATTTCTTCGTCATCTGCGATCTCAACCGCCCCGACCGCAGACCGCCAGTGGCTCTCCTAATAACGAGAGGTACTTTTAGCTAACTCAAGATGTCGCCAAAAGGTGAGAGTTGAAAGATGTCCGCTGCGGTGAACTCCATGACCGGCGCCCAATCGGATTCGATCCGAGGGGGCGCTGGAGGTTTGAAGTCCGCAAGGAGTCCGCACCTGGAGTCACGAGCTTTATGAGGGACAAGATCGTGTTCGCCTCTATCGTCAGAGAGTTGCAGCCCCCGGGCGGTGTTCAGCCATCCGCCCCGACCGCGCAGCCGGGCTCAATTGAAGATCGGAGCGGGTTCGAAAAGGCCTCCTGTGCTACCGCTCGCTGCGAGCTAAATCATGCTCGCCGTGATAGGCGGCACGCTGGCCGTGGCTCGACTCCATCGAGGATCAAGTCCTCGCGGATGTCGGCCGTGAAGTCCAACTTCCAAATCTGACCTGACGGCCAGGGGCGAGCTTCGATCTGCTCCAGATGGCTGCTTAATCGGCCCGCAGTATGAAGCCGCCAATACGTAAGATCTGTCCGGGAGAAAATTCTCACCGGATCAAGGCTGCTGATGATGGTCGGAAGCCATCGAGCCTATCGGTGACGCATAGAGGAACTCTCAATGAAAGCACCAATGTTCGTGTCAAAACCGCGGATCTCCGGCACGGGTCCCGAATCATGCGCCTAGGCGGATGGTAACAGGAGACAAGGGACATGATGTTTTACCCAGTGTTCGGGCCTCTTGATGGAGGTAAAACCTCACATCCTGCTTGATTAATATTGATGATGTGTGTTACAAGAGTGGATCTAATATGAGATCAAAGAGGCTAAACCCTAGAAGCTAGCCTATGGTATGATTGTTGTTCGGCCCCTACGGACTCAAAGCCATCCGGCTTATATAGACACCGGAGAGGGCTAGGGTTACACGAGTCGGTTACAATGGTAGGAGATCTACATATCCAGACGCCAAGCTTGCCTTCCACGCCAAGGAAAGTCCCATCCGGACACCTGGACTAAGTCTTCAATCTTGTATCTTCATAGTCTTGGAGTCCGCCGATGATGATAGTTCGCCATCCGACACCCCTAGTCCGTAACTCCTCGTGGGGTCTCGCGCTCCCCCTCAGAAGCGCGCTAGTGCGGCCTCAAGTTGGGCCTTGCACTCTTCAAGCTCCCGGACGGTCGGGTATTCTTTTTTGTAAGATCCTCAGATAAAATGATCCTTAAATCAGTTATTCTAACTATTTTAAGTCTTGGGGGCTACGCATATATAATCGCAAATTTGCTTACCCGTATGTCCTTTACATACTGCCCGTGGCTCGCTAGACCATCTTGAGCGGCACGGTGCGCGATCTCCCAATCAAGGCATTCAAGGCCTCCGGGAGAAACATGCGCATGAAGAACTCGTCCGGCGCTCGTGATTCAAGGCGCCTCCACCTCGGAGTTGGTGGCGGACAACCCGGCCGCATCCTCTCGCCGGAGGAGCATCCGACGACGCCTCGTGCTTCGCCACCTCCGGACCCGCTTTGAAGCCTGGCCGGTGAAGGTTCGATTATAACCTCTCCGACTCACCGCGAGCACACTTTTTCCTAAAAGAGCACCAGCTAGTAGGCCTTCCAGAATCAATCTCGGGAGTATGGTGACACGCCATACCGCTATGGGTGGAGTTTCGATCCGCATCGCACTTCTTTTTACTCATACCGCATCGCCTCTATGTTGGCCAGCCGCCCCGGCTCGCTTCCTGCCTCAAGGTACCTCAAGCACCATTGGTATACTGTGATCAAAAGTAAGCATGGATGGGTCATTATCATGGCTTTGGGATCTCGGTCTCGCCATTCGTGAGGTCGGAAGTATTCCGGTAATCAACCGTAATGGCAACCAAAGCATCGCTGCTGTTAAGTTGGTAGAACACCCCACGATCAACTCCACCTTTATATCCGGATCCTCTTCGAGGTCGGATCGAGGGACCGCCCGGATCCCGGGTTGTGGGGGCGGGCTGTGTATCTTCTCCATAAATCGGCGCAGCTTCCTGCGCAAAACCATGAAATGAGATATTTAACCATGGGAACATGGATCGGACAGGTCACAAAGATGTTTGCTTACCCAGCTTCGAGGATTATTCAAAGAAAACTCCTTCATGGATTGACGCGAGGAAATCCTCCTCCCTTTATACATGGCGTAAAAGATCTTCGCCAATTCGGTGACCGATCCCGCCCTTTGGCGTCATGGCGGTGGCATCGCCCTCCCCGCTGAAATCCCACATGGGTGGCCCCTATATTGGAGCGGTTGCACTCCTCATATCACAGATTGCCATGACTCAATCATGGTCAATTCGGCATGAGCCAATAACCTTATTCGCCCATCGATAGAGGACATCCCGTCATTTCCCTCCGGGCTCCGAGGCGCCAGCTTAGGCGCTTCTTCAAGGAGCATTGCTGAATTCCTAAGGCCGATCCGAACAGATCCGCAGGGACGCCCTCCATATAAAACCATTCAAGGCCAGTCTTCAGACGCTTTCTTCGGGTTCCGGACATGTATCCGGTCCCGCGATGCGCCATAGCTCGGCTCCCCCACTTGATATATCAATTTCATGAGAACGGGGGTACTAGGCAGAATAATCTCTTCCACAGCCAAATGAGCCTCGATGCCCAAGAACAGTTCGCAAAGGGCCACGAAGCTCCATGATGTGCAAGATGGAGGTGAGTAAGGTGGTGCAACCGAGGTCAGAGAACTCAAGAGCCCCGGAGAAACGGATGGATTGGAAATCCAAGTCCTCTTACTAGATAAGAGATGAAGCATACCCGCCTCCTTTAGAGGGATCGGGGACACTCTCCGCCTGCTTTCCGCCCTTAGGTGGCAAGTCCGGCTCGAACCGAACCATGAAGGCCGGGGAGAAATCCTTGGCTTGGAGTATAACTAGCTCGCTATGCGGATCGAGCATCTCTCCCACTTCCGGCTGAGGGCTGGAGCGCGAGAGGAGGAGCCGCGCGACGGCCCATGATGGAATGGGCGTTGGTCGGGCCCGATGAAAGCTCAAAGGAGGGATGGTGTGACTCAGATCTAGATCCTCGCCCCTTTATAGGCGGCTCATTTGCGCAAGCTAGGGGTAATTGTAAAATACCTGCTTTTCGTGATTCATTCAAACACGTGGAAGATTGCCATTATTACGAGAAGTCAAGGAGCGCAGCATTTATCAAGAGTTGGACACTATTCGACAAGTATATGGAATTTGGAGAAGAACCTACTCGCAATGTCAAGACAATCAACGCCGGATTCATCGTCATTGAAGCCTCGTCTGGGGCTACCGAGGAGTCCTGGATTAGGGGTGTCCGGATAGCAACTATCACGACTGGACTCCTCGGACTATGAAGATACAGAGATTGAAGACTTCGTCCCGGTCCGGATGGGACTTTCCTTGGCGTGGAAGGCAAGCTTATGCATACGGATATGTAGATCTCCTACCATTGTAACCGATTGCAGGTAACCCTAACCTATCCGGTGTCTATATAAACCGGAGGTTTTAGTCCGAGGGATCTAACAACAATCATACCATAGGCTAGCTTCTAGGGTTTAGCCTCCTGATCTCGTGGTAGATCTACTCTGTACTACCCATATCATCAATATTAATCAAGCTAGAGTAGGGTATTACCTCCATCGAGAGGGCCCAACCTGGGTAAAAAACATCATGTCCCTTTGTCTCATGTTACCATCCGCCTAGACGCACAGTTCGGGACCCCTACCCGAGATCCGCCGGTTTTGACACCGACAGTCCCTCCTTTAGTATCGCCATGTTGAACCACGGTCCGCCAAGCATTCATGGGGACCTTGACGCCAAGACGAAGTCGACGCCCATCGTCCCTCATACCCACCGGGGCCTTCGCGCCCGCTGACCTCCACAAAGGAACATTGATCGGCTTCTCCTCCTTGTAGCTTGGCTCCGAGAGAACTCGGGATTGGCCCACCGCAGCGAGCTTGGGAACGGAGGTCTCGGGCGCCGACCGCCACCGCAATTTCGCGCTGTGCTCCAGGCCAAGATCTTGTAGTAAGTGATCTTGGCGGTGCACCATGGCTTTCCGCTAACTAGGGACGCTTGATGCGGGCTAGGGATCAAAGGTGGGGAATGGGCTGAGATTTGGTGTGGTTTAGGGCAGCGGGCGAGGCCGAGCAAGGTTCTCGTGTGAATAGTGGTTCCGTGATGACCGGTCAATCGGTTTTGATCAGACATCGCTCTTGTCGCTCACAGCAGCCCAAGACGCTGGACCTCCACGCCACCACCGAATGGAACGCGCTGCCTTGCCTGCAAGGCCGCCAGGGACCGCAGTTGAGAGCAAACCGACGCCCCTCCCTCCCCGCCAAGATCATTTATTATACCACCACTCCCTCCGCTTTTATGCGGAGTAAATAAAACAGAGGGAGTATATTACGGATGAGGATCCTGACGCGGGTCAACCCATTGAGTAATCGACATGCGGGCCTAGCAAGCATGGGGTCCGCCAAGAAGTGACCGAAAGGAGGTAAGGCAGGGATACCTACGTCGAGGATCCACTTCCACTATAATACTTTGACCAAATGTTAGAGTAATAATATATGACATGCAACTTACACAAATGTTAGAGTGATAATATATGACATGCAACTTACACAAAGCATACAGGGTCTAATGCGTTTTTCGAGGCTAACTTTGACCAAATGTTAGAGTAATAATACATGACATGCAACTTACACAAAGCATATGGTCAATTTCAGATGTGAAAGGAGTTTCCAATGATATAATCTTCACATTATACATCTCATGTACTCCCTCCGTCTAGGTGTGTAAGTCATCTTACAAAAACCAAGTAATCCCAAAGCATGTAGGCGCGGTGCATTAACTTCTACCTTGTTTCTTGTTTCTTGACATATGAACCAATTAGAGATGAGGGTGTGCATGCTTTTAATGACCTGATACTATCAAACATGACATGCAAGTGGTTAGTTCATTGCATGCAATACTATTAATTAGCAAATAAACATTAATGTATCTCGCTTTCTCCTCCTTGGTCACGTGTGCACAGCCTAAGATGACTTACTCACCTATGTGAAAGGAGTACTATTAATCTTGTCAATAGTCAAATTGGAAACCATCTCGAGTACAAATCTAGGAGTACGTATTTAATCTAACAATATTGATTGGGCGTTGTTGAATGTTCATACCTTTTTTATCATAGTAGAGATACTTTGACTACACATAAAACTTATACTCCTATCATAGTATGTAAAGTAGAAAGGATAGGAGGGAGTATATTATACGCTCAAAATGAAACGAACATTGAATACCCTTTATATATGATTTACGGATGCTATGATAACCGGTTCAAATTTTGAATCCTCCTTAGGTATCACGTGCCCCACTACGCTCCTTCGATTTCATCTCGGGGTCCCGAGATCTATTGAAAGAGGATTAGGGTGGGTACATGCGAATGATACTCGGCGGAATGTTCAAATGAGGCACCCGGGAGGATGGACTCGACTAGAGGGCGACATGATCGACGGAGAAGAGGGTTGGAGAGGAATGAGAAATAAGAAAACGCCACATGATTACACTTGAACGGCTCAAATAAACAATAAGTTGTCTCGCTTGGCCTACATAGTGAAAGGCCTAATGCGCAATGTGGAGCACTGACGCTCGAATATGGCCGGGAAAACAGGGAAACCGACATAGCGCAGACTAGTCCAATGGAGGAGCTGGCCCACGACCTCCTCGCCACCGACAACCGCTCATGTGGGTCGTTAGCCAACA
Organism: Aegilops longissima; assembly: GCA_021605205.1. Taxonomy (NCBI): domain Eukaryota; kingdom Viridiplantae; phylum Streptophyta; class Magnoliopsida; order Poales; family Poaceae; genus Aegilops; species Aegilops longissima. The sequence goes on along the minus strand of CM038676.1, from coordinate 139,603,331 downwards.
ATGGGCGCAACTCCAAAGACCGCCTCGACACGGGCGATCATGTGAGCGCTCATATCGCCGATAGACACGGTCGGTTTCAGCAGCCGAGGGTGGCGTTAGTGCTGTGGGCACCACCAACAGTATGTTTGGTTTGTGCCAAGGTTGCCCCATCAAAGCATTGGGTAGCCAAATTTTTGTTGAGGTATTGGTTGCCCATGATTTGGCCGACATTGGCAAGAAAATGAACTAGAGTTGGCTAGAGTTCATTGGCATGCCAAAGAAATGGCAACCATCCAAACAAAGACCAATCTTTGGGTCATGACCAAAATTTTGGTAAGGTGCACTTTGGCCACAATCCAAACACATCCCAACACCCAGCTCATCGAGGATGCACGGGCGCCTGAACGCCTGCTGGAGTGGTGTAGCGCGCCAACCTGATCCTCTCGACCTGAGACCATGCCGGTCGTCTTTGCTTTTTCAATGACATGCGGGATCGATTTGAGCAAAGGGCATTCCAACGCTGCACGACCGCAGCCTGACTAACCCGCACACCAAACCCTCGCCCCGCGACCGTCGCTGCGTGCGCTCCAGCCGCGCCAGCTGCCCGCATTCATGCCGTCCGCTCAGATGTCGTCGTTAAGAGGCTCGGTGCCCGAGGAACCAACTCCGCGACATAATGATGCACCCGGACGCTTGGCCTCACCGAATGCGCTACTTAAAGCGGCAACGCCCAGCTAACCTCCACACCATAGCGCATTGTCCTCCTACCGCACCACATGGGCCATGACCGCAAGTGCGAACGCTCGGAGAGCTTGTTCGGGATGAAGCTCGAGGTCGCCGCCCTCGCTCAAGTCGCCTCACGACGAATAGCGGCGAGCTATACGCGACGCGATCGCCTGACAAGCGTGGCCACACAGGCGCCAACAACGGGAGCACCGCCACCACGCGCCCTACTTGCCGCCGCCCAACGTCTAGCACCGCCGAGGTCGGGACTCCTCCGAGGATGAGTAGGGCATGGGAGGCGGAGGCATGGTGTGCCAACCGGCCGGTCCGTATCCTGTTCTACTCTTCCTCGCCGAGACCGCACCTTCACTTCACGGGTCTTGAAGCCCGCCTTCTACATGGACGCCGGTCACCGCCAGAAAATAGGTTTAGGGTCGGGTTTTTTTATTTTTCTCTCTATAAAAGTTCAAAATGTAATGAAAATCTATCGTGTTTGCATTAATCTCGCCGTGTATATGAACTTTCACAATAATATACATATTGTAGGAGTATTAAGAAGATGCCTGCAGCGTTGTACGGAAGATCAAGATCTTGTGGGAGAAAAGGATGAACGAGGGAAAGCCTTATCTCGCAAATGTGGAGAGGAGGCGGGTAAATTGTCATAGTTTCCTTCCTATCCGTTAGATATAGATCGGACGGCCTATATTGCAGGATGACAGCACACCATCATCACCAACTCGCTTTTATTGAACCGAGACAAATCTAAAAACCCAACTAAGCCAACCTCCCAGATATCGCTGGAAAGAGCCGCCGCTTGTTTTAGTCGGGATTACCGGATTACTAGTAGTAGTATCGATGGATCGTGCGGCAACATTTTTTGAGGGGCTAAGCACCTAGTTTAAAAGGAAAAACGGTACACTCACACACTCCTCGTCATGCGGTTGCATTGCACCCCACACACGCTCGTCCTGCACACGGCTCACACAAACGAACGCGCTTAGCTTGCCTCTTCACCGACACGTGGACTGCACTTGAGAAACCACCATGCGCCAAACTCCCCGCCCACCGCGTGAAAATCCTCCCCCACACACACACACACAAAATTCCCCCAATTCGATTCAACCGCCATCTACCAAATATTCCCCAAACCCCTCCCCGTCCCCCCTCCACTCCATTCGCCCGCCAAAGCCGCCTCCCCCGCTGCCGACACGCATGCGCGCCATGGTTCGTCGAGGGAACGACGGCATCCTCTCGCCCCACAAGACGCCTCAGAGACTGCCGCCCTTCAGCCGCACCGCCACCTGCTACTTTCTTGTGGAGGCGACGGCGGTCAGCACCACCACCGGGCGACGTTTGTGTGGAGACGACGGCGTCAGCTTCTCCCACGGTACGCGATTCTAGACCGAGGCCCTGCTCATGTCGGTGTAGCGCTGAATGTTAGCTGATAGACGCTGTTAATCTCACTGCTTGTCAAGTAGTTTATCACAATATGCTCGCTTAAGAAGCTTCTTGCCCTGTTCGCACTCAATCTGCTTAGCTGAGATGGCATGCCAAGGCCGATTAGTTGCTAAAATATCCTGCCATATATTTATTGTGACGAGATTGCCATGGTCTAGTAGCCAATCTGTTAGGTGAAATAGCTCTACACCGCTTTATACTCGATCTTTGTTGCTGCGATGGCCTTCGATAGTTTGATGGCTGTGTGCTCGCCTCATTGATCGCTGAAACAACCTGCCATAATTTAGCACTCAAATCTGTTTGCTGAATTAGCTTTACATATATTTCACATTTAGATCTGCTCGTCCAAATATCTTGCCATAGCTTTAGACATCGACCTAGGTATTTTTTTTCTAGACTTCATAAAAAGCATATATGTTTTTCCTGTAATATCTAGTAGAAGAACTAATTTGTATGTCTAATGATGGACAGACTTGGATAACTTCTGTCAAGATTCTCCAACTGCATATGTCGAGGGGTTGAAAACTTCATGAACTTTATCGAGCTGAGTACGGTGGTCCAAATCAGATGTGCTCTGCCTGTAGCAATTGTATGAATTCAGTTACAAGACCCCAATAACCGTGCAAAATCATCTACACTTGTATGGGATGTCGGTCACATATACTAGGTGGGTTCATCATGGTGAAGCTGTGAACGTCAATGTTATTGACTACGTGGAAGCAGCAGATCACCATCTTGATCTGCCTGATGATCAGGTGGAAGAGGAGGAGGAGGTGGTGGTGGCGGAGCTAGTGAGTTTGACCAACATTGAAATAATGCTACAAAATGCTCGTGCATTCCATGAACTTTCACCTGCAGAAGAAAAATGGTGGGCCCGCATGTGGGAACAATGCAACGTCATTGTCACCCCAGGAAATAAGTTGTCAGTATTCTCAGCTATGATCACCTTTCTTCAGGTGAAGACATTTGAGCGGATGACCAACAAATCATTCGATACGATGTTGTCTGCTTTCCGCAAATCTTTCCCAGATGCGTCTGAGCTGCCACACACCTACAGTAAAATGAAGAATTTCCTTCGTGCAGTTGGAATTGGATATGATATGATCCATGTTTGTAAGAATAATTGTGTTCTGTTCCGGAAGGATCATGCCAACTTAAGTGAATGCCCGAAATGCAAATCATCAAGATGGAAAGATGGCGATGCTATTAAGAGGGTTCCTCATAATGTTCTGAGACATTTTCCAATTACAACAAGATTGCAGAGGTTGTTTCATGATGTCAAACAAGAGAGGATGTACCGTGGCATTCTAGGAACCAGGAGTACAGAGATCGAATGTAATGAGCCATCCATCTCATGGTAGTGAGTGGAAAAGCTTCAATGATAAACACAAAGAGTTTGTCACGACCGAGAAACATTAGACTTGGCTTAGCTTCGATGGATTTAACCCATTTGGCCACCAGTAGCGCCACATATAGCATGTGGATGTGCTTGTTATCCTTACAACATGCCTCCAAATGTCTCGCACCAAAGAATCAAACTACATGATGGCCTTGCTCATCCCAGTCCAAAAAGTCTTGGAAAGGATTTTGATTTGTTCATGGAGCCTCTTGTGGAGGAACTTCAACAGCTATGGAAGGTGTTCTCACCGAGACCTATATAGCAGCATCACCAGCTGATTTCTTTTCTCATGCTATTGTAATTTGGTGCATCCATGATTATCCGGCTTTGGGCACTATGTCGTATGAATCGACACATGGTTACAATGCATGTGTTCACTGTGACAGAATCATCATACACGCAATACTTAGCAAGATCTGTTACATTGACACCGCCGCTTCTTGCCAAGGACAAGCCGCATCCTAGAAAATACCAAGACATGTGTTCAATGCAAAGCATGAAAACCGTGATGCGCCAAAGAGGCTCACCGCCGATGAGTTGCAAGTGGAATTAGAGAAGGTCAGTATATTACACCGTGAAACCATCCCGTAATGGTAGCGGGAAAAGGAAGCGTGGCACGGTAGAAGAGAGATTATTGTTTACCCGCAGGTCCACTTTGTGGGACTTGGAGTATTGGAAAGATTTGGATCTGCAGCATAATCTTGATGTGATGCACATCGAGAAAAATATATGTGACAGCATTATCGGCACACTTCTTAACATTGAAGGCAAGACGAAAGATACCTTAAAATCTAGGATTGATTTGACACACCTGGGTATCGTAAAGGATTTGCAGTGCAAGATGAAGGTAAACCACGGATATGGCACCACTGTAATGCCTTGGACAAGGTAAAAGAAAAGAATTTCATGAGGTCCTCACGTGTGAGATTCCCACATGGATTTGCTTCCAACCCTGAAAGGAGAGTCAGTGCAGATGGAAACAAGGTACAAGGGTTGAAAACTCATGACTGCCATGTCCTACTTCAAAGGGTTTTACCTGTTATCCTTAGAGGATTGGGCCGCCCTGACTTATACAGAGCAGTTGCAGAGTTGGGACAATTCTTCAGGGAACTCAGCAGTAGAAATATCAGGATAGATGCTTTGGAGCGCCTTAGAGACAAGATACCAACTATCCTATGCACCTTGAGAAGATATATCCTCCAGCCTTCTTTGATGTGATGGTGCATTTGGCTGTTCATCTACCCGATGAGGCACTACTTAGAGGTCCAAAGACAAGATGGCTGGATGTACCCTATTGAAAGGCGGCTAGGCACTTTCAAGGGCTATGTTAGGAACAGAGCTAGACCCGAGGGTTCCATTGCAGAGGCCTACATTGCTACTGTAAGCATTGACATTCTGCTCAAAATACATTGAAACAACTGATCAGCTTAGCAAAGAGGTGGGTGAAGACAATCCTGGCTCAATGTTTTCGATTATTCTGCTCGAAAGTTACAGGAAGAGTCGACAAGAGGACAAACCTAAAGATTTGGACAAAATGGTTTGGTATGTGTTGAATAACTGTCCCGAGATACTACCTTATATCAAGTAAGTGCAAGATCGCAACTTATACATCGTAATCTACTAAACTTGCAGCACATTCTTAGATATTTACATGTTTGACGCGATCACTATGTGCAGCATTTACAAAGAGGAGTTACTGCCGAAAAATCCAAGAAACATTGACAAACTGGTTATGGCAGGATTTGCGAAATGGTTCAAGAACCATGTAAGCTTTTGAAGTGCAATCGCGCTTTTTTAATATATTGAGTACATAAGATGATCAGCTTGTCTATTTTCTAACCATAGGTTAAGAAGATGCGGAGGATGGGCAGGCAGTTGATGATGCCCTTTACTCACTAGCAATGGGTCCCGATACTCGGTAAGACATTATGAATCTTGCGTTGTTGGAGATGTGCGCTACAACACCCTTGCACGAGACGCAAGGCAGAAGACACAAAACAAAGGCCATCATGAGCACGGATACGTATGACAAAGAGACAACTGAAATGTATGCTAACATAATGTACATTGTTTAGTTGCAGATATCTCCGGCCGAGGATCATCGTGTGTGGTTCTCAGTTGTCGCTGGTATAACCTGTTTTCGTGATCGCAAAACCTAGAGCTGATGATTATTTCAAATCCATCAATGTCAAGGCGGCGATAAGACCAACGAGCCTTTTATTTTGGCAAATCAAGCAACACAGATATTTTTCTTGGAAGACACATTTGCACGTAGCGATGATCGGAGAGTATTGCAAAGGTTTGAGCAGAGGGATTCGCTTAATGAAGTTGCACAACAAGATGATGCTTACACTCGCCCTCGATGTACAAGATAACACAGATTTTCCTAATATCTTTGAGAACCATCACGTCAATGACACCGGCGAAAAGATTGTCTGTCGTGCTGTGGACATACAAGAGTTGATCAAGAAGAAGCCAACGTTCGAGGACGTTGAGGACGAATAAGAAGATGACACCGTGGGGAATTACGATTTAGACTGATACACATGGCGAAGATGTTGACACTGCTGCTGCGGATGATGGTTACATTGCTTTTGTCGTATTTTCCTGTCAGAAGACATTTTTTTATCTACTATGTGAAATTATGTTTGCTATGACAACTGAAACCTGATGAACATGTTGTTTAGTATTTTTGCTGTGAGAACATCACTTGTTATGTATGCTGATTTGTGCTTGGTGATTGTATGAAAACTAAAACATGATGACATTGTTGTTTAGTTGTACTCATATTTGGCTGTGAAACTTGAATTTGATGACATAGTTTGTTGTTGGACTGCAATTTGCTCAACGTCTTCGCACGAGAACAAAGCTGACCCGACAGGGCCTCTACTATTTATTTATTTATATGAGCAAAAGGGGATACCCCCTGATTTATGTTAATAGAAATCATTAGATGTTCACAACACTACGCCCAGCCTGCTACATGTGTTTCATTCTGCTTACAGTGTACTAGAGTAGGGTACCCTAGTACCCAGAACTAACTGCGCACGGACAGTTGCAGCGCTCAAGGTGGCTGGCTTGATGGCCACCATAGTCCTCAGCGCTCCTTTGGAGCCGCTCAAGAACAAAGTAGTCAAGACCCCGCAAGAGGAGCTTGCCGGAAGGCCACCTGTGGCAAAGGAAAATAAGGCCCCGCAAGAGGAGCTTGCCGAAGGCTTGGCGCGCTTGAACCCCAAGAGCGACAAGGTTCCCGCGCATGGCAAGGCACTTGCCGGGCGGGCGACCTCTCTTTATCTCCGCCCAGCTCACTCCGCCAACGTGTCACCACGGGCTCTCCCAAGCACGCTGTCGACGGGTCTGTGCAGCCAGCCGGGAGTAGCGATGACGGCGCCGATAAGCTACCATCGTGGCGGACGGAGGCGCACTTAACGGTCCCTCGTTATATCGTTCGGGCGATCATGACGGCATTGATGACTCTTGTCCCTTGCCGCCGAGTTAGGTATAGGTTATCAGACATCTGCATAAAGCGTGTACCTACCTAAGTTTTTACCGTCTTACCCTTGTCTATTTGCCAAATGTGGTAACCCTTGTGCCTATAAAAGGAGGCCCGAGGGCAACGAGAAGGGTTTCGCTGGTTTCGATCCAGCTCCAGCTTAGTTCATCACATTCGTGCTAGGTTTTGTAGCCCGCATTGCTCCCTAGCAAGAAGAGAAGAGAATCCACAAAGCAGCAGGGAGTATTATCTCCGGAGAGCTCCGGGCTGGGTAAAAACCTCTCGTGCGCATCGCCTCGACCCGCTTTTGCGCAATCTCCGCCCCTCCGAACCGAAAGGGACCCAGGTCTCGAGGTGCTCGGGGCACGACCGCCTCCCCCCGACATCTTTGGCGCTACTGGGTAGGGGGGCCGAGGCTGTGTGAATCCAGTCCGCGGTCGCACTAGCAACTCCATCAACGCTTTGTCAACATGGCGCAAGAAGAAGCCTTCGCAACAGCTTAAGCCGTCTGTTGTTAATCCACCACCACCGGAGCTGCCAGTGGTGGGGAACGCCGCGGAGGGACCGCGCCGCCGAGAGCCCATGATGCCGCCAGTCCAGGGACAACGCGGGCGGGCGTCAAGGCGCTCGAATCGCACCGCGCCCATCGCAGGAGGCGCGATGACAGCCGCCATGATACCCGCGCGCCATACGCCATTGGATCAAGGCCAAGCTGGAGGATCCCGAGGCCTCGAGACCCGCATGCACCTCAAAGATGCCGGGTACGAGTGGGGTACGGTCGCTGGGCGGATGCTGCTCCTCCTAACTTGGTTAGGAGTCCGAGCATATCCCGCTTCGCGCCAGACGCCTTGCCGCCAACCACACCAGCGGAAGCCTTGGCGAGCTCGCCATTACTAGATTACCCTCCGACGCCGATAAGGTCGACGAGTGGAGGGCCACAAGAGTCTCATCGGCTTCGCTTAACGGTGACGCCCCGCTGCAACCGAAAGCGCCGCAACCGCAGCGAGGCGATAAGGCATGAGCCGATGGCGACGAGACCTGCGGGTGCACCCATCAGACACTTCTTCCCGAAGACTAAGATCGCCGACCGCCGGATCCACCTCGACAGCGACTCCACAGCGTTGTCAGATTCATGAGCTCGCCGCGACCAGCGCCAAGTTCTTCGAACGGTAGAAGAGGACGCCAACCCGTATCGAAGCGCCAAGAGAAGCGCGCCGCAATTCCGACCAACGCGCCGGCCCATCGCCGATATGCACGCCGCCAGGGAACCAGCGACGGTTGTCAGACGCGTGGGTTGCCCTGCGCTCACTCGTGAGCTGCGCAAGTCCGTGGCCCGACAAGAAAAACTTCAAACCAGATGTGCCGAGAAGCACGACGGCAGGACACACCGCCGGAGTTCCTCAAAGATCACACCATCGCGGTGCAAGCTGCGGGGACGAGACGACAAGATCCTCGCCAACTACTTCCCTTGGTGCTCAAGCCAAACGCCGATCTTGGCTCATGCACTTGCCGGATGGCTCTATTTCTTCTTGGGCAGATTTATGCCACCATTTTGTTGGCGCCTTCACAGCGTGCCACAAGCCTCATGGCCAGAGAGTGATCTCCACCTGCTTGCCTGTAAGGAGGGGGAGTCTCGCAAAATTCATCCAGAGATTCAATGCCGAGTGCACTACAACATCCTGACGCCCACCGCTGCTGCAGGATCAGTGCATTCCATCGTAATGTACGAAATCGCAGGATGAGGGAGGAGATGGCGATGTGCAGGTGAAAGACGCCAACGAGCTATACGCCCGGCCGACAAGTGCACGCTATTGAAGAAGGAAGAAGGCTCCCAGAGAGAATGTGGGAGCAGAATCTGATAGTGAAGGGATCGCCTGCAAGGAATAGCCGCGGCGGAACAACAGGAGGAAGAAAACCAAGAAGTACTAGTTGTCGAGCAGTCCGGCAAGGATGGTGCCGCCAACTGCCAAGGCCGGTGGTTCCGCAAGGAGGTTAGCCACCGACGCGACCGCTGCTCGGCGGCCGCCGACAAGCCCGGCAGCTCCAACAAGCAAGATCAGAAAATCCACCGCACTAAGGGCCACGATCTCCAGAGCTGCAAGAAAGTCGAGCAGCTTGTTGAGCTACGTAAAGCTGAATACTGACGCCAGACAAGGAGAAAGCCCAAGAAGGTGCAGGTGGCAAGTAAGAAGAGACCCGGTCGGGGAGGACGCCGCGGCAAGGCCAAGCAGCGGCAAGGAGACAGACCTCCCCGTGGCCGCGACAAGGAAGGAGACGAAGATGAAGATGACGAGGACGATGAGGACGAAGAGACTGATGAGCACGAGTTTCAAAAGGCAACAGAGGTCCTTTGCGTCGACGGTGGTGCGTCTCTGCATACCTCACACCGCCAACTCAAGCAATGGATGCGTGAGGTCAACGCAGCGGAACCATCCATAGAATCACGCAAACCTCTCGGCGGTCTAGCACGCCCATCATCTTTGACATTGAGGATCACCCGATCGCATCACCGCGGTCGGGTGTTTGCCGATGTTGGTCTCACCAACCATCCGCAACCTCGTGGTCACAAATATGTTGGTTGACGGCGGGCCGGCCTGAATTTGATCTCCTCTCGCGGTGCTCCGTAAGCTTCAAATCCTCGACAGCAGCTCAAGAAACCGGTACTTTCCAAGGAATCAACCCGGAAGGAGCAAGCCCAAAGGGAAGATCTCGCTGCGGTAACATTCGGCAGCGAGCTCAACTTCGTAACCGAGAGGGTCACGCTCGACGTCAGCCGATTTCCCATTGCCCTACTAATGGCATACTTGGCCGCCCAAAGACTCGCTAAGTTCATGGCCGCCTCATTATGCATAACCTACTCAAGATGCCCGCCCGATAAGCGCCATTTCTATCCATGGCGATAAGAAGGACGCGCTTATCTGCGCCGACAAGATTTACCGAAGCAGCAGCCGCAATGTAAAGCAAAACACTTACCACTGAAGCTCCCGGCTAAGAAGAAGACCACTAGGTCCGCAAGAGCACTGCTGCCCACTCCGGCAAGCGCACCTCTTCGGAGTGCTGCGCTACCGCCGAGGACGCACCATCGAGCTCCACCGCAAGTGCAACAAGACGATGGCAGCTCCGCCAAAGACCAAGAAGGTGTCCGCCAGGAGGACGGCACCGGTGGTACCTTCACCATCGCTGCACGCTTGATCCGGAATAGGTAGGCGAGCTCGTTGTTTTCTCAAGGGCGAATGTCGGCGTGTTCGCATGGCAACCATCCGACATCCCCGCGCTCCCGTGAAAGTAATTGAGCACCACCTAGCTGTCTGTCCTCACGCTGCGCCCGGCAAGCAAAGAGTTAGGAAACAAAAGGAGCGCCAAGAGTTCATAGCGAAGAAATCAAGAAATTGGAAGCAGCAGGGCTTGTCGAGGAGTCCTCCACCCCACGTGGTTGGCCAATCCGTAGTGGTGCTCAAGGCTAATGGGAAATGGAGACTTTGTATTGACTTCACAGATGTTAATAAAGCTTGTCCCAAGGACCCATTTCCCTTGCCGCCAGATCAACCAGATTGTTGACTCCACGGCCGGATGCGATCCGCTTTCATTTCTTGATGCATATTCAAGATATCATCGATCTTCATGGCGTAAGAGGATGAAGAGAAACCGCATTCATCACACCATGTGGCACGATCGCTTTATATGGATGCCTTTCGGTTTGAAGAATGCTGGTTCAACCTTTGCAAGGGTAGTCCATGATGCTTTTGGACCTCGATACGTAAATGTAGAAGCCTACATGGATGACATAGTGGTCAAGAGCAAGGACAGAGTGACCTTGGTTCAAGATTTGATGAGACATTTGCAAACCTGCGCAAGATCAACCTCAAGCTCAACCCCGAGAAGTGCGTGTTTGAGTCCTTCCGCAAGCTTCTCGGTTCTTTGTATCTCAGCGGGAATCAAGCCAATCCCGACAAGATCAAGGCCATTGAGCAGATCAAGCACCAAAGCGCTAAGGATGTCGTAAGGCTTGCCGGTTGCGTGGCTGCTCTCAAAGAGGTTCATCTCTAAGTCTGCTGAACGCTACCGCCTTTTTCAAGATTTTGAAAAAGGCAGGTCCAATGAAATGGACTCGGCGGAGGCTGCGCTGCAGGACTTGAAGGGATACCTGTCCTCTGCTCCAATACTTGTCGCACCTAAGCCACAAGAGAAGTTGCTGCTGTATATAGCAGCTACCAATCAAGTGGTTAGTGCTGCGTTAGTAGCGGAGAGGGAGGCAGATGAGGAGCCGACAACCGAGGCAGGCGCATCCAACGACAAGCAAGATGCTTCGCCGTCAAGTTCTGGTCCCGACAAGGACGGATCAACGCAGGGTTGCGACAAGATACGGAAGAAGATGGTGCAGCGCCACCACTTTGTCGGCCCCTTCTGCAGGGGCTAGATCAAGGTACTACGTGTGTGGTTGCCGCCTCCTCATGGCCTCGAGGAAGCTGCGCCATTACTTCCAAGCACATGAGATAACAGTTGTCACTCGCTTTCCGCTGAAGAGGATATTGCAAAATCCAGAAGCAACAGGCAGGATTGTTGAGTGGGCTGGAACTGTCAAGCTTTGGTCTCAAGTTCGAAAGCACTTCAACTATCCAGAGCAGGGCATTGGCAGAGTTCATAGCAGAGTGGACGCCAACGCAGGACGAAGAGATTCCAGAGACGAGCATCCCCGTCAAGGAGGCAAATAAAGAATGGCTGATGTATTTCGACGGTGCCTTCTCGCTGCAAGGCGCCGGTGTCGGCGTGCTGCTTATCGCACCCACCGGAGAGCACCTCAAGTACATAGTCCAGATGCACTTTCCCAAGGAACAAGCAACAAATAATACTGCAAAGTATGAAGGCTTGCTTGTCGGACTCAGGATTGCGGTGGACCTTGGGATTAAGAAGCTCGTTGTTAGGGGAGACTCACAACTTGTCGTCCGCCAAGTAAATAAAGATTACCGAGTCCGTTGATGGAAGCGCACGTCGATTTAAGTGAGGAAGTCGGAAGAGCACTTTGAAGGCCTCGCAAATGGAACATGTTCCAAGAGCACGTAATGATATAGCTGATGGCCTCTCCAAATGTGCCGCACTTAAGTTACCTGTGGAACTAGGGATTTTGTGCTCAAGCTGACTCAGCCAACCGTGACACCATCAACAGACAGAGCAAAAGAGAAAATTGGTTCCGGCGACTACTTTCCGCAGAGCTCTCTCAAGCCGCCGCCAAGAAGGTCCCTAAAACCGACGCGAACATCACCGAGGAGCAGTCTGCTCCAACAAACTACGCAGTTTGTATCGCTGAAGAACGCCCCGACAAGCTTAGCTCCGCAAGCTTGACGGGATCATCGAGCTCAGCGGACCCGCTGGTCCTTGCCGTGGAAGCCGATGGTCCCGCAGTGATAGATGAGCCTTTAGTCCTTGTTGTCGAGCCACAGTGCTCCAACATGGGCACAAGCAGATCGCCCATTTCCTTCGAGATGAGAACTTCCCAAGAGCAAGAAGAAGCGGAAAAAGTAGCTCGACACCAAGTATGTACCAGTTTGTTGACAACATCCTATACGTAAGAAGACTCAACGGAGTGAAATTGAAGTGTATTTGCCGAAGAAGGATGTGTTGTTGGCGGAGATACACGGAGGCATATGTGGTCACCACATTGGCGCAAGAGCCTTGCCGACAAAGCTTTCGAAGGTTTCTTCCGCCGAAGCCTCCAGATGCAACGCACAAGTAACCAAGTGTGAAGCGTGCAGGCCCATTCAAAACAGATACACCAGCCAGCTCAAGCTCTCCAGACGATCCCTTTATCCTGGCCCTTCTCGTCCTGGGGTCGACATCTCGCCCTTTCCCCGAAAGCAATCGGGGCTTTGAATACTTGTACGTCGAATCGACAAGTTCACAAAGTGGCCGGAAGTGGAACCAAGAGGAAGGTGACCGACGTCACCGTCAAGTTCTTTCAGTCAATTGTTTGCCGCTTTGGGATTCCTAACCGGATCATCACCGACAACGGCACACATCTCACGAAGTCGCACCTTCATGCAAGACGCCCAAGATCTTGGCGCCAAGATCTGCTTTGCTTCCGTTGCTCATCCGAGAAGCAACGGTCAAGCAGAGAGAGCAAACGCTGAAGTGTTGCGAGGACTCAAGACCAGAACTTCGGCAAGCTGCACAAGTGCGGAAGAAACCGGATCGAGGAGCTGCTAGTGGTTCTTTGGTCGATCGGGACGACGCCAAATCGAGCCACTGGCCAGACACCCTTTGCTCTAGTCTACGGAGCAGAGGCAGTTCTCCCCACGGAACTCAGATACGGGTCACCTCGAGTGCTCGCTATGATGAGCTTGAGCAAGAGCAGCTGCGATAAGATGACACGCTGCCTCGAGGAAGATCGCCTTCAGTCTGCAGACGAGCTGCTCGTTACCAGAAAGCTTTGCGCCGCTACCATAGCCGCAGTTAATGCCGAAGCTTCGAGGAAGGCGACCTTGTTCTTCGCGCGCTCAATCCGCCAAGAATTCCAACAAGTTGACGCCGGGGGGAGGGCCCTTATCGGGTAAAACGAGTCACTAGGCCCGCGCTGTCCGCCTTTGAGTCCAAGACGGCTTTCCGTGAGCAATTCTCGAACATAGAGCATCTTCGCAAGTTTTACCCATGAGGCGCGCGGTTGTCGGAACCTGTTCCGACAACCACCCTTTTGTACAAGTCTTGCCGCTGTTGCATGTAATCCTTTGTACGGCCGGGCGCAGACTTCTGCATCAAGAAGTTTATGGTTGCGCACATTTTGTCAATACATGCTTTCATAATCATATATGCATGTGTTTACTAACATCTTGTGCAGCACCCGCATCCGTAAGCTTATAATAAGCTATTGGGCTCCATAACTTTCTTTTCTCTTCTTTCTTCTCAAACAAGGAGAAGGTTCCTCCACCCACAAGTTAACCGGGGAAAGGAGGAAAGAATGGTGTGGGCCGACAAGCGTCAAGACGAGGAACTCGCTTTGCCGGAAAATAGACAATGTAAAAGCTAAGTTGCTAAGTTTAAGCGACCAGTTTTAAATTTTATGTTATCTTCCTCGAACGATAGTACTTTGTATGGAAAACCCGCGCTGGAGGAACCAAATCGTGGATCGGTCGCGCTTACCTTGTTTCGAGTCCGCCAACAACTTAAGTGAGCTGCGGCTAGTCCGCGACGAGGTTGCTTGTCGGTAGCGACCCCGCCAAAGAAGCTGCTGAAGTTCCGCACTCGGCGCCAAGGCAAGGGTGCCTGCACCGCAAGTTTCGAAAGCGAGGGGTATAAACATACAAGGAAGAAATCGAGTAAAGGAAATAATAAGTGCATTCGATTGCCTAAGATAATGTATATTACACTTAACATCTTATCACGGCACTAGTTGAATCGCTCGAACTGAAATAACAGCGAAGAGAAGGAAGATGCGCCAAGATCAAGCCCCGCAAGTCGAGTTGCGGAGATCGCGGCAAGCCGAGTTGCCAAAAGCTACGGCAAGCCGAGTTGCCGGGCTGCAGATCGATAAGCCTTTCGTCTCTTTCTCAAACATCCATCTTTCATTAAAACATTCTACTCGGATACAGTCCGTGGAGAGTGAAAACATGAAAGAGAGGATTACAAGTTCTTAAATGCGATAAGGCCCAAGGCTTACAAATTAAAAGATAAGATGCCCGTAATCCCTTTTTGTCCCTATCTTCGTGGAGGTAGGTTAAGGAGGCGGAAGGGCAAAGGAGCGCCTCGCTGAGCTACAGTGCCGAAGGCACCAAGAGAACATGCCGGGCTCTCCGGAGGCTTGACGGGACGGCGGCGACGGAAGCAGAGCTCAAGACGGGCGGCAGGACGTCAAGACGCTGTCGAGGGCGCCACGCCTCGATTCGACTCTGACGGCCTTGCCGCCACCCCTCTTCCCTTCCGCAGTCTCCCCACGCCAGCCACCCAAGGAGACGACCTCGGGAGTTCAAGGAGCCGCGACACGGATGATGGGGTCGCCGGTGACGCGGGGCGGCGCTCGACAACTAGTCGGGCCCGCTACCTCATCGTCATCAAGCCGCTCCTCCTCGCACTCGCCGAGGATTTAATCGTCATTGTCGGAGGAGCTATCCACGCAGCACTCGCCTGAAAGTGCCAAGATCCCAAGACCTTGACAGAGAGGAGATCACCTCCATTAACTTAAATGGAGGATAAACCCCGCCAAAGAGGTTGTGGATGCGGCGAACGCCTTCCACCCACGATCAAGGTACATCACATTAGGGGCTGGGAATACAACGCGGACTCGCGTGCCGCTGATCCCACAGCCCCTCATGTGCAACCTCAACGTCTCGGGCGGATCTGACTCCATCGCCATCGCGAACGGAGCTGGAAGCCGGAGACGACGACGAGGCGTCCGGCGCAGCTTGACCAAGAACTCGCAAGGGTCTTCCCCCGTATGGACCGCCGACGGGGGCGGAGACGGCACGCCGCCCCGCCCGCCTCTTCCCCGAGTGCCTCGGGCTCGTCCACGACCTCGCCCCCGAGGAGGAACCGCCGACGGAGGTGGAGACGGCGCGCCGCCTCGTCCGCCTCTCCCCCGAGACCCTCGGCCTCGTCCACGACCTCGCCCTCTCCCTCTTCCCCTTGTGGCTGGCTCAGCCACCACGGGCGTGGATTGGGAGGAGGCGATGACCAGCCGCGACCCTCGCGCCACCGATGAAGAATCAAGGTTCCTTTCTCCATGGAGAATGGGAGAAAGGGGGCAAGAAGTCAAGGGAGGAAGGATGGGAGAATGCGGGCTTCTGCTCCCCTTCCGCCTCTTAAAGGAGCAAAGTGGGGGCTCGCCGCCTCGGCCGGGCGAATCAAGGCACAGAAGAGCAGGAATCAGGCAGACCTGCCCTCGCCATGACGGCCCAAGATCCCACTTCCACCGTCCGCACCCCGAGTGCATGGGAACCACGTGGCGGAGATGCAGAATCGAGGCGACAGATGAGACGACCTCTCACGCCGCCCACTTCACCCACGACACCACAATTAACGCGTGGTTGCTACAGAGGAACGCGTAGACGCGGCTGCCTGTGGGAGACGTGGTGGGTCCAAGGCAAGTAACGGCGAATCAAGACCACGCTACCAGATTGCTTTTGGGCCTGCCCAACAGAGCTTACGCCGTGTGGCCAGTTCGGGCTCTGCCGGTGTACTAGAGTAGGGGTACCCTAGTACCCGAACTCGCACGGACAGTTGCAGCGCCAGCGGCAGGCTGGCTTGATGGCCACCAAGGTCCTCAGCGGCCTTTTGGAGCCGCTTCAAGAACAAAGAAGTCAAGACCCCGCAAGAGGAGCTTGCCGGAAGGCCACTCGTATGCAAAACAAGGCCCCGCAAGAGGAGCTTGTCGAAGGCTTGGCGGGCGCTGAACCCCAAGCACGACAAGGTTCCCGCCGCGGCAAGGCACTTGCCGGGCGGCAACCTCTTTATCTCCGCCCAGCTCACCACCAACGTGTCACCACGGGCTCTCCCAAGCACGCGTGTCGACGGGCTGTGCAGCCAGCAGGACTAGCGACAGACGGCGCCGACAAGCTACCATCGTGGCGGACGGAGGCGCACTTAACGGTCCTCGTTACATCGTTTCCGGCGATCATGACGGGCATTGATGACTCTTGTCCCTTGTCACGAGTTAGGTATAGGTTATCAGACACTGTATAAAGCGGTGTACCTACCTAAGTTTTTACTGTCTTACCCTTGTCTATTTTCCAAATGTGGTAACCCCTTGTGCCTATAAAAGGAGGCCCGAGGGCAACGTAGAAGGGTTTCGGCTGGTTTCGATCCAGCTCCAGCTTAGTTCATCACATTCAGGCTAGGTTTTGTAGCCCGCATTGCTCCCTAGCAAGAAGAGAAGAGAATCCACAAAGCAGCAGTAGGAGTATTATCTCTCCGAGAGCTCCGGCTGGGTAAAACCTCTCAGGCGCATCGCCGACCCGCTTTTTTGCAATCTCCGCCCCTCCAACCACAAAGGGACCCAGTGTCTCGAGGTGCTCGTGGGGCACGATCGCCCCTCCCCGACACATTCATTTACTAGTTTCAGCAAAGTGCTCATGTCGTAGCCAATCAATACATCACGAAAAGCTACATACACCGCAAATAAAGAGACAATCATCCTACAGAGCACATCGATTTTTCCCATTATCTTCACAAGCTCTTTCATCTCCTCATTTCGTTCAGGCTGCTTCAAGAACATGTTGCTTGGCCATGATCGAGGAACTGCATCTTTAACCTTCTCGCTCGTGATCTTCCTCTTCCGCTGCCCTTCAATTACTTGTCCAACACCCCAACCTTCCGTATTGGGATTCCTCGCTAACCAAATAATCAGCGTAGTTGCATTCCCCACATCGCCTACTTCCCGTAAATACAAATCACACGAATCTTCCCTTTTCTCGCATGAATCAAATTGGAAGATCATCAACCAAACTATTAAACAAATCAGCAATCGAAAGCAGCAGAACAACACTTAAACATATTATTACCCCATGATTCGGTATTTGTAGAAGACTCGCCAGGTTGCGGATTCGGTTGAGACGCAACGGATGACTCTGCGTGATTTGCAGCAAAGGCACCACACCAACGGCAGCGGGTTGTGATGAGAAATCGGTTGCGTGTGCTTCGCGGCGGGGTGTGATGAGACCCACAGCGATGGTACGGGTGGCGACTTGGCGATATCTCGTTGTTGCTCGTCAAGAGCAGTGGACGAGCAGCCAATGACATGGTTGCTGCGCCAGATTTTCTCGATGCTAGGCGAGTAAGTAGAGAAGAGGAGAAGCGGACGTTGGATATGTCAGCTCCATTACTTGCAGAGTAGTAGAGCACCATATATAGTCATAGTCTAGGTTTGGATTCGAACCAGCTACAGGATCACGTCTTTCTTTTTTCTAAAACTCGGCAACGTCTCTTTACTGGTACACTAGCTTGTTCTCTACGCCTTCCCAAGTCTTTGATTTTCTTTCCCTTTTTTTGCGAGGAAGGAAGGAGGACAAAATTGAGAGTTCCTCGGACTCGAACCAAGACCTCTCGGTTGAAAACCAAAGGTGCTAGTCAGTTATGTGGCGAACGTTCCCTGTGAGGAGGACGGCAGACGAACGCATTTTACTCGCAATTTTATTTCTATATATAAAACAGTATGCTACTTGGTGTCCTCTTAGTCAAAAAACGATTGTGCCAACCTTGACCGTTCGATTGACATTCAACGTCTGTCGCGTTTCTTCAGTATCTTCTTCCTCGAGCCGCCAAAGCCAAACCAGCGCCAAGGGACCGCCGCCCCCGCCTCCCACGGCTGGGTGTGATCTTCCCTGCTCCTGCTCGCTCCCGTCCGAGGCCTCACCATCGCCCTCCGCCTTGGTTCGCTGCCACAAGGCCGCCCTCCTGTTGTCAACATGGTCAACAACCGAGAGGAATAAGGAGATGACTGTACATGGTGAGGATGACAGTAGGGACCCAGCAGCGCGCGCAGTAATTTTGTTTTTTCGGGACGGAGAAGGGTATCAATTGGGTTGTAAGGGACCCGTGGCCCGTCTAGCCCAGACTTTTATTTCATAAGCTTAGGACATGACCAGCCCAGTTTGTTTTTTTCATTTCTGAAAAATGGCTAGCCAGCTATTTTGTTTTTTGCAGAATAACCAACATAGGCCTACTTGCTTTTCTCGCTCTTGGCCGGAAATCTTTCAAGACGAGGAGGATGCATTTTGCCCAGAAAATGGGCTATAAGTAATAAGAAATGGGCTATAAGTAATAATAAATGGGCTATAAGTAATAAGAAATGGGCTATAAGTAATAATAAATGGGCTGTAAAATGAAAAAAATATAGCAAACAGGCAATTAGTTCCCAAATACTGTTTTCTTTTGGATTTTGATATTTTTCAATTTCATTGTTTTTGTGTGGCTAAAATTTCATTGAATTTAAATTAAGGTATATTTAGATTTAAAATTAATTTGAATCTGGCTAGAAATTTCGGGCCGTATGCTGTTTGGGACAGATTTGGAGGGTGACTTGTGGGTCTACTAGGTTGACGTGTACTTTGGCTTTGTCAACTTAGTGCACAAACGATTCAAATTTAGTCCATAAACGATTCTAGAGACCAAAGGACCGTTGGATGTTAATCCAACGGCCGTCTTTGCTTCTTCAATATCTCGATCTTCTTGCTCCAAATTACCAAACCAAAGAACGGTGGACTGCTCTTCCCGCCTCCGTGGCGGGTTGTGCTACCGCACGTGCCTCACCGCCCACCCTACTTCATTGCTGGCCAGGCCATTCCTCTACTCACCCACACCTCCTGTTATTTTCCGCGACATCAGCCGACCAAGAAACCTCGTACTCCCCACCGCTGGCCAACCATTGCCGAAGTCTTCCCGGCCCGTGTCGCTCCTTCCTAGGCCTCGCTGTCGTCCACCGCCATGGTGCTCTCGGCGCTGCCTGGTCAACGTGGTCAATGAACGACATCCATCGGCCGTGGACTGACGCAAAATAATGATTCCTCCACCGCAGCTGGGACCCACCGAAGGGCCTCAGATTTCGCGAAAAACGCTCCCCGCTTACATGTCGGACCCACTAGCTATATCTTCGCACGCAAGGAAGTGCCTCCTTATTACGCACAAAAAATGAATACCCACCCTGCTAGATGGGACCCACCATAGTGGGAGGATGACTTAGGGCCAACTAAGTTGACGGGACGGAGGGCTTTGTCAACTTAGTCAATATGAACGATTCTAGCTCCAAAGGACCGTAAGATGTCCATCCAACGGCCATAGTGCTTCTTCAACCTCTGGTCTTCTTGCTCCAAATTACCAAAGCAGCATTGGTCGTGTCGCGTGCTCCCGCCTCTCGTGGTCGGGTGTGATGCCGCAGAGGCCTCACCGCCTCTACTACTCCCACCGCTGGCCCGTGGTATCCCTCTACTCACCCACACCCCCGTTATTCTCAAGGCGACGGCAGCTTCACGCTGCAGCTGAACCAAAGAACCCTCAGATTCTCTCGCTGGCTACCACTGCTGCGTTTTCCCGGCCCGCCGTCCCCTTCCTAGGCCTCGCCGTCGCCTAGACCACCTCCTTGGTGCTCTCGGCGCAAGCGTGGTCAACGTGGTCAACGACCGACTTCCATCGGAAGAGTATCAGACGTGGAGAGGCTAATACCGGGTCCAGCGGCCGCAAGGAAGTGCCTCCTTATTACGCGCAAAATAATTATTCCTCCACCTGACAGCAGGGACCTGATACGTCACCATCGTATCTACTTTTCCAAACACTTTTGCCCTTGTTTTGGACTCTAACTTGTATGATTTGAATGGAACTAACCCGGACTGACGCTGTTTTCAGCAGAATTGTCATGATGTTGTTTTATGTGCAGAAAACAAAAGTTCTCGGAATGACATGAAACTCCACCGAATATCTTAGAATAAATAATAAAAAAATCCTCGCCAAAGATGAAGACCAGGGGGCCCACACCCTGTCCACGAGGGTGCCCCCCCCCCTCCTGGGCGCGCCCCCCTACCTCGTGGGCCCCCTCGAAACCTTCCGACGCCAACTCCAACTCTATTTATTGGCTTTCGGGGAGAAAAAAATCAAGGAGAAGAAATCATCGCGTTTTATTATACGGTGCCGCCGCCAAGCCCTAATCTCTCTCGGGAGGGCTGATCTGGAGTCCGTTCGGAGCTCCGAAGATGGGGATTCGTCGCCGTCGTCATCATCAACCATCCTCCATCACCAATTTCATGATGCTCACCGCCGTGCGTGAGTAATTCCATCGTAGGCTTGCTGGACGGTGATGGGTTAGATGAGATTTATCATGTAATCGAGTTAGTTTTGTTAGGGTTTGATCCCTAGTATCCACTATGTTCTGAGATTGATGTTGCTATGACTTTGCTATGCTTAATGCTTGTCACTAGGGCCCGAAAAGCCATGAATTCAGATCTGAACCTATTATGTTTTCATGAATATATGTGAGTTCTTGATCCTATATTGCAAGTCTATAGTCACCTATTATGTGTTATGATCCGACAACCCCAAGTGACAATAATCGGGATACTTCTCGATGACCATAGTTTGAGGAGTTCATGTATTCACTATGTGCTAATGCTTTGTTCCGTTCTCTATTAAAAGGAGGCCTTAATATCCCTTAGTTTCCAATAGGACCCTCTCTGCCACGGGAGGGTAGGACAAAAGATGTCATGCAAGTTCTTTTCCATAAGCACGTATGACTATTTACGAATACATGCCTACATTACATTGATGAATTGGAGCTAGTATCGTGTCACCCTATGTTATGATCATTACATGACGAACCGCATCCGCATAATTATCCATCACTAATCCGTGCCTCACGAGCTTTCCATATACTGGTTCTCGCTTATTTACTTTTCCGCTACTCTTGTATAATCACTACAAAATACCAAAACATTACTTTTGTTACCGTTACCACCACTATCATATTACTTTGCTACTAAACACTTTGCTGCAGATACTAAGTTTCCAGTGTGGTTGAATTGACTACTCAGCTGCTAATACTTGAGAATATTCTTTGGCTCCCTTGTGTCAAATCAATAAATTTGGGTTGAATACTCTACCCTCGAAAACTGTTGCGATCCCCTATACTTGTGGGTTATCAAGACCTTTTTCAAGGCCTGTTGGGGAGCATAGCTCTGTTCTTTGAGTCACTTGGGATTTATATCTTCCGGACACTATGAAGAACTTGAAAGACGCTAAGACAACAATTTATCCCTCAACTACGAGGGAGGTAAGGAACGCCATCTAGCTCGCACTTGATTCACCTTCTTTATGAGTAAGCTAGCGACACCTAAACCTGCTTCTGCTATTCGTTCCGACATGTCGCATGTTATTGATGATGCCACTTCTTCTATGCATGATACTTATGATGAAACTACTTCTATGCTTGATACTACTGTGCCCCTCGGTGAATTTCTCGATGAACAAATTTCTAGGTCTAGAGAGAGAGAAATTATTGAAACTGATAATATTGATGAAAGTGATGATGACGATATGCCTGCTATTCATGAGGGTTATCTTTTCGATATGGAATCTTCTGCAGCTATTTTTGCTTGCCAAGATAGATACGAATTAAGAGGTTGCTAGTTAAATGGAGTAAAGAATCTCTTAGAGACAGAATGAAACCTGACCCTGCTTTTGCTACTTCACCTATTTGTGTTCCCGATAAGGATTATGAATTTTCTGTTGATCCAGATATAATTACTTTGGTTGAATCTGATCCTTTTTATGGCTATGAATCTGAAACTATTATGGCACATCTTACTAAGTTAAACTATTATGGTCCAATTAGTTTTTGTTCTAGTGCTTTATTCATTGCAAATTTGTGTTGTATAGGTGACCACGTTCTTGAGCTTGCATGTCAAATTTATATGGTTCCAAGTAGTTCTAATGCTTGATATAGGCTCTAGGCACTTGTAGGAGTAGTTGCTATCAATTTTATGGAAGTTGGTTCACTTTTGTTTGAAGTTACTAAAAATTTCAGAAATTTTCCGGAGGAAACAATATGTTTAGGAAGATGTTCCAAGGTGGTTCTTCAAGGAAGCAAGGTCCCAGGCATGCGATGTGTGATCCTGACGAGGAACCACCAAGGGACGCTCTTGTGAGGCCCTGTGAATGGCCTTCGGAAAATTTTATGGATCAAGCAGGAATCAAAGAAGAATTTAACGCATATTTGCGTAGTGCCGGTCTTGAGGACTTTGAGGCTGACAAATGCCCCCAGTATCATGATCTCACAAGTTCATTTGTGAGGAGGTTTGAGTTTTCATCTTCGCGTAATTCTCCTTCATTCATGTTTGACCTTTATGACAAATCTTTTACCATGGACTTAGAAGATTTCACTTTTGCTTGCAAACTTCCATCTTGGGGTAGTGTCAGGGATCCCCCTAAATCTGAATTTAGATACTTTCTTGCAAGAATAATTGTGGGGGAATCTGGAGATATAACACAAGCCACTATAGGGAGCATTAACTTTCCTGCTATACATTATTTTGCTCTCTTCATAGGTAGAAGCATAAATGCTAAGGTTGAAGCATGTCACATGTGTGCTCCTGATCTCAGCATTCTCAGAAGTGCTGCGTTAGGAGACCAATCTTATCATATGGGAGCCATTGTAGCTCCTAGGTTGCATCATAATAGACATAACGGAGATTTATTTGGAGGAATTTATGTAACCCGCTTAGCTAATTTTCTTGAAATAGACATTGTGAGGGTGATATGGAGTTACCCCCTACTTATTTAGATTTTGATTCTATGGTTTCCCACCAGTTTGTTGAGAGGACTGAACCACCTCTCCAGTATCGACTAATCTTTAACAAACGGCATGTTGTCCATATTACTCTTCCTGCTCCTGCCTTCTTTGATTCTTAGATAAAAGGAAGATATATTATTACCAGAGAGGAGGCAGATGAGTACGAGAGGAGAGCGGAGGCGGCTCGACACCACGATGCAGCTCAGGAGGCGATAGCCGCTGCATCGAAGTATGACCCCAGCTACACCTACGGGTATCCGCCATGCTATCCCTGGCAATAGACCAACTTAGGCCAAAAGCCTAAGCTTGGGGGAGTACGTATTTCCCACCGACATTACATTTATGTTCACACACACTCATTGCTAGATGTCGGTGCTCATACTTTTTCACTCTAATATCCATGCTAGTTTATTTTCTTTTTCCTGCTTTCTTCTTGTGTGTTTAATAAACCTTAGAAAAACCAAAAAAAAATAGTAGTAGTATATTTTTCCTGCTGTAGTAGTAATTATTAAAAAGGAAACCCAAAAATATTTCCCGTTCTTCTTTTGCTTGTTGGGAGCTTTCCCGTGTAAATAGTTTTTATTTCTTTTCTTTTCTTTAGAGGTCAGTAGGAGAAGACCATGATTAAATTGTTGAAGTGGCTCTTATTTGCATCATTGTTGATTTAACCAAAGAGCCCATACTGCCTTGTCTTCTCCTGTTTATTGAATGCTCGCAGATTCTAGCTTAGTCCAATGCACATGCACTCTTATTATTATTCACACCGCTCGTCGCAAAGTGAAAGGCAATTATGATGACATATATGATGGATCGATCGAGATGGGAAAAGCTGGTATGAACTCGGCCTCTTTTGTTTTTGTAAATATGATGAGTCCATCGTTCCTGATTCAGCTTATTATGAATAAACATGTTTGCAATGACAATTAGAGATCATAGTTGCTCGTGCCATGCTTGATTAGCTATGAGTTATAATGGTTTACCTTGTGTGCCAACATGCTATTAAAATGATTGTGATGTGGTATGATGGGGTGGTATCCTCCTTTGAATGATTTAAGTGACTTGACTTGGCACATGTTCACGCATGTAGTTGAAACAAATCAACATAGCCTTCACGATATTTATTTATGATCATGGTGGATTATATCCTACTCATGCTCGTATTCAATGTTTATTAATTCTAATGCATGTTCATGACTGTTGTCGCTCTCTAGTTGGTCACTTCCCAGTCTTTTGCTAGCCTTCACTTGTACTAAGCGGGAATACTGCTTGTGCATGCAATCCCTTAAACCCCAAAGTTATTCCATATGAGTCCACTATACCTTCCTATATACGGTATCTACTTGCCGTTCCAAGTAAATTTGTATGTGCCAAACTCTAAACCTTCAAATAAATATTCTGTTTTGCATGCTCGAATAGCTCAGATATCAACTAGGGATGCCCTTATCTTCCGTGTTAGGCGAGTTATTCTCAAAAGGAGTGGACTCCGCTCCACACTCATGAGAAAATGGCTGGTCACCGGGATGCCCAGTCCCATGCTTTATGCAAACTAAATAAAAATAATTGCAAACAAAACTCCCCCTGGGACCCGTTGAATGTTGGAGGCACTCGTTGTTTCGAGCAAGCCATGGATTGTTGCTTGTGGAGGAGGGGGAGTATAAACTTTACCATTCTGTTTGGGAACCGCCTATAATTTGTTTAGCATGGAAGATATCATCATCTCTTAGTTGTTATGTTGACAATGAAAGTATGCCGCTCAAAATACAATTTATCTCTATTTCAAAACCGAGCTCTGGCACCTCTACAAATCCCTGCTTCCCTCTGCGAAGGGCCTATCTATTTACTTTTATGTTGAGTCATCACCCTCTTATTAAAAAGCACTAGCTGGAGAGCACAACTGTCATTTGCATTCATTACTGTTAATTTATATCGGGTAATACTATGATTGGATCTCTTTTACCATGAATTACAATGTCTAGTCAGTCCTTGATCTTTGAAGGTGCTCTGCATTTTTGTTTTGCGGTCTCAGAAAGGGCTAGCGAGATATCATCATGTTATATCATATTATGATTATTTTGAGAAAGTGTTGTCATCCGAGATTTATTATTATGGCTCGCGAGTTGATTATGTTATTGATATGAGTAAACATGAGACCTAGGAGTTATTGCAAATGTGGTTAGTTATGATCTTTGCTGAAAATCTGAATGCTGGCTTGACATAGGTACAACAACAAGAGCAAACAGAGTTTGTAAAAGTTTTTCTTTTTCTCTTTCAGTTTGTCAACTGAATTACTTGAGGACAAGCAAGGGTTTAAGCTTGGGGGAGTTGATACGTCTCCGTCGTATCTACTTTTCCAAACACTTTTGCCCTTGTTTTGGACTCTAACTTGTATGATTTGAATGGAACTAACCCGGACTGACGCTGTTTTCAGCAGAATTGCCATGATGTTGTTTTATGTGCAGAAAACAAAAGTTCTCGGAATGACCTGAAACTCCACAGAATATCTTAGAATAAATAATAAAAAATCCTCGCCAAAGATGAAGACCAGGGGGCCCACACCCTGTCCACGAGGGTGGGGGGCGCGCCCCCCTACCTCATGGGCCCCCTGGAAACCTTCCGACGCCAACTCCAACTCTATTTATTGGCTTTCGGGGAGAAAATAATCAAGGAGAAGAAATCATAGCGTTTTACGATACGGAGCCGCCGCCAAGCCCTAATCTCTCTCGGGAGGGCTGATCTGGAGTCCGTTCGGGGCTCCGGAGATGGGGATTCGTCGCCGTCGTCATCATCAACCATCCTCCATCACCAATTTCATGATGCTCACCGCCGTGCGTGAGTAATTCCATCGTAGGCTTAATGGACGGTGATGGGTTGGATGAGATTTATCATGTAATCGAGTTAGTTTTGTTAGGGTTTGATCCCTAGTATCCACTATGTTCTGAGATTGATGTTGCTATGACTTTGCTATGCTTAATGCTTGTCACTAGGGCCTGAGTGCCATGAATTCAGATCTGAACCTATTATGTTTTCATGAATATATGTGAGTTCTTGATCCTATCTTGGAAGTCTATAGTCACCTATTATGTGTTATGATCCGACAACCCCGAAGTGACAATAATCGGGATACTTCTCGGTGATGACCATAGTTTGAGGAGTTCATGTATTCACTATGTGCTAATGCTTTGTTTCGGTTCTCTATTAAAAGGAGGCCTTAATATCCCTTAGTTTCCAATAGGACTCCGCTGCCACGGGAGGGTAGGACAAAAGATGTCATGCAAGTTCTTTTCCATAAGCACGTATGACTATTTACGGAATACATGCCTACATTACATTCATGAATTGGAGCTAGTTCTGTGTCACCCTATGTTATGATCGTTACATGACGAACCGCATCCGGCATAATTATCCATCACTAATCCGGTGCCTACGAGCTTTCCATATACTGGTTCTCGCTTATTTACTTTTCCATTGCTACTGTTACAATCACTACAAAATACCAAAAACATTACTTTTGCTGTCTTTACTTTTGTTATCGTTACCACCACTATCATATTACTTTGTGAAAGTGCAACTATCCCTAGGTGGTTTTGGTAATTCATAAAAACATATAGCTCATTGAGCTAATGCTATTCCAAGATGAACATTTCAGGAAAGCTCAATGAATGGCATGGCATGGATGATGAAAGTGGATCCCTCAAAATGCTAATGACAAAGGATTGGCTCAAGATCAAAAGCTCAAGACTCTTCATTTTATATTTTAGTGATTCAATATCACATTGAGTCTATAGGAAAAGCGAATACTATCAAGGAGGGATGAGGTGTTGCTTAATGAGCCTCTTGCTTCATGTGCTTAGTGATATGCTCCAAAACCCTCAGCTACTTTCTCACATCCACATATGACCTAAACTTAAAGCCAAAATCGGTCTCACCGATTCTTCCTATCCAGCGCCACCGATTCCAAATGTCATAGCCACTGCCACAAACCCTAGGCAAATCGGTTCTACTGGTAGGGATCTCGGTCTCACCTAGATGGGATTGTAATCTCTCTGTTTCCTTCTCGTAACTTTTCGGTCTCACCGAAAGAGCGGATCGGTCCCACCGAGATTGCAATGTAAACTTTATGTTTCCCTTTCGTAACGTTTTGGTCTCACCGAAAGAGCGAATCGGTCCCACCGAGTTTACCTGACCAACTCTCTGGTTAGCTAATTACCAAAATCGGTCTCACCGAGTTTGTGTAATCGGTCTCTCCGAGATTACGTTATGCCCTAACCCTAACCATATCGGTCCTACCGAGATGCAAGTCAGTCCCACCAAAAACCCTAACGGTCACTAGGTTTACTAAAATCGGTCTGACCGAGTTTGTTGATTCGGTCCCACCGAGATTGGTAAATTGTGTGTAACGGTTAGATTTTGTGTGGAGGCTATATACCCCTCCACCTCCTCTTCATTCATGGAGAGAGCAATCGAACAAACCTACACTTCCAACTTACCATTTCTCGAGAGAGAACCACCTACTCATGTGTTGAGACCAAGATATTCCATTCCTACCATATGAATCTTGATCTCTAGCCTTCCCCAAGTTGCTTTCCACTCAAATCTTCTTTCCACCAGATCCAAATCCTATGAGAGAGAGTTGAGTGTTGGGGAGACTATCATTTGAAGCACAAGAGCAAGGAGTTCATCATCAACGCACCATTTGTTACTTCTTGGAGAGTGGTGTCTCCTAGATTGGCTAGGTGTCACTTGGGAGCCTCCGACGAGATTGTGGAGTTGAACCAAGGAGTTTGTAAGGGCAAGGAGATCGCCTACTGTGAAGATCTACCGCTAGTGAGGCAAGTCCTTCGTGGGCGACGCCCATGGTGGGATAGACAAGGTTGCTACTGTGGACCCTTCATGGGTGGAGCCTCCGTGGACTCACAAGAACTGCTACCCTTCGTGGGTTGAAGTCTCCATCAATGTGGAGGTACGATAGCACCACCTATCGGAACCACGCCAAAAACATCTGTATCTCCAATTGCGTTTGAATCCTCCAAACCCTTCCCTTTACTTTCTTACAAGTTGCATGCTTTAATTTTCGCTGCTCATACACTCTTTGCATGCTTGCTTGAATTGTGTGATGATTGCTTGACTTGTCCTAAGATAGCTAAAATCTGCCAAACTCTAAGACTGGGAAAAGGCTAAGTTTTTAATTGTTCAAGTAGTCTAATCACCCCCCTCTAGACATACTTCAAGGTCTTAAAAGTGGTATCAGAGCTTGGTCTCCATTTGCTTTGATTTCCATAGCTTTTGGTGGTCATAGCCTTGGTTTCACAACCTAGGAGAGTATGGCGTCTAGCGAGGGAAATTATCACCATAGAGGTCCTTACTTTGATGGTACTAATTTTGCTAGTTGGAAGCATAAGATGAAAATGCATATTCTCAGACATAACCCCGCCGTTTGGGCAATTATTTGTATTGGCTTGCAAGGTGAATTCTTTGATGGGAGAGAGCCGAACCGTGAAGCTAATGCGGAAGAATTGAAGATGTTGCAATACAACGCTCAAGCTTGTGATATCATCTTCAACGGATTATGCCCCGAAGAATTCAACAAAATCAGCCGTCTTGAGAATGCAAAGGAAATTTGGGATACTTTGATTGATATGCACGAAGGTACCGAATCCGTCAAGGAATCCAAGTTGGATGTGCTCCAAAAAGTCAGCTTGACAAGTTCAAAATGAAGGATGGTGAAGGTGTCACTGAAATGTACTCTAGCTTGCACTTATCACAAATGAGATTGCCGGCTTAGGGAGTGAAGAGATGACTGACAGATTCATCATCAAGAAGATCCTAAGAGAATTGGATGGAAAGTATGATACCATGTGCACATTGATTCAAATGATGCCAAACTACAAAGATCTCAAGCCAACGGAAGTCATTGGAAGAATTGTTGCTCATGAGATGTCACTTAAGGATAAGGAGGAACTTCACAACAAGTCAAGTGGTGCTTACAAAGCCTCAAGTGAAGCCCCCACATCATCAAGTGAGAGACACACCTTCAATGAAGAATTGAGCTTAATGGTGAAGAAATTCAACAAATTCTACAAGAGTAGAAGCAAAGAAAGAAGCTCCAAGACAAGGTCTTACAATGACAAAAGATCTTCTAGTCGAGAGCGAAATTGCTACAATTGTGGGAGACCCGGACACTATTCCAATGAGTGTACGGCACCCTACAAAAGAAGAGAAGACTCTCCAAAAGGAAGAAGTAGAAGAGAAGAATCACCACCAAGAGAGAGGAGGAGCAGAGATGATCGTTATGAACGAAGACCCTCACGGAGAAGCAAGGATTCGGTAAGGAAGGACAAGTCATCAAAGAGCTACATAAAACGAAGACATCAAGCTCATGTTGGTGAATGGGTATCCGGCTCCGACTCCGACAATCACTCCAAGAGAAGCTATCACTCCGACTCCAAACATACTCAAGATGAAGGTGTTGCCGGTCTAGCACTTGTGTCAACCAACTCCTACGACATATTGTAATCACCAAATGAAGGAATTGGTAGATGCTTCATGGCCAAAGGTCCTAAGGTAACACACCCCGAGTATGTTGATTTTGATGTTGATGAAGATGACTTGCTAGGTGATGATGATTTACTTGTTGACAACTCTAGTGATGAATACTATGATGAAACGTCAATTAATCATGCTAATCAAGTTGAAACGAATGACAATGATAAGGAGAAAATTGAGCGTCTAACTAAAGAACTAAACACTCTTAAGTTAGCTCATGAAACTATCTTCGAAGATCATCGAGAACTTTTAAGGGCTCATGAGAAGTTACGCTTTGAAAAGCTCAATCTTGAGCAAGAGCATGAGTTCTTAAAAGCAACCAATGATGATCTCCGTAAGAAAAGTTCTTCTTACATTGCCAAGCGTTTACTCTTATCTACTTACATGCCTCAAGTCAAGTCTAGTAACAAGATCAAGAAAGATTCTTCCTCTAGTAGTAACAATAATAATGTCAAATCCGATATTGTTGCCTCTAGTAGTTCTCTTGATTCCACTAATGAATCTCTTAGCCAAGTTACACTTGAGCAAGAAAATAGCTTATTGAAGGGAATTATAGAGAAAGGTGTATACAAGAGCCTTGCCGGGAGTAAGCAATTCGAGGAAATTGTACGCAAGCAAGGAAGGCACCGGAAGAATCAAGGTGTTGGTTTTGAATGGAAGTTCAATGCCAATGGAGTCGAGTGGGAAGAAGATCAATACCCCAAGACGAATTTTGTTCCTCAACAAGAGAAGTATGATCCTACTTCCTTCAAGGGAACACAAGCACAAGATGATCTTCCACCACAAGACCACAAGAACAAAGGAAAGGACAAGCTTCAAGAAGAGATTGATGCATTTGAAGAGGCACCTAAGGTCTCGGTCAAGTGGATTCCCAAGACTACGTCAAGTTCTACCTCATCAAGTACAACTACAACTCCAAGGATTCCCATCAAGATGATGTGGATCCCGAAGAAGAAGATCTAGAGAGTTCTTGAGGGTGACTCCGCCAACATATTTCACTCATATCATTATGGCAAGGACAAGTGCAATCAACTTCCATATCTTGCACTAGTTCAAGGAGTCACAAACCCTCATGTTGGTAAGGCAAGGGACAAGGTAACCTAATGATTTCTTGGACATCATTTTGAGTGTGCTTCACTCTATGTCTATGGATATACTTGTTTGTTCCTTGTGGGACTAACCCATGTAGGTATTGAAAGTGCAACTCACTCCAAAGGATTGCTCCAAAAATATCTACATCAACATTGAGCATCCACATCTTCAACACCTACATGAAGTCATCATCAACAAAACCCAAGGTTAGTTTATCCCTCTAAGGGGGGATCTCACATCTAGGGGGAGCTTAACTCTAAGAAATGAGTCAAAGCAACTCAAATGATGTGAACACATAAATGCTTTATGTAAAAGTGGTAACCCCACTTGAGCTTAAACGATGAGTATGACCTATGATCAAATGTATATAATTTGACTCCTAAGTCAATATACTCATATATAGATGACCTAGTCATCGCCAATTGTTTGATAGATGCTAGAATTGGTTGTGCATGCTTTGCCGCATATTTCATTTGCCATCTTATTGTGTGAGCATGTTGGTTGCATACTTTACTCATTCGAGGACATCCACTTGTTGTTTTGATTGATTGGCTTCTTTTTCTTTGGCCAAGTGGATGGACAAGAATGCCTATGAACCTTCTCTAGCTATCTATGCTTTTCTCATCTCAAACTCTATTCATGTTACATCACAAAATTTGATCAAGTCAGATTCGAACCACTCTGTGTGAGGAGCACTCAGAGTCCCCGATTCGTCATAGACTTAAACTTCCAAAACTTCTTTGTGATTCTCGGTCTGATCGATTCCTCCATTTAGGTCTTACCGAGATCACTAATTCGATCTAGGTTTTCAATCTCGGTGCAACCGATTTGAACTTTTCGGTCACACCGAGTTGCAATAACTGCATACGCTTTTGCATCTCGGTGCCACCGAAGTTGTTCCACTTTCGGTCACACCGGCGTGGTCGGGCTACATATAGTCACGGGCAAAATTTGGAAATTTCTCTCAATCTCTTCGCCCCGCAATAGCTCGCTCTGCCTCTGTGGTCTCCGGATCGTCTCCTCGCCGCCAGCGCCTCCACGCTGGTCTCCGCCGCCAAGCGGAATTCAACCCCGCCGTTGCCGCCGTTACGAGTCTCCGCCGAACTAGGGTATGGACTCGATCACAGTGCTTTCCTCGTCCGATTCTCATCACATTGTGTTCTTATTGATTCTTGCCACGATTGAAACACTCCTATCCAGTCAATGCAATCCTTAGAATAGTTTTGATTCGAAATTTAGGGTTAGGTTTCCGCCGAAACCATCTTGGACCCACCGAGTTGAAAAACTCAGTCCCACCGATTTGGCTTATGCCATTGCACTAGTGAGACTCGGTCTGACCGAGAATTGCTAATCGGTGAGACCGATTTTAGGACTTTAGAAACCCTAGCAGTCTCGGTGCCACGAATCGTGACTCGGTCGACCGAGTTCATCGCTTTAGGTTCCAAAACTGCTTCGGTATCACCGAGTTTGAAAATTGGTTGATCCGAAATGCTTTCTGTGGAAAATTAAAACTGAATTTTTGAGTCATTCTTTTGCAAAAATCTCTGCATTTTGTGATGCTCGTCCACTCTACCTCATCTATAACTCTTCACAGGGTCAGCAGTCAGTGTTTGCAGCATGTCAGACCAGAGTGACAGTCAGAACAGGTCAAAGGAGCAGGTGAACATGAGTGAGGGCACTAGTCCCTCCAGCTCTTCAGATGAAGGCAGCAGGAGCACCCCAAGCAATTTGCCTAAAGCTGCCACCAGGCAAAGGAAGAAGAAAACCTCAGATTCTGAAGATGAGGATTATAGGGCAGAAGAGGATGAGGCAACCTCCAAGAAGGCAGTGCTCAAAAGGAGTATGGCTCAAAGACATAGCACAAAGCTCGGACTCAATAGGCAAGTTCCTGCCAAGAGGACACCTATGCCAAAGGTCGAGCATCAACTCAAATTCCTTAAAAGCCCGATCCCAAAGAGCCAGCTGCTCATCAAGGAAAGAAAAGAAAGAAAGGGTCAAGAAGACCACAATCGAGTTATTGGGAAGCCTTCCATGATGGAAGAGGAAGAAGAGATTGCTGCACCAAAGACCCAAGGCACCAAAGCTTATGGGTGATGCTATAAGATCGAGGGCTGCCACATCTAAGCCCAAGGAAGCACCCAAAGCTGCCCCCAAGGCCAAGTCTGACCAAAGAGGAATACCAGGAGTATTCCATTGCTGAGAAGAACAAGGCCCCAAAGGCTCGAGGTTGCCGATGAAGAAGATGAAGAAGGACAAGTTATGAGGAAGCTCAAGCCCAAGATACCAGACCACAATGATGCCCATCCTGTGGCTGACGACATGAAAATCAGAAGAGACAATGGGTTGAGGCTATGGAGGATGACAGATCCATATGCCACAAGGAGAAGAACTGTTGTGGACTACAGGTTCCACACCAAGGAACAGCAGGACTTTTATGAGACTATTCTGCTGGATAAGAAGCCCATAGTGTGTGATATGAGGTGGGTCGACTGGACCTACATGAAAGAAAATGTAGAGCACTATCCTGGAGTGCAAGACAGTTTTGTTGCTGTTGGAATTGCAGACTTCGTCGGGCAAAAGCTCACCAACTGGAACGATGAACTTATCATGCAGTTCTACTCCACAGCACACTTTTATCCAGATGGCAGGATAGTGTGGATGTCTGAAGGTACAAGGTACCAGTCAACTGTTGAGGAGTGGGCAAACTGATAAATGCCCCAAAGGAAAATGATGATGACCTGGATGTATATGCCAAGAAGAAAATGGACCACAATTCCATGGCACACATGTACAAGGAGATCCCAGACACAGCCATTGAGACACATAAGTTTGGATCAGTCCTTCCTTCTGTTAGGGCTTCCAACTATCAACTTCATCTTAAGGCATACTCTATTGCCTAAGTCTGGTGACCACAACATGATTGGAGGGCATGCAATCAACATGTTGCAATAGTTTGATGTGCCACAGAAAGTCAAAGTCATGAGCCTTATGGTTGAAACCATTAAGAGGACTGCAGGAGACCAGAAGAGAAGTTGTGGATATGCCCCTCAGATCCAAGAGTTGATAAACTCAAAGATGGGCACAGGCAAATATCTATTGGATAAAGAACATCTTCCAATTTATCCAGACTTTGAGGACAATGAGGTTGTCATGAATGAGAATGATCCATCGTCAGTTCAAGCACAAGAGAAGAAGGAGAAGGCAAGGAAGGAGAAGGCTGCCAGGATGCCAACTCAAGAGGAGGCATCTGAGTATTTCTTGAAGAACAAGCAGGAGCAACTTGGATACCTAATAGCATCAACACTGAGGATTGAGAAGGGATTGGCCACCCTCACTCAAAATCAGGAGAGCGTGGAAAGAATCATGGAACAAAAGTTCTATGACTTAGATGTGAAAGTAACTGAGATTCAGTCTGTTGTGGAGCAACTACAGGATGACATGCAGGAGAGGAAGGGCAAAACAACAACTGATGCATTTGCCAGAGTGCCTAGAGCCCAGAGGTCATCTGCTGTGCCAGTTCCTGACACCAGAGCCACTTCATCTGCACCAGCTACAGCTTCAGTGCCACCAGCTCCAGCACCTATACCAGCTCCAGCTCCATCTACTTCAACTGAAGCCTTCGTCCTCGGCGCTATCCGGACACCACCACCTGAAGATCAAGCCTGAGAGTCGATCTAGCACTATGCATTTTCTATGAACTTTTTGGTAACTTGTTGCCAAAGGGGGAGAAAAATGTATAGATGTAACATCCCAAATTTCCTATTTGGAACGTTTTACAATTATAGCTAAGCATCTATGCATTCTGTTTGAATTTGAGTGGCATTTGAAATTTCAGAAGTTTTTGGAGTTGTTGGCATTTGAATTCAAAATTTTGGTAGTGGAAATTATTTCAAAACTATGCCTGATAAATACTTGAGAAAAAGTATGAGAGGAGTAAACATGACACTCCAAAAATATCAGAGGAAAAACATTGCCAAAAAGTTTGAATTCAAATTTGAGTTTTATTTGGAATTTTGAAAATGAATTTTATAAAGTTTGGATTTTGCCTCGAAAAATGTTCAAATGGTAGGAATATTCCCCTGATCATTTTGATATATATATGTCCTATATAGAATATTTATATTATATATATTTTCTCTCTTTTATTTCAAAAAAGAAGAGGAAAAGGAAAAACCCCTGGCGCTAGCTCAGCCAGCCCGCCCACCCAGCCATAGAGGCCCACCAGCGCTTGACCAGACGGCCCAGCCAGCGCCGAGCCGCCCAGCCGACGGCCGACCGAGCCCCTCGCCTGAATCGGCCGCAGATCGGCCAACCGACCGACGCCGCCCCCTCTCTCCCCGACAGCGGACCCCACCTCCTTCTTCCTCGCCCGCCAACCGCCCGCGCCGCCGCTCCGATCTCATGAGATCCGGATCCTCCCGATCCCTCGCCCGACCTACCCTTCTCCAAGTCGAGGTCCCGCCTATATACCCCCCCCTCGACCCGTTCCCCCGCCGCGCTCTCGACCCTCTCTCAGACGCCATGCGGAGCCGAGAGCGCCGCCGCCATTAACTCCGTCCCCAACACCTCACACCTCCCGAGCTCGCCTCGACCCCACCAACCGACCTCGCCGTTCAAGACTTCGCTGGACCTCTCCGCCGACGTCCCCAACCACCGGAGTCGCCGGAGCCGTCGCCGCCCGAGCCGCCGTCGCCGTCGCCGCCTCGGTAAGTCGCCGGAGCACCCCACCGCCGTTGGATCTAAATCCAACGCGTTAGATTAGATCCCCGCCCCAAGCGGTAGGTTATTTTAAATAAACCGGTTAGTTACGGTTTAGATCGGCTTTAGTTAGGGTTTTTATTAAACCGGCCGACTCGGTTTAAACCCTAGGGCCCGATTTAGTTATATTACGCCAGGGCGCTAGATAGGCCCATTAGCCCGTTTTTCTTTTTAGTTTTATTTTTCGTTTTATGTTTTAACAGAATAGTTTCAGATTTGAAAAATTCATATCTTTTAATCTACTTAATATTTTTAAGTGATTTTTTTTGGTTCGCAAATTTCTTGTAGCTTTTGTAGAAAATATAATTAGTCATGTTAAAATTATTTAAAATTGCTTTATTTTAGATTTAGACAGAATAGTAATTCTGCTATAAAATGAGCTAGGAATATTTTTTAATGATTCTTTTTGTCACAACTTTGTTTTGACATTGCCTAACCGTAGGAATTTATTTGGGCATTTTAGGATTAATAAAAGATTAGTTTTAACCAGAATCATGTTATTCTTAATTATTTAACTAGCTACTGTTTTCCTATTGTTTTAATTAGCAAATAAATTTATTTTTCCTATGTGATAGATTATTCTAGGTTAGTTTCTGTAACTTTAGAGCATGAACTTTTATTTATAACAAATAAAACTTTTATTTTATTTTTCCTACTAGAATTTGCTTTAGGCCTAATAGGAGTTTTATAATAGATTTTAAGGTGATTCTTTTTGCTCCTAGTTGCTTGATGAATTATTTTCTGTTAGGTTGCATAAACCCATGCTTAGGTTCTGTTAAGAAATTTTTTGTTATGTAAAACTATTTTTAGTTGTTGCTTGAAGTAGGAAAACATTGAGTTGGATTTCTTCGAGTTTTCCTTTGGGTTTTGATTCGTTTGTTTTGGTGTGTTATGTTAGCATGCTATTATGTTAAGTGGTCATATGTTATATGCTTATTATGATTGTTGTTTGTCTCGGTAGAATTTCCGGAGTGCGAAGCTTGCTACCACGAGTCCCTAGCTTACGAAGATCGTCAGCAAGGCAAGTCATTGATCATGTTTCTTTACAATACCTATGATTTTTATTGCATTAGAGTTATACCTCCCCACCATGCATGCAGTAGTTGAAATTATGAAGTTATGTTCTTGAGTAGTATCATGAGGTAGGATGAACCAATTCCCCTTGTTACCATGACCCGGGACGAAGTAGTTTATTTTGCTATGCTCGTGAGCGGGTTGGTTGTGTGAATTCATAAGGAGATGTGAGAGTTAAGATGATGACAACCCCATGAACTTCAAGCTCAAGATGGACTCAAATTCACTCTTGGGTGGAGGATTTGTTGACGGGCACCTGGAGAACCCAAAGGTTGGCGGGATGCATGGAGAAGCGCCATGACATATTGCGGAAAGCTTCACCCAGCCACGAAGAGATGGATGGATACCCCATTGACGGAAGCTTACTGCAGCCGCAAGCCATTATGGGCTCTGGCTTGGTCAACCCTAGTTGTGACTCTGGCCGGACGGTGCTACGAGATGTAGAAGAACGGTAGGATTGGATGGGTACCGGCAGTGGCCAGAGGAACTCTTCGGAAGACCCTGTTTCGTTCATCCCGTCTTCAAACACCATGAAGTGCGAAGACTTAAAAGGAGGGAACGATTCTTGCGGGTAAAGTGCGCAAACCTCTGCAGAGAAAAGATCTAATCGATTAGCCGCGTCCCCGGTTACGCACAATTTGAGCCTCTGGAACTTGGAAGTATTCGGAAATCTCAACACTAAAATTTATAAATAATTGAGGGGGGTTATGACTTAATAATTTGGGAATGAGACATTGGTTGGCGGAACCATCTCAATAACTACCAACAATTTTTGTAGTATTTGCAAGCAAGTCCACTGTAGTAGGGAAAAGTTGGCTTTTCGCAAAATGATGAAACTTAGAGCCCCACAGCCAAATTGCATATAGTGTTAGTAATTTTTATTGTTATTCTCTCTTCATGACTTGCCAAGATATTCCAAATGCTGACCTACATGGCTGCAACGCCTTATGTTGCGGAGGAGTATTCGATCGGAGTGAGGCTACGCTCCGCGCTTGGCGATTGCCCTATGGAGTCGGATGGACTCGCTATTCTTCTCGCTTCGCAGCTTTACTTAGTTTATTTCTCATGAGTTGGCCTTCGGCCGAATTTATTCTATTGTAATAAAGACTCGATATGAGAACCGTGTAATAAATTCAGGTGTGATTGAACTTTGATTATTTCATCAATGTACTGTGAGTGCTAGCATGATCTTGGGATGGTACAGACACAGAGACTTGACCGATTTTGGGTCAGGTCGCTACAATAGATCATAGGCTTCGAGAGAGAGAGAGTTGCTTTTGTTCTCTCTTGATTTGGTGGTTTTTAAACTTGTTTGCTTTTGATTGCTTGAGATACTATGTTAGTGAGACATTGATGATCATGTGTTTGATCATAAGCTACACTTATGCATGTTTGATGATACTATCTTATCTATCCTATGTGATCATTCACCGTGCTTGGTGATGACTGCATGTATTCAATCCGTATCATTTTGAGCGCTCCACCAAGATGTATGTGACATGGAAGAGTAACCCATGAGCCTAATTCCTTGTGCATTTGCAGTCCAAAGCAAATCGTAAACTATGCACAAATTTAGGGGGAGATCTTGCTTATCACATACTTCTCAAAGCGACGATGTTTTTCAATCTTATTATCATTTGTCGAAGCTTTGATCTATATGTTGTCATCAATTACCAAAAAGGGGGAGATTGAAAGTGCAACTATCCCTAGGTGGTTTTGGTAATTCATAACAACATATAGCTCATTGAGCTAATGCTATTCCAAGATGAACATTTCAGGAAAGCTCAATGAATGGCATGGCATGGATGATGAAAGTGGATCCCTCAAAATGCTAATGACAAAGGATTGGCTCAAGCTCAAAAGCTCAAGACTCTTCATTTTATATTTTAGTGATTCAAGATCACATTGAGTCTATAGGAAAAGCCAATACTATCAAGGAGGGATGAGGTGTTGCTTAATGAGCCTCTTGCTACATGTGCTTAGTGATATGCTCCAAAACCCTCAGCTACTTTCTCACATCCACATATGACCTAAACCTAAAGCCAAAATCGGTCTAATCGATTCTTCCTATCCGGCGCCACCGATTCCAAATGTCATAGCCACTGCCACAAACCCTAGGCAAATCGGTTCTACCAGTAGGGATCTCGGTCTCACCGAGATGGGATTGTAATCTCTCTGTTTCCTTTTTATAACTTTTCGGTCTCACCGAAAGAGCGCGGTCCCACCGAGATTGCAATGTAAACTTTCTATTTCCCTTTAGAACGTATTGGTCTCACCGAAGAGCGAATCGGTCCCACCGAAGTTTACGACCAACTCTCCGGTTAGCTAATTACCAAAATCGGTCTCACCGAGTTTGTGTAATCGGTCTCACCGAGATTACATTATGCCCTAACCCTAACCATATCGGTCCTACCGAGATGCAAGTCGATCCACCAAAACCCTAACGGTCACTAGGTTTACGAAAATTGGTCTGACTGAGTTTGTTGATTCGGTCCCACCGAGATTGGTAAATTGTGTGTAACGGTTAGATTTTGTGTGGAGGCTATATATACCCCTCCACCTCCTCTTCATTCGTGGAGAGAGCCATCAGAACAAACCTACACTTCAACTTACCATTTCTGAGAGAGAACCACCTACTCATGTGTTGAGACCAAGATATTCCATTCCTACCATATGAATCTTGATCTCTAGCCTTCCCCAAGTTGCTTTCCACTCAAATCTTCCTTCCTCCAGATCCAAATCCTATGAGAGAGAGTTGAGTGTTGGTGAGACTATCATTTGAAGCACAAGAGCAAGGAGTTCATCATCAACGCACCATTTGTTACTTCCTGGACAGTGGTGTCTCTTAGATTGGCTAGGTGTCACTTGGGAGCCTCCGACGAGATTGTGGAGTTGAACCAAGGAGTTTGTAAGGGCAAGGAGATCGCCTACTTCGTGAAGATCTACCGCTAGTGAGGCAAGTCCTTCATGGGCGACGGCCATGGTGGGATAGACAAGGTTGCTACTTCGTGGAACCTTAGTGGGTGGAGCCCTCCGTGGACTCACGCAACCGTTACCCTTCGTGGGTTGAAGTCTCCATCAACGTGGAGGTACGATAGCACCACCTATCGAAACGACGCCAAAAACATCCGTGTCTCCAATTGCGTTTGAATCCTCCAAACCCTTCGCTTTACTTTCTTGCAAGTTGCATGCTTTAATTTCCGCTGCTCATACACTCTTTGCATGCTTGCTTGAATTGTGTGATGATTGCTTGACTTGTCCTAAGATAGCTAAAATCTGCCAAACTCTAAAACTGGGAAAAGGCTAAGTTTTTAATTGGTCAAGTAGTCTAATCACCCCCCCTCTAGACATACTTCAAGGTCCTACACTTTGCTACTAAACACTTTGCTGCAGATACTAAGTTTCCAGGTGTGGTTGAATTGACAACTCAGCTGCTAATACTTGAGAATATTCTTAGGCTCCCCTTGTGTCGAATCAATAAATTTGGGTTGAATACTCTACCCTCGAAAACTGTTGCGATCCCCTATACTTGTGGGTTATCAAGACCTTTTTCTCAAGGCCGTTGCTTGGAGCATAGCTCTATTATTTGAGTCACTTGGGATTTATATCTGCTGGACACTATGAAGAACTTGAAAGATGCTAAGACAACAATTTATCCCTCAACTACGAGGGAGGTAAGGAACTGCCATCTAGCTCGCACTTGATTCACCTTCATTATGAGTAAGCTAGCGACACCTAAACCTGCTTCGCTATTCGTTCCGATATGTCGCATGTTATTGATGATGCTACTTCGCTATGCATGATACTTATGATAAAACTACTTCTATGCTTGATACTCACTGTGCCCCTCGGTGAATTTCT
The DNA here is from genome assembly GCA_021605205.1 of Aegilops longissima. Lineage (NCBI taxonomy): Eukaryota > Viridiplantae > Streptophyta > Magnoliopsida > Poales > Poaceae > Aegilops > Aegilops longissima. The sequence goes on along the minus strand of CM038676.1, from coordinate 139,562,696 downwards.
TGATGAACAAATTTCTAGGTCTAGAGAGAGAGAAATTATCGAAACTGATAATATTGATGAAAGTGATGATGAGGATATGCCTGCTATTCCTGAGGGTTATCTTTTTGATATGGAATCTTTTGCAGCTATTTTTGCTTGCCAAGATAGATACGAACTTAAGAGGCTGCTAGTTAAATGGAGTAAAGAATCTCTTAGAGACAGAATGAAACCTGACCTGATTTTGCTACTTCACCTATTTGTGTTCCCGATAAGGATTATGAATTTTCTGTTGATCCAGATATAATTACTTTGGTTGAATCTGATCCTTTTTATGGCTATGAATCTGAAACTGTTGTGGCACATCTTACTAAGTTAAATGATATAGCCGCCCTGATTACTAATGATGAGAGGTCGCGCTACTTTTATATACTTAAAATATTTCCGTTCTCATTAAAGGGTGATGCTAAGATATGGTTTAATTCTCTAGGTCCTGGTTGTGTGCGTAGTCCCCAGGATATGATTTATTACTTCTCTGCTAAATATTTCCCTGCTCATAAGAAACAAGCTGCTTTGAGGGAAATATACAACTTCGTGCAAATTAAAGAAGAGAGTCTCCCACAAGCTTGGGGGAGGCTTCTCAAGTTACTTAATGCTTTGCCTGATCATCCTCTTAAGAAACCTGAAATACTTGATATCTTTTATGTACTAACTGATGCTTCCAAAGATTACCTGGATAGTTGTGCTAGTTCTGTTTTCAGGGAAAGAACACCGGATGAAGCTGAAATTCTATTGAATAATATGTTGACAAATGAAAATAATTGGGCACCTCCCGAGCCAGCTCCTGAGCCAATTACTGAGCCTATTCCTAAACCAACTCCGAAGAAGAGAGGTGTTCTATTTCTCAGTCCTGAAAATTTGCAAGAGGCAAAGAAATCTATGAAAGAAAAAGGTATTAAAGCTGAAGATGTTAAGAAATTACCTCCTATTGAAGAAATACATGGTCTTAATTTACCGCCTGTTGAAGAAGTATATGATCTCAATTCTTTATTCACTGAAGAACCTCCTGATCCCGATATCCCGACACAGGTAGTGAAGGTAAATTCTCTCTACAGAAATGATAAAACTGAAGTCCCTCCTACTAAAATTACTAGTCAGTGCTTGGATGAGTTTGATAACTTTATGTGTAAGCAAGATGATTTTAATGCTTATTTTGGTAGACAGTTGAAATATGATTCCGATATGATTAAACACTTGGATGATTATATGGCTAATATTAGAGGTGAACTTAAACTTGTTAGCAAACATGCTTCTATGGTTACCACTCAAGTAGAACAAGTACTTAAAGCTCAGAAAGAAGTGCTTGATAAAATGAATAGTAAGAAAAATGATTATGCTGTTAGAGTGGCTACTAGAACTGGTAGAATGACTCAGGAACCTTTGTATCTTGAAGGCCACCCTAAGAGAATCGAGCAAGATTCTCATAGAAATAATATTGATGCACCTAGTTCTTCTAAAAAGAAGAAAAAGAAAAATGATAGGACATTGCGAACTTCTAGTGAACCTATTGTTGAACCACCTGATAATCCAAATGATATCTCTATGTTTGATGCTGAAACACAATCTGGTAATGAACATGAACCTAGTGAAAATGTTAATGATGATGTTCATGATGATGCTCAACCTAGTAACGATAATGATGTAGTAGTTGAACCTGCTGTTGATCTTGATAACCCACAATCAAAGAATCAACGTTATGATAAAAGAGACTTCGTTGCTAGGAAACATGGTAAAGAAAGGGAACCATGGGTTCAAAAAACCATGCCTTTTCCTCCGAAACCATCCAAGAAAAAGGATAATGAGGATTTTGAGCGCTTTGCTGAAATGACTAGACCTATCTTTTTGCGTATGCGATTGACTGATATGCTCAAAATGAATCCTTATGCTAAATATATGAAAGATATTGTTACAAATAAAAGAAAGATAACGAAAGCTGAAATTTCCACCATGCTTGCTAATTATACTTTTAAGGGTGGAATACCGAAGAAACTTGGAGATCCAGGAGTACCTACTATACCGTGCTCCATTAAGAGAAATTATGTTAAAACTGCTTTATGTGATCTTGGAGCCGGTGTTAGTGTTATGCAAATGGCTACTGAAATAAGTTGACACCTACTGAAATATCGTTGCAAATGGCTGATAAATCAACTGCTATACCTGTCAGTATTTGTGAGGATGTACCTATTGTGGTTGCAAACGTTACTATTTTAACGGACTTTGTTATTCTTGATATTCCCGAAGATGATAGTATGTCTATTATTCTTGGAAGACCTTTCCTTAACACTGCATGGGTTGTTATTGATTGCAACAAAGGCAATGTCACTTTTCATGTTAATGGTAACGAGCATACGGTACACTTTCCGAGGAAACAACCTCAAGTTCATATTATCAACTCTATTGGAAAAATTCCATCAATTATATTTGGAGGTTTTGAATTTCCCCCTCCTACTGTCAAAAAGAAATATGATATACTTATTATTGGGGATGTCCATATCCCCGTTGAGGTGACCTAGTGTTATTCGAAATTTCTCCGGTTCCATGTTAATCGGAATGAGTTTGTTAACAAGACTTGATCAACCTTGTGAGTGGATTCTTTTTCATGAGCATGAGATGGATGAAACTAGAAGCACAACCTTCTGTACCCTCCTTATACTTTTTGTTATTTAGTAGAAATAAAGTAAAATAGTATTTTTCTGTCTGTTTCCTAATTTATCCGTGCAATATAAAAATATCCAAAAAATAAAAGTCCTCAGACTGCCATGCCAATTTAATATGATTTTTTCGGGAATATTTGAGGATTTTCTGTGCAAAAATTACCGCGGGGGGAGCTGCCACCTGGCCACGAGGGTGGAGGGCGCGCCCTACCCCCCTGGGCGCGCCCCCCTACCCCATGGGCCCACGGTGGCCCTTCTTCACTTATCCCTGCACCCATCTTCATCCTCTGCCTCACACAAACCCGACAAACCAACTCAAGCTCGAGTTCCAGCCACTTTTGCTGTGATTTTCGATCTCCTTGCTCAAAGCACCTCTCGCAAAACTGCTTGGGGAGATTGTTCCTTGGTATGTGACTCCTCCATTGGTCCAATTAGTTTTTGTGCTAGTGCTTTATTCATTGCAAATTTGTGCTGCATAGGTGACCATGTTCTTGAGCTTGCATGTCAAATTTATATGGTTCCAAGTAGTTCTAATGCTTGATATAGGCTCTAGGCACTTGTAGGAGTAGTTGCTATCAATTTTATTGAAGCTGGTTCACTTTTGTTTGAAGTTACTAAAAATTTCAGAATTTTTTTAGAGGAAACAATATGTTTAGGAAGATGTTCGAAGGTCGTTCTTCAAGGAAGCAATGTCCCAGGCTTACGATGCGTGATGCTGACGAGGAACCACCAAGGGACGCTCTTGTGAGGCCCTGTGAATGGCCATCGGAAACTTTTATGGATCAAGCGGGAATCAAAGAAGAATTTAACTCATATTTGCGTAGTGCCGGTCTTGAGGACTTTCAGGCTGACAAATGCCCCCAGTATCATGATCTCACAAGTTCATTTGTGAGGAGGTTTGAGTTTTCATCTTCGCGTAATTCTCCTTCAGTCATGTTTGACCTTTATAACAAATCTTATACCATGGACTTAGAGGATTTCACTTTTGCTTGCAAACTTCCATCTTGGGGTAGTGTCAGGGATCCCCCTAAATCTGAATTTAGAGACTTTCTTGCTAGAATAACTGTGGAGGAATCTAGAGATATAACACAAGCCACTATAGGGAGCATTCACTTTCCTGCTATACATTATTTTTCTCTCTTCATAGGTAGATGCATAAATGCTAAGATTGAAGCATGTCACATGTGTGCTCCTGATCTCAGCATTCTCACAAGTGCTGTGTTAGGAGACCAATCTTATCATATGGGAGCCATTGTAGCTCGTCGGTTGCATCATAATAGACATAACGGTGATTTCTTTGGAGGAATTTATGCAACCCGCTTAGCTAATTTTTTTGAAATAGACATTCGTGAGGGTGATATGGAGTTACCCCCTACTTATTTAGATTTTGATTCTATGGTTTCCCACCAGTTTGTTGAGAGGACTGAACCACCTCTCCAGTATCGACTAATCTTTAACAAACGGCATGTTGTCCATATTACTCTTCCTGCTCCTGCCTTCTTTGATTCTCAGACAAAAGGAAGATATATTATTACCAGAGAGGAGGCAGATGAGTACGAGAGGAGAGCGGAGGCGGCTCGACGCCACGCTGCAGCTCAGGAGGCGATAGCCGCTGCATCGCAGTATGACCCCAGCTACACCTACGGGTATCCTCCAGGCTATCCCTGGCAATAGACCAACTTAGGCCAAAAGCCTAAGCTTGGGGGAGTACGTATTTCCCACCGACATTACATTTATGTTCACACACACTCATTGCTAGATGTCGGTGCTCATACTTTTTCACCGTAATATCCATGCTAGTTTATTTTCTTTTTCCTGCTTTCTTCTTGTGTGTTTAATAAACCTTAGAAAAACCAAAAAAATTAGTAGTAGTTTATTTTTCCTGCTGTAGTAGTAATTATTAAAGAGAAAACTCAAAAATATTTCTCGTTCTTCTTTTGCTTGTTGGGAGCTTTCCCGTGTAAATAGTTTTTATTTCTTTTCTTTTCTTTGGAGGTCAGTAGGAGAAGACCATGATTAAATTGTTGAAGTGGCTCTTATATGCATCATTGTTGATTTAACCAAAGAGCCCATATTGCCTTGTCTTCTCCTGTTTATTGAATGCTCGCAGATTCTAGCTTAGTCCAATGCACATGCACTCTTATTATTATTCACACCGTCCGGTCGTGCAAGTGAAAGGCAATTATGATGACATATATGATGGACTGACTGAGATGGGAAAAGCTGGTATGAATTCGACCTCCTTTGTTTTTGTAAATATGATGAGTCCATCGTTCCTGATTCAGCTTATTATGAATAAACATGTTTGCAATGACAATTAGAGATCATAGTTGCTCGTGCCATGCTTGATTAGCTATGAGTTATAATGGTTTACCTTGCGTGCCAACATGCTATTAAAATGATTGTGACGTGGTATGATGGGGTGGTAACCTCCTTTGAATGATTTAAGTGACTTGACTTGGCACATGTTCACGCATGTAGTTGAAACAAATCAACATAGCCTTCACGATATTTATTTATGTTCATGGTGGATTATATCCTACTCATGCTCGTATTCAATGTTTATTAATTTTAATGCATGTTCATGACTGTTGTCGCCTCTAGTTGGTCGCTTCCGGTCTATTGCTAGCCTTCACTTGTACTAAGCGGAATACTGCTTGTGCATCCAATCCCTAAACCCGAAAGTTATTCCATATGAGTCCACTATACCTTCCTATATGCGGTATCTACCTGCCGTTCCAAGTAAATTTGTATGTGCCAAACTCTAAACCTTCAAATAAACATTCTATTTTGCATGCTCGAATAGCTCATATATCAACTAGGGCTGCCCTTATCTTCCGTGTTAGGCGAGTTATGCTCAAGAGGAGTGGACTCCGCTCCTCACTCACAAGAAAATGGCTGGTCACCGGGATGCACAGTCCCATGCTTTATGCAAACTAAATCAAAATAATTGCAAACAAAACTACCACTGGGACCCTCTGAATGTTGGAGGCACTCGTTGTTTCGCGCAAGCCATGGATTGATGCTTGTGGAGGAGGGGGAGTATAAACTTTACCATTCTGTTTGGGAACCGCCTATAATTTGTTTAGCATGGAAGATATCGTCATCTCTTAGTTGTTATGTTGACAATGAAAGTATGCCGCTCAAAATACAATTTATCTCTATTTCAAAACCGAGCTCTGGCACCTCTACAAATCCCTGCTTCCCTCTGCGAAGGGCCTATCTATTTACTTTTATGTTGAGTCATCACCCTCTTATTAAAAAGCACTAGCTGGAGAGCACAGCTGTCATTTGCATTCATTACTGTTAATTTAATTTGGGTATGACTATGATTGGATCTCTTTTACCATGAATTACAATGTCTAGTCAGTCCTTGATCTTTGAAGGTGCTCTGCGTTTATGTTTTGCGGTCTCAGAAAGGGCTAGCGAGATATCATCATGTTGTATCATATTATGATTTTTTTGAGAAATTGTTGTCATCCGAGATTTATTATTATGGCTCTCTAGTTAATTATGTTATTGATACGAGTAAACATGAGACCTAGGAGTTATTGCAAATGTGGTTAGTTATGATCTTTACTGAAAACCTGAATGCTGGCTTGACATAGGTACAACAACAAGAGCAAACAGAGTTTGTAAAAGTTTTTCTTTTTCTCTTTCAGTTTGTCAACTGAATTACTTGAGGACAAGCAAGGATTTAAGCTTGGGGGAGTTTATACGTCTCTGTCGTATCTACTTTTCCAAACACTTTTGCCCTTGTTTTGGACTCTAACTTGTATGATTTGAATGGAACTAACCCGGACTGACGCTGTTTTCAGCAGAATTGCCATGATGTTGTTTTATCTGCAGAAAACAAAAGTTCTCGGAATGACCTAAAACTCCACAAAATATCTTAGAATAAATAATAAAAAATCCTCGCCAAAGATGAAGACCAGGGGGCCCACACCCTGTCCACGAGGGTGGGGGGCACCACCCTACCTCATGGGCCCCCTAGAAAACTTCCGACGCCAACTCCAACTCTATTTATTGGCTTTCGGGGAGAAAAAAATCAGGGAGAAGAAATCATCGCGTTTTACGATACAGAGCCGCCGCCAAGCCCTAATCTCTCTCGGGAGGGCTGATCTGGAGTCCGTTCGGGGCTCCGGAGATGGGGATTCGTCGTTGTCGTTATCATCAACCATCCTCCATCACCAATTTCATGATGCTCACCGCCATGCGTGAGTAATTCCATCGTAGGCTTGCTGGACGGTGATGGGTTGGATGAGATTTATCATGTAATCGAGTTAGTTTTGTTAGGGTTTGATCCATAGTATCCACTATGTTCTGAGATTGATGTTGCTATGACTTTGCTATGCTTAATGCTTGTCACTAGGGCCCGAGTGCCATGAATTCAGATCTGAACCTATTATGTTTTCATGAATATATTTGAGTTCTTGATCCTATCTTGCAAGTCTATAGTCACCTATTATGTGTTATGATCCGACAACCCCGAAGTGACAATAATCGGGATACTTCTCGGTGATGACCCTAGTTTGAGGAGTTCATGTATTCACTATGTGCTAATGCTTTGTTCCGGTTCTCTATTAAAAGGAGGCCTTAATATCCCTAAGTCTCCAATAGGACCCCGCTGCCACGGGAGGGTAGGACAAAAGATGTCATGCAAGTCCTTTTCCATAAGCATGTATGACTATTTACGGAATACATGCCTACATTACATTGATGAATTGGAGCTAGTTCTGTGTCACCCTATGTTATGACTATTACATGACGAACCGCATCCGCATAATTATCCATCAAGAATCCGTGCCAACGAGCTTCCATATAATCGGTTCTCGCTTATTTACTTTTCCGCTACTCTGTTATAATCACTACAAAATACCAAAACATTACTTTTGATGTCTTTACTTTTGCTACCGCTACCACCACTATCATATTACTTTGCTACTAAACACTTTGCTGCAGATACTAAGTTTCCAGGTGTGGTTGAATTGACAACTCAGCTGCTAATACTTGAGAATACTCTTTGGGCCCCCTTGTGTCGAATCAATAAATTTGGGTTGAATACTCTACCCTCGAAAACTGTTGCGATCCCCTATAATTGTGGGTTATCAGGACCCACCGGACGGGCCACCATATTTTGTGAAAAAAATGTTTCCCCCCTGACTGCTGGGACCCACCGGATGGGCCAGCGTATTTCGCAAAAAAACGCTCCCACAATGTCACTCGACCCACCGGAAGTGCCTCCTTATTACGCACAAAAAATGAATACTCCCTTGTTAGCTGGGACCCACCATGGTGGAGGCTGACTTAGGGCCTACAAAGTTGATCGACGGGGCCTTTGTCAACTTTAGTCAATATGAACGATTCTAGCTCCAAAGGACCGTCGATGTCCATCCAACGGCAGTAGTGCTTCTTCAACCTCTGGTCTTCTTGCTCCAAATTACCAAAGCAGCCCGGTCGTGTCGCATGCTCCTCGCCTCCCGTGGGCGGTTGTGCCGCCGAGGCCTCACCGCCTCTACTATTCCCACCATTGGCCAGGCCTGCGGGCGACGGCAGCCTCACACCGCAGCCAACCAAAGAACCCTTGTACTCCTCTCCGCTGGCTTCCACCGCCGCGTTTTCCCTGCTCCCGTCGTCCCCTTCCTAGGCCTCGCCGTTGTCCACCGCCTGGTGCTCTCGGCGCGCATGGTCAACGTGGTCAAGGAATGACTTCCATCGGACGTGGATCAGACGTGGAGAGGCCGACACTGGGTTCACGGCCGCAGCAAGGAAGTGCCTCCTTATTACACGGAAAATAATGATTCTCCACCGACACTTTGGGACCCACCGGACGGGCCATCAGATTTCGCGAAAAAACGTTTCCCGATCGCCGGGACCCACCAGCTACATCTTCGCACGCAAGGAAGTGCGTCCCGCAAAAAACAAAACGATTCGCTTCTCGACCACTGGGACCCACCAGCGACACCTTCGCACGCAAGGAAGTGCGTCCGGCAAAAAACGATTCGCTTCTTACCGCTGGGACCCACCAGCTACATCTTCGCACGCAAGGAAGTGCGTCCCGCAAAAACGATTCGCCCCCGACCGCTGGGACCCACTAACTACATCTTCGCAGTAAGGAAGTGCTCGATACCGGGACCCACCTGGTCGAAGCGCACGTGGCGTTGTCATTCTGGTCGCGAACGTATGTACATACCGGTCGCTGTAGAGGCGCCGCACGTGTCGTAGTAGAGGCGCCGCACATGTCGTAGTAGAGGCGCCGCGACGTAGCATGTACACGCACGCACATCGGCGAGGTGCAAGAAAGAAAATACGCCACGCACGCACATACGGCAGGATCTCGAACGCCTACCGCACATACGCACATGGCTGGGTCGAACGGAGAAACAGATCGCTGCGTGTTCATGGGGAGCCAACCGCTGGGTCGGAATGGAATGTGGTCGTCGTTCATCGGGAGGGCTTGGACAGTAACAGCGATGGAAATGAGGCTCGGCGTCGCACAACGGAGGAAACGGACCTCCTACATTCAGAACGGGGTCCTGTTGATAGGGAGGGGTGTGGCGTACCGCAAAACGGAGGAAACGGACCTCCTACGGTCGAAACGGGGGCCCGGTTGATCGGGAGGGGTGTGGCGTACCGAAAAACAGAGGAAACCGACCTCCTACGGTCGTAAACGGGGTCCCGTTGATCGGGAGGGTGTGGCGATCGCAAAATGGACTAAACGGACTTGTGTTGGAGCGCCACGGTCAAACGGGGTCCTGTTCATCGGGAGGGTGTGGCGCATCGCAAAACGGACTCCACGGATACTGTTCATCTCCACCGTCGACCTCCTCCAGCCTCCACGGGCTACCGTCGACCTCCTCCACCTCCATGGGCTCCTGCTCATCCAGCCTCCACCGCGCTTACTCCACCGTTATCGCTCAACCACCCTCCACGGGCACCCTCCACCGCTTCACTGCTCATCCAGCCTCCACCGTGGCGCTTACTCCACCGCCATCGCTCAACCACCCCCACGGGCACCCTCCACCATCTACTGCTCATCCAGCCCTCCACACCACGGGTCCTGCTCAACCACCCTCCACGGCCACCCCTCCACCGCTTCACTGCTCATCCAGCCCTCCACACCACGGGTCCTATTCATCCGAGGCAACGCCACCGCCACTATTCATCCACCCCGCAACGCCACTGCTCATCCAATCGATCGGCTTCATTAGCAGCAGAGCGGCGAATCGCCCATCGGGTTCGATTAATAGCCATTGATCGACCGCCAGTTCAAGAACGCGTAGCTGCGCAGGTAATCGCCGGGTTCGCCAGAGCCCAACACCTCGCCGGGTTCGTTAGAGCCAATGCTTCGCTTTTGCGCAGCACATGTACGAGAGAAACACGATCGCCGCCCCGACCTCCCATCGTAACCGGCAACTCCCCGAAATTTTCCTCCCCCTCGCTTCTACCACGGTTTTTTCCGTCATGGACGGCCCAAGGAATGTCATGCAGCTGCGTCTCCGGCCCGCCCAAGACGAAAAGCCCATTTTCTGTCATGATTTTTTGTCATAGAAGTAGGAGCCCACCACATCCATGATGATACCGGGTTTTGTCACAATTATCGTTATAGAAGTGTCATATGTATGACAGAAAAAAAATTCGTTCGGCCCAAAATGTCATGGATGTGTCTTTTTTTTGTATTGTTAGTTGACGGGGTGCAAGTGAGTGCCGCTTACCTAGCCTCCCCGGCAACGGCGCCAGAAAAGAGCTTGATGTCTACTACACAACCTTCTTATTATAGACGTTGTTGGGCCTGCAAGTGCACAGGTTTGTAGGACAGTAGCAAATTTCCCTGGAGTGGATGACCTAAGGTTTATCAATCAGAGGAGGCGAGGATGAAGTTGGTCTCTCTCAAACAACCCTGCAACCAAATAACAAAGAGTCTCTTGTGTCCCCAACACACCCAATACAATGGTAAATTGTATAGGTGCACTAGTTCGGCGAAGAGATGGTGATACAAGTGCAATATGGATGGTAGATGTAGGTTTTGTAATCTGAAAATATAAAACAGCAAGGTAACTAATGATAAAAGTGAGCGTAAACGGTATTGCAATGATAGGAAACAAGGCCTAGGGTTCATACTTTCACTAGTGCAAGTTCTCTCAACAATAATAACAAAGATAGAGCATATAACAAGCCCTCAACATGCAACAAAGAGTCACTCCAAAGCCACTAATAGCGGAGAACAAACGTAGAGATTATGGTAGGGTACGAAACCACCTCAAAGTTATTCTTTCGGATCGATCTATTAAAGAGTTCGTACTAGAATAACATCTTAAGACACAAATCAACCAAAACCCTAATTTCACCTAGATACTCCATTGTCACCTCAAGTATCCGCGGTCATGATTATACGATATGCGTCACACAATCTCAAATTCATCCAACCAACACAAAGTACTTCAAAGAGTGCCCCAAAGTTTCTACCGAGAGTCAAGAAAACGTGTGCCAACCCCTATGCATAGGTTCATGGGCGGAACCCGCAAGTTGGTCACCAAAACATACATCAAGTGGCACGGGATATCCCATTGTCACCATAGATAAACACGGCAAGACATACATCAAGTGTTCTCAAATCAAAGACTCAATCCGATAAGATAACTTCAAGAGGGAAACTCAATTCATCACAAGAGAGTAGAGGGGGAGAAACATCATCAGATCCAACTATAATAGCAAAGCTCATGATACATCAAGATCGCTCCATAGAGAGAACACGAGAGAGAGAGAGAGAGAGAGAGAGAGAGAGAGATCAAACACATAGCTATCGGTACATACCCTCAGCCCCGAGGGTGAACTACTCCTCCTCATCATGGAGAGCACCGGATGATGAAGATCGCCACCGGTGATGGGTTCCCCCTCCGGCAGGGTGCCGGAACGGACTCCCGAGAGGTTTTTGGTGGCTACAAAGGCTTGCGGCGGTGGAACTCCGGATCTATCTTATTCGCAGATGTTTTTAGGGTACGTGGGACTATATAGGCGAAAGAAGTCGGTCGGGGGGTGCTCAAGGGGTCCACGAGACAGGGGCCACGCCTACAGGGGCGCCCCTATCTCGTGGAGTCCTCGGGATCTTCGGACGTGAACTCCAATTCTCCAGATCATATTCTTCCCAAAATAACGCTGCCAAGGTTTCATTCCGCTTGGACTCGCTTGATATTCCTTTTCTTCAAATATCAAACAGCAATAAAACAGCAATATGGGCTGGGCCTCCGTTAATAGGTTAGTCCCAAAAGTAATATAAAAGTGTATAATAAAGCCTGTAATCATGCGAAACAGATAGGATAATAGCATGAATGTTTATAAATTATAGATACGTTGAGACGATCAAAGCTACTGGAAGAAGCCCAACCCTTTCAACAGGGGATAAGTGAACCACGTGCACGGAGGAGGTCAAGAGCAGCCCGATGCGCTTATCGGTAAGTTTTTGGTTAAGTCATTTACTGCCCTTGTTTTATTTGATACGGTGCATTGCATTCATACATTTCAAGGGGATTTGTGGACAAGTTTAAGTTACCCACCTTAGCCCTTAGGACACCCTTGCTAGTAAGCTCACCCGGTGCAGAGTATATGGCCAGCCGATGGTGCGATCGGATACCCTTAACCATTGGTAGCCATATTATCCCGTCAGACCTAGTAATTCTGGAGTCACAAGGATTGGATGTGATACTAGGAATGGATTGGTTATCGAAGTATGGAGGAAACATTGACTGTGCTAGTAGGTCAATTCTACTCACCACCCCGGAGGGAAAAAGGATCAAGTATGTATCCAGGCATGCGCCTAGGAGGACTCAAGTAAATTCTCTCATGGGAGTTGTTCAGGAGGAAGTGTCTGTAGTAAAGTATTACCCCGATGTATTTCCAGAGGAGCTACCAGGAATGCCGCCAAATCGAGATATTGGTTTTTTTGATAGAGCTATTGCGAGGCACCGGACCAATATCGAAGAGACCATACCGGATGCCCGCAAATGATCTGGAAGAGATCAAGAAGCAGATTAAGGAGTTGTTGGAGAAAGGTTAGATTCGAAGAAGTTCATCACCATGGGAAGCTCAAGTGCTCTTGGTCGAGAAGAAGGATGGATCATTGAGAATGGTTGTTGATTACCATGCGTTGAATGAAGTGACGATTAAGAACAAGTACCCACTGCCGATGATCAATGATTTGTTTGACCAGCTGCAAGGAGCTAAAGTGTTTTAGAAGATCGATTTGCATCGTGATATCACCAAATGAAGATTCGAGAAAAGGATATACCAAAAACAGCTTTCACCACAAGGTACGGGTTATACGAGTATACGGTTATGTCATTTGGGCTAACTAATGCCCCTGCCTATTTCATGAGTATGATGAACAAGGTGTTCATGGAGTTTTTGGATAAGTTTGTCATGGTGTTCATTGATGATATCTTGGTATACTCGAAGAATGAAGAGGAACACGAGGAGCATTTGCGTTTGGTTCTTGAGAAGCTCAGGGAACATCAGTTGTATGCCAAGTTCAGCAAATGTGAGTTCTGGTTGAAGGAAGTTGGATTTCTTGGACATGTTATATCAGGAGAAGGTATAGCAGTGGATCCTACCAAGGTTCGGTCAGTCACCGAGTGGTTGGCACCCACCTCAGTTGGAGAGATCCGCAGTTTTCTTGGACTCGAGGGATACTATCGGAGATTTATTGGGAACTTCTCCAAGATTGCGAAGCCTATGACGGCATTGTTGAAGAAAGATACCAAGTTCCATTGGATAGAGGAATATAAAGCAAGTTTTCAGGAGTTGAAGAAACGTTTGACTACAGCCCCAGTGCTAATTCTGCCGGATATTCGCAAGGATTTCCAAGTGTATTGCGACGCCTCACGCTTAGGACTTGGAGGAGTACTTATGCAAGACGGAAGAGTTGTTTCATATGCTTCATGACAACTTCGACTGCATGAGTTGAATTATGCCACGCATGATTTGGGACCCACCAGCGACACCTTCGCACGCAAGGAAGTGCGTCCGGCAAAAAACGATTCGCTTCTTACCGCTGGGACCCACCAGCTACATCTTCGCACGCAAGGAAGTGCGTCCCGCAAAAAACGATTCGCCCGACCGCTGGGACCCACCAACTACATCTTCGCAGTAAGGAAGTGCCCGGTCGGGACCCACCTGGTCGAAGCGCACGAGCGTTGTCATTCTGGTCGCGAACGTGTATGTACATACCGGTCGTTGTAGAGGCGCCGCGACGCGTCGTAGTAGAGGCGCGCACATGTCGTAGTAGAGGCGCCGCGTAGCATGTACACGCACGCACATCGGCGAGGGTGCAAGAAAGAAAATACGCCACGCACGCACATACGGGCAGGATCTCGAACGCCTACCGCACATACGCATATGGCTGGGTCGAACGGAGAAACAAAGATCGCTGCCGTGTTCATGGGGAGCCAACCGCTGGGTCGGAATGGAATGTGTGGTCGTGTTCATCGGGAGGGCTTGGACAGAACAGGCGATGGAAATGAGGCCTGGCGTACCGCACAACGGAGGAAACGGACCTCCTACATTCAGAACGGGGTCCTGTTGATAGGGAGGGGTGTGGCGCATCGCAAAACGGAGGAAACGGACCTCCTACGGTCGAAACGGGGCCCGTTGATCGGGAGGTGTGGCGTATCGCAAAACAGAGGAAATCGACCTCCTACGGTCGAAACCGGGTCCCGTTGATCGGAGGGTGTGGCGTACCGCAAAATGGACTAAACGGACTTGTGTTGGAGCGCTACGGTCAAACGGGGTCCTGTTCATCGGGAGGGTGTGGCGATCGCAAAACGGACTCCACGGATACTGTTCATCTCCACCGTCGACCTCCTCCAGCCTCCATGGGCTACCGTCGACCTCCTCCACCTCCATGGGCTCCTGCTCATCCAGCCTCCACCGCTACTCCACCGATTCTTGCTCAACCACCCTCCACGGGCACCCTCCACCGCTCATCTGCTCATCCAGCCTCCACCGCGGCGCTACTCCACCGCTCATGCTCAACCACCCCTCACGGCACCCTCCACCATCTACTGCTCATCCAGCCCTCCACACCACGGGTCCTGCTCAACCACCCTCCACGGCCACCCCTCCACCGCTCATCGCTCATCCAGCCCTCCACACCACGGGTCCTATTCATCCGAGGCAACGCCACCGCCACTATTCATCCACCCTCCCCCGCAACGCCACTGCTCATCCAATCGATCGGCTTCGATTAGCAGCAGAGCGGCGAATCGCCCATCGGGTTCGCTAATAGCCATTGATCGACCGCCAGTTCAAGAACGCGTAGCTCGCAGCGTCAATCGCCGGGTTCGCTTAGAGCCCAACACCTCGCTCGGGTTCAGTTAGAGCCAATGCTTCGCACACACGCGCGTACATGTACGAGAGAAACACGCATCGCTCGGCCCCCGACCTCCCATCGTAACCGGCAACTCCCCGAAATTTTCCTCCCCCTCGCTTCTACCACGGTTTTTTCCGTCATGGACGGCCCAAGGAATGTCATGCAGCTGCGTCTCCGGCCCGCCCAAGACGAAAAGCCCATTTTCTGTCATGATTTTTTGTCATAGAAGTAGGAGCCCACCACATCCATGATGATACCGGGTTTTGTCACAATTATCGTTATAGAAGTGTCATATGTATGATGTAAAAAATTGCTCGCCCAAAATGTCATGGATGTGTCTTTTTTTGTATTGTTAGTTGACGGGTGCAAGTGAGTGCCGCCACCTAGCCTCCCGGCAACGGCGCCGTAAAAGAGCTTGATGTCTACTACACAACCTTCTTATTATAGACGTTGTTGGGCCTGCAAGTGCACAGGTTTGTAGGACAGTAGCAAATTTCCCTGGAGTGGATGACCTAAGGTTTATCAATCTGTAGGAGGCGTAGGATGAAGTTGGTCTCTCTCAAACAACCCTGCAACCAAATAACAAAGAGTCTCTTGTGTCCCCAACACACCCAATACAATGGTAAATTGTATAGGTGCACTAGTTCGGCGAAGAGATGGTGATACAAGTGCAATATGGATGGTAGATGTAGGTTTTTGTAATCTGAAAATATAAAAACAGCAAGGTAACTAATGATAAAAGTGAGCGTAAACGGTATTGCAATGATAGGAAACAAGGCCTAGGGTTCATACTTTCACTAGTGCAAGTTCTCTCAACAATAATAACAAAGATAGAGCATATAACAAGCCCTCAACATGCAACAAAGAGTCACTCCAAAGCCACTAATAGCGGAGAACAAACGTAGAGATTATGGTAGGGTACGAAACCACCTCAAAGTTATTCTTTCGGATCGATCTATTAAAGAGTTCGTACTAGAATAACATCTTAAGACACAAATCAACCAAAACCCTAATTTCACCTAGATACTCCATTGTCACCTCAAGTATCCGTGGGCATGATTATACGATATGCATCACACAATCTCAGATTCATCCAACCAACACAAAGTACTTCAAAGAGTGCCCCAAAGTTTCTACCGGAGAGTCAAGAAAACGTGTGCCAACCCCTATGCATAGGTTCATGGGCGGAACCCGCAAGTTGGTCACCAAAACATACATCAAGTGGCACGTGATATCCCATTGTCACCACAGATAAACACGGCAAGACATACATCAAGTGTTCTCAAATCAAAGACTCAATCCGATAAGATAACTTCAAAGGGGAAACTCAATTCATCACAAGAGAGTAGAGGAGGAGAAACATCATAAGATCCAACTATAATAGCAAAGCTCGCGATACATCAAGATCGTTCCATAGAGAGAACACGAGAGAGAGAGAGAGAGAGAGAGAGAGAGAGAGAGATCAAACACATAGCTACTGGTACATACCCTCAGCCCCGAGGGTGAACTACTCCCTCCTCATCATGGAGAGCACCGGGATGATGAAGATCGCCACCGGTGATGGGTTCCCCCTCCGGCAGGGTGCCGGAACGGACTCCCGAGAGGTTTTTGGTGGCTACAAAGGCTTGCGGCGGTGGAACTCCGGATCTATCTTATTCGCAGATGTTTTTAGGGTACGTGGGACTATATAGGCGAAAGAAGTCGGTCGGGGGGTGCTCAAGGGGTCCACGAGACAGGGGGCCACGCCCTGTAGGGGGGGCGCCCTCCTATCTCGTGGAGTCCTCGGGGATCTTCTGACGTGAACTCCAATTCTCCAGGATCATATTCTTCCCAAAAATAACGTTGCCGAAGGTTTCATTCCGTTTGGACTCCGTTTGATATTCCTTTTCTTCGAAATACTGAAACAGGCAATAAAACAGCAATATGGGCTGGGCCTCTGGTTAATAGGTTAGTCCCAAAAGTAATATAAAAGTGTATAATAAAGCCTGTAATCATGCGAAACAGATAGGATAATAGCATGAATGCTTCATAAATTATAGATACGTTGGAGACGTATCAAAGCGCTGGGAAGAAGCCCAACCCTTTCAACAGGGGACAAGTGAACCACGTGCACGTGGAGGAGGTCGAAGAGCAGCCTGATGCAGTTATCGGTAAGTTTTTTGGTTAAGTCATTTACTGCCCTTGTTTTATTTGATACTGGTGCATTGCATTCATACATTTCAAGGGGATTTGTGGACAAGTTTAAGTTACCCACCTTAGCCCTTAGGACACCCTTGCTAGTAAGCTCACCCGGTGCAGAGTATATGGCCAGCCGATGGTGCGATCGGATACCCTTAACCATTGGTAGCCATATTATCCCGTCAGACCTAGTAATTCTGGAGTCACAAGGATTGGATGTGATACTAGGAATGGATTGGTTATCAAGTATGGAGGAAACATCGATCGTGCTAGTAGGTCAATTCTACTCACCACCCCGAGGGAAAAGGATCAAGTATGTATCCGTGCATGCGCCTAGGAGGACTCAAGTAAATTCTCTCATGGAGTTGTTCAGAGGAAGTGTCTCAGAGTAAAGTATTACCCGATGTATTTCCAGAGGAGCTACCAGAATGCCGCCAAATCGAGATATTGGTTTTTTGATAGAGCTATTGCGAGGCACCGGACCAATATCGAAGAGACCATACCGGATGCCCGCAAATGATCTGGAAGAGATCAAGAAGCAGATTAAGGAGTTGTTGGAGAAAGGTTAGATTCGAAGAAGTTCATCACCATGGGAAGCTCAAGTGCTCTTGGTCGAGAAGAAGGATGGATCATTGAGAATGGTTGTTGATTACCATGCGTTGAATGAAGTGACGATTAAGAACAAGTACCCACTGCCGATGATCAATGATTTGTTTGACCAGCTGCAAGGAGCTAAAGTGTTTTAGAAGATCGATTTGCGATCAGGATATCACCAGCTGAAGATTCGAGAAAAGGATATACCAAAAACAGCTTTCACCACAAGGTACGGGTTATACGAGTATACGGTTATGTCATTTGGGCTAACTAATGCCCCTGCCTATTTCATGAGTATGATGAACAAGGTGTTCATGGAGTTTTTGGATAAGTTTGTCATGGTGTTCATTGATGATATCTTGGTATACTCGAAGAATGAAGAGGAACACGAGGAGCATTTGCGTTTGGTTCTTGAGAAGCTCGAGAACATCGCCAGTATGCCAAGTTCAGCAAATGTGAGTTCTGGTTGAAGGAAGTTGATTTCTTGGACATGTTATATCAGAGAAGGTATAGCAAAGGATCCTACCAAGGTTCGGTCACCACCGAGTGGTTGGCACCCACCTCGCTTGGAGAGATCCGCAGCTTTTCTTGGACTCGAGGGATACTATCGGAGATTTATTGGGAACTTCTCCAAGATTGCGGGTTTATGACGGCATTGTTGAAGAAAGATACCAAGTTCCATTGGATAGAGGAATATAAAGCAAGTTTTCAGGAGTTGAAGAAACGTTTGACTACAGCCCCAGTGCTAATTCTGCCCGATATACGCAAGGATTTCCAAGTGTATTGCGACGCCTCACGCTTAGGACTTGGAGGAGTACTTATGCAAGACTGAAGAGTTGTTTCATATGCTTCATGACAACTTCGACTGCATGAGTTGAATTATGCCACGATGATTTGGAGTTAGCACCGAGTGCATGCACTCAAGACCGGAGACATTTTCTTATTGGAAACCGCTGTGATGTGTACACGGATCACAAGAGTTTGAAGTACATTTTACCTGTATGAGCCGAGCCTCGTGCAAAGGAGATGGTTGGAGCTCATAAAGGATTATGATATGAAGTTGCACTATCATCCAGGCAAGGCGAATGTCGTAGTAGACGCTTTGAGCCGGAAGGGTTATGCCAATACCATAGTAACAGGAGGATTGCTAAGGGAGTTAGCAGAAGATCTCAGGGAGCTTCATTTGGAGATAGTTCCTAGAGGTTTTGTTGCAGCATTGGAGGTTTAGTCAACATTGTTGGAAAAGATTAGAGAAGCTCAGAAGGATGACAAAGAAATTGCCGAAATAAAGGAGAAGATGAGTGAAGGAAAAGCCAAAGGTTTTCATGAGGACGAGCACGACACCTTGTGGTTTGAGGACCGTGTATATGTGCCCAATAATGCTGAGATCGGGAAGTTGATACTTCAGGAAGCTCATGACTCGCCATACTCGATACACCCCGGAAACACCAAGATGTATTTTGATTTGAAGGAGCGTTTCCGGTGGACTGGAATGAAGAAGGATGTATGTCATAGAGTGAAGGCAGAACATCAGAAGCCAGCAGGATTACTGCAGCCTATGCCAATACCTGAATGGAAGTGGGACAAACTTGGCATGGATTTCATCACCGGATTACCCAGGACCCGATCGGAATATGATTCTATCTGGGTAGTAGTGGATCGTTTGACCAAAGTATCTCACTTTATCCCAGTGAAAACCACCTATACAAATGCGAAGTTGGCCAAGATATATATGACCAGGATCATATGTCTGCGCGGAGTTCCGAGGACCATCATATCAGATATAGGAACACAGTTTACTTCAAAGTTTTGGCACCAGCTGCACCAGACCTTGGGTACCAGGCTAGAGTTCAGTACGGCATTTCACCCGCAGACAGATGGACAGACTGAGAGAGTCAATCAGATTCTGGAGGACATGTTGAGAGCTTGTGGACTAGATTATGGATCTAGCTGGGATGACAAGTTGCCCTACGCGGAGTTCTCGTACAACAACAACTACCAGGCCAGTTTGAAGATGGCACCGTTCGAAGCCCTGTATGGAAGGAGGTGCAGGATACCGTTGATGTGGGATGAAGTTGGAGACCACCAGTTGTTTGGACCGGATTTGATTAAGGAGTCTGAAGAGAAGGTTAAGTTGATTCAAAATAGAATGAAGGTAGCTCAGTCCTGACAGAAGAGTTATGCAGACTCGAAATGCAAGGAGGTAGCCTATGAAATTGGAGACAGAGCATATCTGCAAGTGTCACCTCTGCGAGGAGTTAAATGTTTTGTAGTCAAGGGAAAGTTAGCCCCGAGATTTGTAGGAACGTACCGTGTTTTAGAACGCATGGGAGAGGTTGCCTACAAGTTGGAGTTACCCGAAGGACTGTTAGGAGTTCATGATGTGTTTCATGTTTCCCAGTTGAAGAAGTGCCATGCCGAGATGGCCGATATTCCTTTGAGAGATACAGTGCCCCTAGAAGCAATTCAGTTGGATAGTGATTTGACATATGAGGAGAAACCCGTCAAAATTCTCGAGTTTGCCAGCCGAGTTACTCGCAGCAAGGTTATCAAGTTTTTCAAAGTTCAGTGGAGCCACCATACCGAGGAGGAAGCCACCTGGGAAAGAGAGGATGATCTACGTAAGGACCACCCACACCTATTTTCTAGCCAACCCGAATCTCGAGGACGAGATTCATCTTAAGGGGGGTAGGTTTGTAACATTCCAAATTTTCAATTTGGAATGTTATACATAGGTCATTCATGCATATCATATTTTATCGCATTTCGTTTCACGATCCTTGAAATCCTAAGCTACTCAAGGACCCACGGAGAGAGTTGGGGATTTCACGTTCTTCATATTTGAATTTTATCAAATATTGAGACAAGGATCATTTTGGTTTTAATAATTTTTCTCTCCAAAAATATTTTATATTAAAATATATGAGAGGAGATAATATGACTTCTCCAAAATAAATGAAATATTGGAGGAAAAATATTAAAATCAGCAAATAAATTTATTTGGATTTTATCGCAATTTTATTTGAATTAGGAAAAATATGCGTTTTTCAAAGTTGCATTAGAGACCTAAATAAATGTTCACTTTGTCCGGAATATTTTTAGAGGATCGTGAAATTTTATTTCAGGATTTTTGGAGTCCGTTTAGTATTTCTTTTATTCATTTTTCCGCGTCAGGATTTATTAGAAAAAAGAGAGAGCACCGACCTAACGGGCCATGTCTAACTAGGACTCCAGCCCGGCCGGCCTTTATAAGACGGGAGGCCCGAGGCCCCGCCCCAAGCCACCAGCCCCGCCGCCCTAACCCTAGCACCGCCAACACAGCAGCCGCCATTCCCACCCTACCGCCACATCCAAGATCGATAGGAGCACCACAAAGAGCACCCCTGGGGCGGCAAGCGGATGCCATATCGGCGGCGAAAGGTGTCGTGGTTCTAAGTCTGACAATAGAATGGGGGTAGGTATGGAGAGGCGAGGTACTAGCTATGGAGTAGTTGGTACGCCACGAGTTTACGAGTTCAGGCCCTTCTCGGAGGAAGTAATAGCCCTCGCCTCGAGCCCTGAGGCGGTCGATCGGATTATATGCGTATGAATTACAGGGTGCGAACCCTTCTACCGTGGAGGGGGTGGCTTATATAGAGTGTGCCAAGACTCCAGCCAGCCCATGAGCGGAGGGTTTAAGGTACGTTAAGGCTAGGCGTTACTGATAACGCCTTACATAAAGTGTCATCATGACCATAAAGACTATTTA
The DNA here is from genome assembly GCA_021605205.1 of Aegilops longissima. NCBI lineage: Eukaryota > Viridiplantae > Streptophyta > Magnoliopsida > Poales > Poaceae > Aegilops > Aegilops longissima. Next base: position 139,541,122 of record CM038676.1, on the reverse strand, counting down.
ACTACAGACCGTTTGGACACCGAGTGGATCTTGGTCTCCTGGTGGTCGAGTGGGTCTTCATGGTCGAGTGTATTTGAACCTGTCGAGTGGAAACCTACCAGGTCGACTGGTAGGCAGTTTATTCTAAGGATGCCCTTGGGGAGGGTATCTTGGACAGGTCCTTGACCCTACCCTAGGTATATGACTTCATCATTAGCCCCCGAATGGATCGAGGTTTGAGTGAGGAAGGAGTTGACAATCTTTCCGACCTGCTTTTCGCGCTGCGAGTGTGCTTTATTCTGGATCAATGACCTTTTAGTGACGGTGTCAACTTTTCTTTCAGTCGCCTTGATCCATTCTCTACATCTGTCGAGTGAACTTTATGAACTTGGAGGTTTCCGAGCGACGGATCGGAGGAAATCTGCCGTCTGACAAGTTGCTCTGTTGTTAGCGGATTTAGTGGGATCCGAATCTCGGGAAGCACGCGAAGCGGAGAAGGCCGCGACACTCGGATGGGATAAGGCAAGGACGCCTCGATCTCTGCGCCACCTTTTTCGCCATGTATCGCGCATGATCAAGCTATGGATTTGACAGATTGTCCGGCCTACCACCACCACTGGAAGTGACTTCATATAAGGCGTCAAGGGGTATTTTGAACAAGGCGCCTCATTTTCCCTCCTCCGTCCTCAAATTCATCCGCCACCAAACCTACTCAGCGCTGCTGCCCGCCTGCCCGCCTGGCCAAGCGACAATGGTGAAGGAGAAGACGGAGGCCCTGGAGCGGGCGAAGAAGGCGACGGCGAAGGCGAAGGGAGAGTGCCTAGTCGGGAGGATCTCGTCGCGTCCAGCCTGCCGCAAGGTTGGGTCCAGGAGATTGATCCGCTCGACCATCACCTGAAAGACCTCAACGACCGGCCAACGAGGGATTGATCCCCACAGTCGCAGCAAGGCTTTCGGGACAGAGTGGCAGCCGCAGCCTCAAGAGGGTGAGTGCGTCCTTTTAGCCACCCATGTGGATCGCGGATTTTCTCTTCCGCCGAATCTTTTCTTTCAGGGTTTTCTGAACTTCTTTGGAGCACAACTCCATCACTTTACACCCAACTCCATTGCCTATCTTGTCGCTTTCGTGTCTTTGTGTGAAAACTTCCTGGGTTGTCGACCACACTAGGGCCTCTTCAAACACATATTCACTTGTCGCTCCCAGACGGTGAAAAAGGCTAGTCCGAATGATGAAAGAACCCAATTAATCCAGATGTGTGGGGGTCTTGGGGTCCAGATGAGGGGTAAAAGTGCCTTTCCAGCCATGATTCTTCCCGCTCAGTTAGAGGGTGGCAATGACCTGGTTCTATCGCTAAGACCACCGACGCCAGGCGCCGACCGACTCCTCCTTTCTCCATGGATCGAGTGAACAAGCCGTCCTCTCTCAAGGTGCTCCCGGAGGAGAAGGCCCAGGTTAAGTTGTTGATGGAGCGTGTAGTCCAGCTCATTCGCGACGGAGTGACCGGAATGGATCTTCTGGAGGTTTTCCTTCGACGGTGCATTCAGCCGCTCCAATACCGAGGACATCCGATGTGGATGTACTCTGGTACCGAGGACACCACCCGGGTCCACCCAGAGGAAGTCGACGACACCACATTGGAGAGGTGGATGACTGCCATCACAGGAACAAAGATAACCTCGCGGGGCTAGGAGGATCCCACCACTGATCAATCTTACGAACCGCACTGTATGACCACTTATCTCCGATCGTGATCCTGCTGCATTTGCTCTGCTCATTCGCGAATCGATCGATCGACTTTCGCCTTGTTTTGTTGTCTCCTAGGTCACCACCGAGATGTACTCGATGCCCAACGGGCGCAAGAACCAACAAGAAGAAGAAGGAAGCCGAGGCGAAAGCCGGAGGAATGGGAGTCCGAGGAAAACGACAGCTCGATGAAGAGGAGGAGGAGGAGGAGGAGGAGGAGGAGGAAGAGGAGGAGACGTGATCCACCCCACTCGAAAGGCGATCCAAGCCGACGATGATCCGTGGTCGAGCGAGGTAAGGCTGTCGCGCCCATCGGACGGTCGACGCGCACTCGGACGACTTCTCCAGTGCCAACTGAGAAACCGCCAAAGCAACCCCGAGCAACATCATCGAAGCCGGCGAAGGCCTTTCCCAAGATGAGGATGGTCATTCCCACCATTTCCGGGTAATCAGCAGACCTTGTGTTTTCCTATCTACCATGAGTGTACTTTTTGGTCGACTCGTTTTGACTGATCAATTGACTTCTGAAATCTGCAGTGCTGCCACCTCCGAGACCTCAGCTAAGCACGAGGATCAGGAAATGGAAGATGTCGCCACCTCCAATCTTGGTATGATCTCTGTAGTTTTGCTTTACGGTCGACTGGATTTCTACTTTTACCTTTGAATCTTACTTGTAGTTCCACCTCATGTCATTGATCTCCCTGATGACGATGATGAAACACCGCTGAGGAAGAGGAAGGACAAAAAGGTGCCTGCTGGCAAGGCTACTCCAGCTTGTATCACCGCTCGAGACGGTAGTTCACGAGGGAGGCGACACCACTCGGACTTCTGTGTCCTTTGCTGTGCCGCTGACGAGTGTCCGTCCTTCGTCGTCGACTGCTGACCCGCCATCCCTTTTTGCCACACACCACGTCCCGGAAGACTAAGTGAGTCCTGCCAAGGAGGCCATACGCCAGGCAGGGATCATAATGGAGCAAGTGAAGGTGGTCCAGGAGGCCAGCCAGGCGGCTTATGATGCAAGCTCGGCTCTTTAGAGCAATGTCCAAGTAAGTTGCTTGTTCTGTTAGGATATGCTACCTAAAATTTCTTCTTTCTGAAGATTTCCATATCTGCATCTGTACACCCACTGGGTGGGTGTGTCGATTGAATTTTTGAATTGGTGGGGCACGCTAAGTGCACCCACTGGTGTAGTCCCCGAGACTATGGTGGATCATGGCAATCGACTATAGTCTTTATACTTTGAACTTCTTCACTGGTCTGGTCCGCCATGTCGAATGGATCTTTGGAACCGTGGGGCACGCTGAGTGCACCCACAGGTGTAGTCCCCAAGGCTATGGTGGATCATGCAATGCGATCGACCATAGTCTAAGAACTTTTTTTACACACCGATCACGACAGCTAGCTATGTTTTTAGGATCATAACCTTTTGCCTCTTTCGGTCGATCGGGTCGAACCGATTAGTAAAACCAAGGGGGCACGCTGAGTGCACCCACCGGTGTAGTCCCCGAGACTAATGTCGAATGTTTTGATTCGACTGTAGTCTTAGAAATGCTATGATTTTTCTTTAGTCACTCGGAAGTGACCTGTCTTTGATGTTTTGTCGATTGACTCTTCGCAGAAATCTTGCGAGCTCGTGGCCCGCTATACCGAATTGGAGAACAAGCAGATCCAGCTCAACCTTGACTTGAAGCTTGCTTAGGAGAACTTGCAAAAGGTGAGAGATGAAGCAAAAGGTATGGCTGGTGAGAACTTGACGACTGTCTTTGTCTTTATACCCATTCTCAACTCTGGACTTATTGTTATTTTGCAGAAAAATTGAGGAGGCTCAAGAAGAAAGACCACGACCTTGCAGAGGCAATGTATATGGCTTTGGAGAAAACAAAGCTCATGGAAGAGAAACTGCCTCACCGGAAAACTCAAGAGGAGAATACCAAATCAAGACTGCTCTCGACGCTTCCAACAAGGAGGCTAGCCGACTGAAGAATGACAAAGTTGCCCTGACTGACAAGGTTGGTGAATCAAGGGAGGAGGAACGATCTGGAGGTCTATCTGGGAGGGCTCGCCAAGAAGCTATTCCTCATGCTTGAAGGTAATTCCTCTTATCCGACTGACTTGTCATCATCGACTCACCATAGAACCATTAGCTTGAACTTGAGTCGTATTTGCAGAATTATGTCAGAACTTCAAAGAGGAGACCAGTCGAGTGGAGACAAGCTTGGACCCCATCAACTCTCCCGTGAAGGACGAAGCCGCTATGAACGTGCTCCGACTGGAGTCTCGCATTGCTGGAGTGGTGGACTATCTCGCTCGACTGAAAGCTGCGGTGTCACAGATCGACTCAACCCTCTGGCCGGACCAGACGCTTCGGAATGACCTTGAGTCCTTAATGACTCGACTGAATGAGGTTCCAAGTCGAGTGCAAGAATGGAAGAAGTCTTCCGCCAGGTGCGGTGCTGATGTTGCTCTGTCTCTGGTTCGTGTCCACTGCAAGGAAGCGCGGGAGGACAAGCTGGCGGCCCTCAGAGTTGCCAACACCAAGAAGTATGACTTCCAATCTTTCATGGAAACTTTCATCGCCGCTGCCACCCGGATCGCCGATGGGATCGACCTTGACCAGTTTGTGGCTCCTTCCAGTCCTCCACCTGAGGAGTAAAAAACTTTTTATGCTCTACCTTAAATTTGCCTCGGAATGCCGAGTGATTTTTGTAACCGATAAACTTTAGCGGGCTTGAGGCCTGGGTACTTTTGCATCCTTAGGATGCTATCCGAACTTTACTTATCGTCAAAATATGCTTTTGTTTGCCTTCGAGTGAACTTTGCTCTTCAATCGGATTATGCTTCAATGCTTGAGATGGAGCTCTGAGGTGGATCTAGTCGACCTACACTTTGTGGTTCTTGCAGGTGCAGGAGAAGGAAGCAGTCGACGTGTACCTCATCGTCCTTGCGGATCGGGATGGAGCGCATGTTGTACTTGTGGCGCAGCTCAAGGGATAAGGCAACAATGACCTGCACTCGTCGTCCTTGCGGATCGGGATGGAGCGACGTTGTACTTGTGGCGCAGTTCAAGGATAAGGCAACAGTCGACCTGCACCTCCTCGTCCTTGCGGATCGGGATGGAGCGCACGTTGTACTTGTGGTGCAGCTTCCGAAGGAGAAGGTAGCAGTCGACCTGCACCTCGTCGTCCTTGCGGATCAGTATGTTCTCAAACTTAGGCGAGTCCCGGACTGCAGCTAAGCCCCCGAGCGGGAGGTTTGCTCTCCACTGTAGGATTTTCAAAACTTAGGCGTAGTATCGGATCTGCAGCTAAGCCCCGAGTGGGAGGTTTGCTCTCCACTGGTAGGATATTTCAAACTTAGGCGTAGCATGGACTGCAGCTAAGCCCCAGTGGGAGGTTTGCTCTCCACTTGGTAGGATTTTTCAAACTTAGGCGAGCATCGGACTGCAGCTAAGCCCCGAGTGGGAGGTTTGCTCTCCACTCGGTAGGATTTTTCAAACTTAGGCGTAGCATCGGACTGCAGCTAAGCCCCGAGTGGGAGGTTTGCTCTCCACTCGGTAGGATTTTTCAAACTTAGGCGTAGTATGGACTGCAGCTAAGCCCCGAGTGGGAGGTTTGCTCTCCACTGTAGGATTTTTCAAACTTAGGCTAGCACTGGATGCAGCTAAGCCCCGAGTGGGAGGTTTGCTCTCCACTCGGTAGGATTTTTCAAACTTAGGCGAGTCTCGGACTCAGCTAAGCCCCGAGTGGGAGGTTTGCTCTCCACTCGTAGGATTTTTCAAACTTAGGCTAGTCTCGGACTGCAGCTAAGCCTCCAAGGAGGATTTTTGTGTCATAGCTTTGAAGGGAAGGCACAATGACCTGCACTCGTCGTCCTTGCAAAGTGCACATTGTATTAAATACTTAGGCGAGTACTTGACTGCAGCTAAGCCTCCGAGTGGGAGTCTGCTCACCACTCGGTAGGATTTTAAACACTTAGGCGAGTACTTGACTGCAGCTAAGCCTCCCGAGTGGGGGCTGGCTCACCACTCGGTAGGATTTTAAACACTTAGGCGAGTACTTGACTGCAGCTAAGCCCCGAGTGGGAGGCTGGCTCACCACTCGTAGGGATTTTGAATACTTAGGCTAAACGGATTCAAGAATTAAACCCCCGAGTGTGAGGCTGGCTCGCCACTCGGTAAGGATTTTTTGTTACAAACTTAGGCGAAACGGATTCACAGCTAAGTCACCCACTTGGGGGGGGGGGGGACTTTAACAAAAAGTAATAACAATCACTGGGAAAATTATAATCTTCTTGATTTAGATAGACAAACTACATAGGTACTTTTATTACATCTCACCCGAGTGAGCTCTTAAGTGTAAAAGGGGCGGAGCAGCTCCGCATTCCATGCCCGAGGCTCATCGATCTGGCGTTCGACGTTGTAAAGATGGTAAGCCCCATTGTGAAGAACTCTGGTGACGATGAAGGGACCGTCCCAAGTGAGAGCGAGCTTGTGTGGTTTCTGTTGATCCACTCGGAGGACCAGATCTCCTTCCTGAAAGGCTTGGCTCTTCACATTCCTGGCGTGGAATCGACGCAAGTCCTGCTGATAGATGGTCGAGCGGATCAGGGCCATCTCTCTCCTCTTCAAGGAGGTCGATCGATCTTGACGGGCTTGCTCGCTTCAGCTTCAGAGTAGATCTCGACTCGGGGAGCATTGTGAAGCAGGTCACTCGGCAGAACTGCTTCAGCTCCATAGACCATAAAGAATGGAGTTCTCCCAATCGAACGATTAGGAGTGGTCCTCAATCCCCAAAGAACCGACGGAAGTTCGTCGACCCACGCTCCTGCTGCATGCTTGAGATCACGCATCAGTCGAGGTTTCAGTCCTTTGAGGATTAGACCATTTGCTCATTCAGCTTGTCCATTCAACTGGGGGTGAGCGACTGAAGCATAGTCGACTCGCGTGCCCTGAGATGCGCAAAAGGCTTTGAACTTGTTGGAATCAAAATTTGACCCATTGTCCATGATGATGTTGTGCGGAACTCCATATCTGAATATCAATTCTCTGACAAAACTGACAGCAGTGCATGCATCAACGTTCTTGATAGGTTTGGCTTCGATCCACTTCGTGAACTTGTCGACTGCCACAAGCAAATGAGTGAAACCACTCCTGCCAGTTCTCGCCGGTCCAATCATATCCAACCCCAAACAGCGAAAGGCCGACGAGTGGAATGGTCTTCAATGCCGAGGCGGGCTTGTGTGACATATTGGAGTAGAACCGACATCCTTCACATTTGTCGACTATTTCCTTTGCCATTTCATTTGCCTTTGGCCAGAAAATCCCGCCGGTATGCTTTAGCCACGATGGTCCGAGAGGACGATGGTGACCACAGTCCCCGAGTGGATATCATGAAGGATTATCTCGACCTTCTTCCGGCGTTATGCACTTCGCTGACTCGACCATGCTTTCTCAATAATCGCCTTGATCACAAGAAAGGCCTTGGATCGACGGACGATCCGTCTAGCCTCTTCTTCATTCTCCGGAGCTATTTCCTCGGATGTATGCGATGTACGGCATCGTCCAATCGGGAGTGATGACCACGACTTCCATGACTAGGTCGACCACCGCCGGGACCTCAACTTCACCGGATCGCTGGCACTTTTTGGCTGTGGAGCTTCTTCGGTGAAAGGATCCTCTTGAATCGACGGTGTGCGGATGTGCTCCAAAACACATCACCGGGAATGGCTTCCTCTTGGACCCTATTTTCGCCAAATCATCAAGAGCTTGATTTTTCAATGGGGGTATGTGATGGAGCTCTAACCCTCAAACTTCTTTTCTAGCTTCCTCATCAGACATTACAAGAGCTACCATGGCTGGACTTCTCGACGTCCCCACTCCTTCATCACCGATTAACCACCAGATCTGAGTCGCCATAGACCATGAGGCGATTTGGACGCCGAGTGAAATGGCCATACGCAACCCATACAACAAAGGCTTCAGATTCTCGCTTCATTGTTGGAAGAATCAAAGTGAATCTGAGCACATATCTGATCTTATCTCCTCGGGGAAACCAATACTACCCCAAAGACCGAACCATTCAGATCTTGGAACCATAAAAGAACATAGTCTAGTGCTCCGAGTGAACTTGAGTCGGTAATCGTTGTTCAATCCACTCGCGAAGAAATCTGTTATTGCTTGGGACTTGATGGCTTTTGCCTCAAACTTGATATCAAGGGAAGAAGTTCAATCGCCCATTTCGCCGCCGACCGGGCCATGCGTCTCACAGTGTAATCTCTAATAATGGGGCCGCTAACGAATCGTAATGGAATGATCGAGAAGTAATGAGCAACCTTCTTCGGGTCATATAAATCCCATACACAAGCTTCGATAATGAGGGTATCTTTGCTTCGACGGGTTAACACTTCGTAAAGATAATATATCGGGCGCCTGAACTTTGAAGGCTTTTCCTTCCTCTTCCCGCCGATCAGTAAATATTGTAATCGACGACTTGTCATGTGGCTGCAATGTAAAGCAGCAACGGCTCTTTGCTGATTGGGGCAGCAAGCACCGGTGGGTGGAGACCGAGCTTGAGCTCGCAAACGCTGCATCAGCTTCAGGAGTCCACTCAACTTGTCTCGACTTCTTCATCACCGGTAAAGAGGCAATGCCTTTTCACCGAGGCAAGAGATGAATCGACTTAAAGCGCCAAGCATCCAAGAAGCTTCGACATCGTGCACACGCATGTATGCTTCATTCGAGAATAGTGCCAACTTTTTCTGGTTAGCGCCGATTCCTCGCTCGTAAACGAAAACCGAGTAACTTTCCACCAGAACTCCGAATGTGCACTTTGATGGATTAAGCCTGATATCATACCTCCCGAGATTGGCAATGTTTCAGCAAGGTCACCAAGCAGGTCGGAACCTTTCCGTGACTTGACCACAATGTCATCCATGTATGCTTCCACATTCGACTGATTTGAGTGAGTAAACACTTCAATAATCCTCATGAACGTGGCTCGCATTCTTGAGGCCGAATGGGATGGTGACATAATGTAAGCACCGAATGGAGTGATGAAAGCTGTTTTGATCTCGCGGGTCCATACAGACGGATCTGATGGTACCCGGAATATGCGCCTAAAAAGACAACCGCCACATCCCGCAATGAGTCGACTATTTGGTCGATGCGGGGGAGAGGAAAATGATCTTTCGGGCAGTCCCGATTGATATGTTTGAAGTCAATGCACATGCGCAGTGAATTGTCCTTCTTAGGGACCATGACCACATTGGTGAGCCACTCGGAGTGGTAAATTGTTCGGATAAACTCTGCTGCTAAGAGCCGAGCCACCTCCTCGCCTATGGCCTTTCTCTTCTGGACGGCGGACCGTCGAAGATGTTTTTTGACAGGTTTGACTTTTGAGTCGACTCACAGAGGGTGCTCAGCCAGCTCCCTGGGAACACCCGACATGTCAGCAGGCTTCCATGTTGGGGAACGTAGTAATTTCAAAAAATTTCCTACGATCACGCAAGACCATGGTGATGCATAGCAACGAGATGAGAGTGTTGTCTACGCACTCGTGAGACCAGAACGGAAGCGTTGACGCAACGTAGAGGAAGTAGTCGTATTTCTTCCCGATCCAACCGATCCAAGTACCGAACGACGGCACCTCCGAGTTCTGCACACGCTCAGCTCGATGACGCCCCTCGAACTCCGATCCAGCCGAGTGTTGAGGGAGAGTTTCACAAGACGACGGCGTGGTGGACGATGATGATGTTCCACCGCGCAGGGCTTCGCTTAAGCTCCGCAACGGTATATTCGAGGTGTAGTTTGGTGGAAGGGGCACCGCACACGGCTAAGGAACGATCTCAATGATCAACTTGTGTGTCATGGGGTGCCCCTGCCCCAGATATAAAGGAGGGAAGGGAGGGGCTGGCCGGCCAAGGAGAGGTGCGCCAGGGTGTCCTACTCCTACTAGGAGTAGGATTCCCCCAAATCCTAGTCCAACTAGGTTTCCCAAGTGGGAAGGGAGAGAGAGGCGCTTCTTCTCCTAGTCCTAATAGGACTAGGAAGGGGGAAGGTGCGCCAGCACTATGGCCCCTTTCTTTTCCCACTAAGGCCCATCAAGGCCCATTGACCCCCGGAGGTTCCAGAACCCCTGCATCTCGGTAAAATTCCCAATTTCACCCGGAGTGATTCCGAGTCCAAACATAGGCTTCCAATATATCAATCTTTATGTCTCGACCATTTCGAGACTCCTCGTCATGTCCGTGATCTCATCCGGACTCAACAACCTTCGTACATCAATATCATATAAACTTATAATAACCGCCATCAAACGTTGCGTGCAAGGACCCTACGGGTTCGAGAACTATGTAGACATGACCGAGACACCTCTCGGTCAATAACCAATAGCGGACCTGGATGCCCATATTGGCTCCTACATATTCTACGAAGATCTTTATCGGTCGATCAAGATAACAACATACGTTGTTCCCTTTGTCATCGGTATGTTACTTGCCCGAGATTCGATCGCTTGTATCCAATACCTAGTTCAATCTCGCATCGCAAGTCTCTTTTCTCGCCCGTAATACATCATTTCACAACTAACACATTTAGTTGCAATGCTTGCAAGGCTTATGTGATGTGCATTACCGAGAGGGCCCAGATACCTCTCCGACAATCGGAGTGACAAATCCTAATCTCAAATATGCCAACCCAACATGTACCTTCGAGACACCTGTAATGTACCTTTATAATCACCCGCCATTCCAGGACGCTTGGTAGCATCCAAAGTGTTCCTCGGCAAACGGGAGTTGCATAATCTCATAGTCATAGGAACATGTATAAGTCATGAAGAAAAGCACTAGCAACAAACTATACGATCAAAAGCTATGCTAATGGAATGGGTCATGTCAATCGATCATTCAACCAATGATGTGATCCCGTTAATCAAATAACAACTCCTTGTTCATGGTTAGGAAACATAACCATCTTTGATTAACGAGCTAGTCAAGTAGAGGCATACTAGTGACACTCTGTAGGTTTATGTATTCACACATGTATTATGTTTCCGGTTAATACAATTCTAGCATGAATAATAAACATTTATCATGATATAAGGAAATAAATAATAACATTATTATTGCCTCTAGGGCATATTTCCTTCAGCCTCCCACTTGCACTAGAGTCAATAATCTAGATTACACAAGAATGATTCTAACACCCATGGAGTCTTGGTGCTGATCATGTTTTGCTCGTGGAAGAGGCTTAGTCAACGGGTCTCGCAACATTCAGATCCGTATGTATCTTGCATATCTCTATGTCTCCCACCGACCAAATCCGGATGGAGTTGAAGCGCCTTTTGATGTGCTTGGTTCTCTTGTGAAATCTGGATTCCTTTGCCAAGGCAATTGCACCAAGATTGTCACAAAAGATTTTCATTGGACCCGATACACTAGGTACAACACCTAGATCGGTTATGAACTCCTTCATCCGACATCCTTCATTAGCTGCTTCCAAGCAGCTATGTACTCAGCTTCACATGTAGATCCCGAACGACGCTTTGTTTGGAACTGCACCAACCGACAGCTCCACCGCTTAATGGAAATACGATCCGGTTTGCGATTTAGAATCGTCCGGATCGGTGTCAAAGCTTGCGTCCGACGTAACTGCCATTTATGAGCTCTTTGTCACCGCCATAAATGAGAAACATATCCTTAGTTCTTCTCAAGTACTTAAGGATGTTCTTGACCGCTGTCCAGGATCCACCTCGGATTACTTTGGTACCGCTAAACTTACAAAGAAGGCACACATCAGGTCTGTACACAGATTGCATACATGATAGAGCCTATGGCTGAAGCATAGGAACATCTTTCATTTTCTCTCTATCTTCATGCGGTGGTCGGGCATTGAGTCTTACTCAACTTCACACCTTGTAATACCGGCAAGAACCCTTTCTTTGCTCGATCCATTTTGAACTTTTTCAAAACTTTATCAAGGTATGTGCTTTGTGAAAGTCCTATTAAGCGCCTTGATCTATCTCTATAGATCTTAATGCCCAATATGTAAGCAGCTTCACCGAGGTCTTTCATCGAAAAACTCTTATTCAAGTATCCCTTTATGCTATCCAGAATTCTATATCATTTCCGATCAATAATATGTCATCCACATATAATATCGAAATGCTACAGAGCTCCCACTCACTTTCTTGTAAATACAAAGCTTCTCCAAAAGTCTCAGATAAAACCAAATGCTTTGATCACACTATCAAAACGCTTATTCCAACTCCGAGAGGCTTGCACCAGTCCATAAATGGATCGCTGGAGCTTGCACACTTTGTTAACTCCTTTGGATCGACAAAACCTTCTCGTTGCATCATATACAACTCTTCTTCCGTAAATCCATTCAGAATGCAGTTTTAACATCCATTTGCCAAATTTCATAATCATAAAATGCGCAATTGCTAACATGATTCGGACGGACTTAAGCATCGCTCTGGTGAGAAGGTCTCATCGTAGTCAATCCCTTGAACTTGTCGAAAACCTTTTGCAACAAGTCGAGCTTTATAGACAATAATATTACCATCAGCGTCGGTCTTCTTCTTGAAGATCCATTTATTCTCAATTGCTTGCCGATCATCGGGCAAATCAACCAAAGTCCACACTTTGTTCTCATACATGGATCCCATCTCGATTTCATGGCCTCAAGCCATTTTGTGGAATCTGGGCTCACCATCGCTTCTTCATAGTTCGAGGTTCATCATGTTCCAAAGAATATGACTTCCAAAATAGGATTACCGCACCAATCTGTGCGGATCTTGCTCGTTGATCTACTGAAGTTCAGAGAAACTTGATCTGAAGTTTCATGATCATCATCATTAGCTTCCTCCCTATTTGGTGTAGGTGTCACGTAAACTGTTTTCGTGATGTACTACTTCTCAATAAGGGAGTAGATACAGTTATCTCATCAAGTTCTACTTTCCTCCCACTCACTTCTTTCGTGAGAAACTCTTTCTCCAAAAAGTTTCCAATTTAGCAACAAAAATCTTGCCTTCGGATCTGTGATAGAAGGTGTACCCAACTGTCTCCTTTGGGTATCCTATGAAGACACATTCGATTTGGGTTCGAGCTTATCAGGTTGAAGCTTTTCACATAAGCATCGCAGCCCCAAACTTTCGAAACGACAACTTTGGTTTCTTGCCAAACCACAGTTCATAAGGCGTCGCCTCAACGGATTTAGATGGTGCCCTATTTAAAGTGAATGTAGCCGCCTCTAAAGCATAACCCCAAAACGATAGCGGTAAATCAAGAAGAGACATCATAGATCGCACCATATCTAATAAAGTACGACACGACGCTCGACACACCATTACGCCAGGTGTTCCGTGGCGTAAGTTGCGAAACTATTCCGCATTGTTTCAAATGTAGGCCAAACTCAGAACTCAAATATTCTCCTCCACGATCAGATCGTAGAAACTTTATTTTCTTGTTACGATGATTTTCCACTTCACTCTGAAATTCTTTGAACTTTTCAAATGTTTCAGACTTGTGTTTCATTAAGTAGATATACCCATATCTGCTCAAATCATCTGTGAAGGTGAGAAAATAACGATATCCGCCATTTAGCCTCAACATTCATTGGACCACATACATCAAGATGTATGATTTCCAATAAATCTGTTGCTCTCTCCATAGTTCCGAGAACGGTGTTTTAGTCATCTTGCCCATAAGGCACGGTTCGCAAGTGCCAAGTGATTCATAATCAAGTGACTCCAAAAGTCCATCAAGATGGAGTTTCTTCATGCGCTTTACACCGATATGACCTAAACGGCAAGCCACAAATAAGTTGCACCATCATTATCAACTCTGCATCTTTTGGTTTCAACATTATGAATATGTGTATCACTACTATCAAGATTAAGTAAAACAAACCATTCTTCAATGGTGCATGACCATAAAAGATATTATTCATATAAATAGAACAACCATTATTCTCTCGATTTAATGAATAACCGCCTCGCATCAAACAAGATCCAGATATAATGTTCATGCTCAACGCTGGTACTAAATAACAATTATTTAGGTCTAATACTAATCCCAAGGTAGATGTAGAGGTAGCGTGTCGATCGCGATCACATCGACTTTGGAACCATTTCCCACGCATTGTCACCTCGCCCTTAGCCAATCTTCGCTAATCCGTAGCCCTGCTTCGAAGTTGCAAATATTAGCAATGTAACCAGATCAAATACCAAAAGCTATCTGCGTATTAGTAAGGTACACATCAATAACATGTATATCACATATACCTTTGTTAACCTTGCCATCCTTCTTATCCGCCAAATACTTGGGGCAGTTCCGCTCAAAGGACCAGCCTGCTTGCAATAGAAGCACTCAGCCTTCAGCTTAGGACCAGACTTGGGTTTTTCTCTTGATCAGAACTTGCTTGCTGCTCTTTTGAAGTTTCCTTTTCTTTCCTTTGCCCTTTTCTTGAAACTAGTGGTTTTGTTAACCATCAACACTTGATGCTCCTTTTGATTTCTACCTCCGCTGCTTTCAAAGATCGCCAAGAGCTCGGGCATTGTTTTGGTCATCCCTTGCATATTATAGTTCATCACGAAGCTCTTGTAGCTTGGTGGCGTGATTGGAGAATTCTGTCAATGACGCAATCATCCGGAAGATTAACTCCCGCTTGAATCAAGTGATTGTTATATCCGCACATTCGAGTATATGCTCACCGACGTAACCGCTTCTCCTCCATCTTACAGCTATAGAACTTATTGGAGACTTCATATCTCTCAATCCGGGCATTCGCTTGGAATATTAACTTCAACTCTGGAACATCTCATATGCTCCATGGTGTTCAAAACGACGTTGAAGTCCCGGTTCTAAGCCGTAAAGCATGGCACACTCGAACTATAGAGTAGTCATCACTTTGCTTTGCCGACGCTCACAACTTCTCGGCGCAGCCCTTGCATCAGGCCTGGCACCTAACGGTGCTTCCAGGACGTAATTCTTCCGTGCAGCAATAAGGATAATCCTCAAATTACGGACCCAGTCCGTAATTGCTGCCATCATCTTTCAACTTTGCTTTCTCAAGGAACGCATTAAAATTCAACGGAACAACAAAGACGAGCCATCTATCTACACATCATAGACAAGCAAGATACTATCAGTACTAAGTTCATGATAAATTTAAGTTCAATTAATCATATTACTTAAGAACTCCCACTTAGAAAAATATCCTCCAATTCTCTAAGTGATTATGTGATCCATATCAACTACACCATGACCGATCATCACGTGTGATGGAGTAGTTTCAATGGTGAACATCAATATGTTGATCATATCTACTATATGATTCACGCCGACCTTTCGGTCTCCGTGTTCCGAGGTCATATCTTATATGCATAGCTCGTCAAGTATAACCTGAGTATTCTGCGTGTGCAACTGTTTTGCACCCGCTGTATTTGAACGTAGAGCCTATCACACCCGATCATCACGTGGTGTCTCAAAGACGAAGAACTTTCGCAACGGTGCATACTCAGGAGAACACTTCTTGATAATTTAGTAAGGATCATCTTATAATGCTACCGTCAATCAAAGCAAAATAAGATGCATAAAGGATTAACATCACATGCAATCAATATAAGTGATATGATATGGCCATCATCATCTTGTGCTTGTGATTCCATCTCCGCACCGCCATGATCACCATCGCCACCGGCGCGACACCTTGATCTCCATCGTAGCATCGTTGTCGCCTCGCCAATCTTATGCTTCTACGACTATCGCTATCGCTTAGTGATAAAGTAAAGCATTACAGTATGCATTGCATTGCATACAATAAGCGACAACCATATGGCTCCTGCCAGCTTGTCGATAACTTCGTTACAAAACATGATCATCTCATACAATAAAATTCAGCATCATGTCTTGACCATATCACATCACAACATGCCCTGCAAAAACAAGTTAGACGCCCTCTACTTTGTTGTTGCAAATTTTACGTGGCTGCTACGGGCTGAGCAAGAACCGCTCTTACCTACGCATCAAAACCACAACGATATTTCGTCAAATAGACTCCGCTTTAACCTTCTCAAGGACCGGCGAGCCACACTCGATTCAACTAAAGTGAGAGAGACAGACACCCGCCGGTCACCTTTAAGCAACGAGTGCTCGGAGCGGTGAAACCAGTCTCGCGTAAGCGCACGCGTAATGTCGGTCCGGCCGCTTCATCTCACAATACCGCTGAACCAAAGTATGACATGCTGGTAGGCAGATGACTTGTATCGTCCACAACTCACTTGTGTTCTACTCGTGCACATGACATCAACGCATAAAACCAGGCTCGATGCCACTGTTGGGGAACGAGTAATTTCAAAAATTTCCTACGATCACGCAAGACCATGGTGATGCATAGCAACGAGATGAGAGTGTTGTCTCACGCACTCAGAGACCAAAGAACGGAAGCGTTGACGCAACGTAGAGGAAGTAGTCGCATTTCTTCCCGATCCAACCGATCCAAGTACCGAACGTGACGGCACCTCCGAGTTCTGCACACGCTCAGCTCGATGACGCCCCTCGAACTCCGATCCAGCCGAGTGTTGAGGGAGAGTTTCACAAGACGACGGCGTGGGACGATGATGATGTTCCACCGCGCAGGGCTTCACTTAAGCTCCGCAACGGTATATTCGAGGTGTAGTTTGGTGGAAGGGGCACCGCACACGGCTAAGGAACGATCTCAATGATCAACTTGTGTGTCATGGGTGCCCCTGCCCCTCAGATATAAAGGAGGGAAGGGAGGGCTGGCCGGCCAAGGAGAGGTGCGCCAGGTGTCCTACTCCTACTAGGAGTAGGATTCCCCCAAATCCTAGTCCAACTAGGTTTCCCCAAGTGGGAAGGGAGAGAGAGGCGCCCTTCTCCTAGTCCTAATAGGACTAGGGAAGGGGGAAGGTGCGCCAGCACTATGGCCCCTTTCTTTCCCACTAAGGCCCATCAAGGCCCATTGACTTCCGGAGGTTCCGTAACCCCTGCATCTCAGTAAAATTCCCAATTTCACCCGAGTGATTCCGAGTCCAAACATAGGCTTCCAATATATCAATCTTTATGTCTCGACCATTTCGAGACTCCTCGTCATGTCCGTGATCTCATCCGGACTCAACAACCTTCGTACATCAATATCATATAAACTTATAATAACCGCCATCGAACGTTGTTGTGCGGACCCTACGGGTTCGAGAACTATGTAGACATGACCGAGACACCTCTCGGTCAATAACCAATAGCGGACCTGGATGCCCATATTGGCTCCTACATATTCTACGAAGATCTTTATCGGTCGATCCGCATAACAACATACGTTGTTCCTTTGTCATCGGTATGTTACTTGCCCGAGATTCGATCGTCGGTATCCAATACCTAGTTCAATCTCGCATCGGCAAGTCTCTTTTCTCGCTTCGTAATACATCATTTCACAACTAACACATTTAGTTGCAATGCTTGCAAGGCTTATGTGATGTGCATTACCGAGAGGGCCCAGAGATACCTCTCCGACAATCGGAGGACAAATCCTAATCTCAAATATGCCAACCCAACATGTACCTTCGAGACACCTGTAATGTACCTTTATAATCACCCGTTCACATGCCAGGACGCTTGGTAGCATCCAAAGTGTTCCTCGGCAAACGGGAGTTGCATAATCTCATAGTCATAGGAACATGTATAAGTCATGAAGAAAAGCACTAGCAACAAACTATACGATCAAAAGCTATGCTAATGGAATGGGTCATGTCAATCAGATCATTCAACCAATGATGTGATCCCGTTAATCAAATAACAACTCCTTGTTCATGGTTAGGAAACATAACCATCTTTGATTAACGAGCTAGTCAAGTAGAGGCATACTAGTGACACTCTGTAGGTTTATGTATTCACACATGTATTATGTTTCCGGTTAATACAATTCTAGCATGAATAATAAACATTTATCATGATATAAGGAAATAAATAATAACATTATTATTGCCTCTAGGGCATATTTCCTTCATTCCATGCAAAGATGTCCCAGTTCTCACGGAGGAACTGGACGAGCGCTTCTTCCTATTTGGAGTCGAGTGTTGTTGAGATGTTGGTCGGAGCAGCATTGGGGTCGGTCGGGTGAATATGAACCTGCTTCGCTTCACCGAACGATCAAATGCCGACCAGAAGCGGCTTCTTGGCTCACAACAAATCGCTTCGGATCTGCAGCCTTCGATATTCTTGCAATTCTACCACTGCCATCTGAGCATCAGCAATCTTAGAGCCTTTCTAGAAACACTCTTCCGCTCTCTTCCGATTGCCAGTGACAGTGATCACACCCTTGGGGCCGGGCATCTTCAGCTTGAGGTACACATAACATGGTCGGGCCATGAAACGGGCATACGCCGGCCTTCCCAGAAATCCATGACCTCAAAGGTCAACTTTTCTTTGCGGAAATGCTTCGAATCACCAAAAACCACATCAAGAGCAATTTGACAGAGTGACTCAGCCTTCTTTCCGTGAATGACCCGTGGAAACTCATGTTATCGGTGCTGAGTCCGACATCGAATGCCCATCCCTTTCAACGTCTCTGCATATAAGATGTTCAGGCCACTGCCGCCATCCATCAAAACTTTGGTCAGTCGAGTGCCTTCGACGACTGGGTCGACCACCAACTCTTGCCTCCCAAGGGTGGCAATATGTGTCGGATGATCGGACTGGTCGAATGTGATGGCGGTCTGGGACCATTTCAGATAATTGGGCGTCGCCGGAGCGACCATGTTCACTTCTCGGTTGATAACTTTCAATCGACTTTTGCTTTCAACGTCAGCAAAAATCATCAGGGTGGAATTGACCTGGGGATAGCCACCATCACTATCTTCTTTGTCCTCAACTTTATCTGACCCCTTCTCCTTATCCTTGGGTTGCTTCCCTTGGAACAGCTGAATCAAGAGCCGACATTGTCGAGTGGTATGCTTTGGGTAAATGAGTTTACCCTCTTCATCTTTCTTCGTGTGAATGTGACATGGCAAGTCCAACACATCATTCCCATCTTGGTCTTTCACCTTCTTGGGGTTCCACGGACCCTTGGGTTTCCTTGAACTTTCCCCGGGTCACAGCCAAGGCTTCTCCGGAGCGGCTGGCTCGGCTTTGCGCTCGCTTCCGATTGAATTTCCTCCACCGCTTCATTAGTGGCTGACTTGTACTTACCACTCCGAGCCGATCCTCTTATTCACCATTAGCATACTTGGTGGCAATCTCCATCATCCGACTCAAGGTCATATCTCCGTCGGATCAATTTCAAACTCAACTCTCTCGTTTTGACACCTTCCTTGAAAGCACAGATCGCCTGGTGATCGTACACATTCTCAATCGTGTGGTGCAAGGTTATCCATCTCTGGATGTAATCTCTCAAAGTTTCATTCGACATCCGCACACACGATCGCAGCTCATCAATCCTGCTGGTCGCTTGTAAGTCCTTCAAACGTCCCGACAAACACTCGGGACAGATCTTCCCATGTGTAAATCATCTGGGTGCTAATCGATTCAACCATGCTCGCCGAACCTCCAACATAAGGGGCAAATGCTTCATAGCTACCTCATCGTTGCCGCCGCTAATCTGAACAGCCACTCGGTAGTCCTCAAGCCAAGTGTCGCTTGGACTCACCGTGAACTTACTAACTCCAGCCGCCAACCCGAAGTTGGGAGGAATCATCGCGCTCGATGGCTCGCTAAAACACTCGCCCCGAGACATGAACTCGCTGCTGGAGGGAACATCTCTGTCATGACCTTCTCGGTGCGCCTGCTCTCGCCGACCAAGCCTTGAACGATGATGGATCTTGCATCAAAGCTCGGCTCTCGGGTCGACTGAACCCTTCGCCAAAGACTGGTCAAGGCGTCATTATCTTGTCGAGGAGCGTATGATCCACCCCTTGGGGAGGGTGGGCACTGATGTCGATCATTGCGATCGAATCGGTGCTCATACGGCTCGCGATTCATGTACTGATCATAACGCCGGCCTCCACGTTCCTCATGCCTCGGGGGCGATCTTGGACTATGGGCCGACTGGACTGAATTCGCAGCGACGGATCTGCTTTGAATCCTGTTCCGTGACTGTGATACGACTGAATTTTGATCTCCTGCTGCCCGGAGTAAATCTCTGATATGTTGCAAACCTCTACCCGCCTCCGACTGGGAAGGCTGAATTGATTATGCTATACGGGCTGCAGCTGCTAAATTCTCAATCGGAGTTCGATATACCTGAGTTGGTTGTGGAAAGAGCCGACGCCGATGGATTCTCGAACCCGTGGTCGCGGCGCTCGCCGAGAACTCGCCGGAGATTCTCCACGAGTGCGCCAGCTGTTGGCTGTTGCCGCGCATCCTCCAAGGCACGAGCCTCGGGGTTTCTCCAACGATCGGAGTGTGAAGCGATCCATGTTTCAGCCGCGAAGTTCCTCCTCTCGCAGCGAAGTGAGGGGCTCGGGTTGGTACTCTTCGTGATCTTGCGCTGATCACCTCCACCGCCGCCTCCCTTGGTGCGGGTATCCGAAGGACTGCGTGGTCCGTCGACCATCGTAACCTCTGTTGCGGATTGCTGCTATCGCACTCGGATGCGATCTCTGCGAGCCGCCAACAGATCGAACAAGCCATAGAGAGATTCGTCGGGCTCGATTGCCGCAACTTGGGAAGTGACCGACTGGCGAGCCACCGCATGTCTCACCCACCACTGAAGCATCGACCGACCGGAGCGCTTGCGCCAGCGGGAGACTGGGAGTGAGGACGGCACAAGAACTGATCCATACTGGGTCGACGGTTGCCGCAGGAGGACGCCGCGGATGCACGCGCGAAAGTGCGTTGCCCCGCGGACGGGGAGCGCGTCGACGTCGAGAGGAGCCTCCTGAAGCCAAGCGGAGTCGTCGGCGATGAACGTGAGCGCACCGAGACGGATCTCGCGCCTCGACCAAAACTCCACCAAACCATGATGTAGGAGATCGAAGAATCCCAACATCTCCAACAAATCGCTAGAACACCGCCCCAAGGTGGGCGCCAACCGCCGTGGTTCTAAGTCCACAAGAGAATAGGGGTAGGTATGGAGAGGCGAGGTACTAGCTATGGAGTAGTTGGTACGCATGAGTTTACGAGTTCAGCCCTTCTCGAGGAAGTAACAGCCCTCGCCTCGGAGGCAGAGGCGGTCATTCGGATTATATGCGTATGAATTACAGGGTGCGAACCCTTCTACCGTGGAGGGGGTGGCTTATATAGAGTGCGCTAGGACCCCAGCCAGCCCACGTGGCGGAGGGTTTAAGGTACGTTAAGGCTAGGCGCATCGTAACGCCTACATAAATTGTCATCATGACCATAAATACTATTTAACTACAGACCGTTTGGACACCGAGTGGCTCTTGGACTCCTGGTGGTCGAGTGGGTCTTCATGGTCGAGTGTATTTGAACATGTCGAGTGGAAACCTACCAGGTCGGCTGGTAGGCAGTTTATTCTAAGGATGCCCTTGGGGAGGGTATCTTGGACAGGTCCATGACCCTACCCTAGGTATATGACTTCATCAACAGGAGCACATCAAGTACCGGCGGCAACCCGAATGGCGACAGATCCTCCTCCTTGGCTCCGAGTAGGGTATAATTCTTCTGCACATTGCTTGTTCTTGAAATTTTAAACGGTAGCAATCGATTTAGTTCATTGCGGTCTGAATGGTGGTATCCTGTTCATTCACAGGATGGATGCAGCTTCATCGTTTTTAACGAACATGGGTCATGGGATCAAAGTTTTGACAAGTTGTATAGCTACAAGGCAGAAATTGGTAAGTCATGCCCTGGTAGCTCTTTTCTCATTGATCATGAAGTATCGCCTGGAGCGAGAAGGTTCACAAAGCTGTTCTTTGCATTAAAGCCATGCATAGATGGTTTTCTTGCAGGTTGTAGGCCATATTTGGCTATTGACAACACTTTCTTGACAGGAAAATTCAAAGGTCAATTGGCAGCCGCAGTTGCTGTAGATGGCCCTCTTGCTATTGGAGTAATTGACTTAGAGACAAAGGAAAACTAGGCTTGGTTCATGGAGAAGCTTAGAGATGCTATTGGCACACCGGAAGGTCTCACGATTTGCAATGATGCGGGAAAGGGTATTGATCAAGCTGTAGCTGACATATTCCCTACGGCTGAACATAGGGAGTGTATGTGGCACTTGGTAAAGAATTTTAAGAAGAAGTTTCGAGGCAAGGTATATGATGATCAACTTTGGCCAGCCGCATATGCATGGAATTCTTATCATTTTGATAAGCACATAACAGCTATTCAACGAGCAAGGCCAACATCAATATCCTACTTGCAAAAGAATCACATAAGGTTATGGACCAGAAGCCAGTTCACGACACTCTCAAACATGGACTATGTGACCAATAATCTTGCTGAATCCTTGATGAGGACATAACTACCTTGGATACGACCAAAATTATTTCATAATGCATATTTGTCAGGTGATTTCTAGTGCAAACTATTCAATAATTTATTTATGTTATCGAGAACAAAAATACTTCACACACGTTTGTGTTTTGTCTAATTGCAGGTGTATGGGACATTTGTACAATCCACATATGAAGATAAGGGAAAAGGAGAAGTTTAGGTTCTGTTCAAAAAGTCCTCTCACGTCACTTTTGTGCCAAGAGAAGATAGAGTCCAAGTCTCTCACGTTCTGGATTCACATTCGGACTGCATAGACATATCTGACTCAAAACGCCAACAACTTTTTCATACGGACTCCGAAACGGGTGATTCTTTTTTTGTTGGAAAGTAGATTTCGTGCTCTTTGTAACATCCCAAATTTTCAATTTGGAATGTTATACATAGGTCATTCATGCATATCATATTTTATCGCATTTCGTTTCGAGATCCTTGAAATCCTAAGCAACTCAAGGACCCACGGAGAGAGTTGGGGATTTTGCGTTCTTCATATTTGAATTTTATCAAATATTGAGACAAGGATCATTTTGGTTTTAATAATTTTTATCTCCAAAAATATTTCATATTAAAATATAAGAGAGGAGATAATATGAATTCTCCAAAATAAATGAAATATTGGAGGAAAAATATTAAAATCAATAAAAAATTTATTTGGATTTTATCTCAATTTTATTTGAATTAGGAAAAATATGCGTTTTTCAAAATTGCATTAGAGGCCTAAATAAATGTTCACTTTATCCGGAATATTTTTAGAGGACCGTGAAAATTTATTTTAGGATTTTTGGAGTCCGTTTAGTATTTCTTTTATTCGTTTGTCCGTGTCAGGATTTATTTAAAAAAAAGAGCACCGACCTAACGGGCCATGTCCGACTAGGACTCCAGCCCGGCCGGCCTTTATAAGCCGGGAGGCCCGAGGCCCCACCCCAAGCCACCAGCCTCGCCGCCCTAACCCTAGCTCCGCCCAGCCGCAAGGCCACGGAGTCACGCCGCACGCCGATTTACATCGCCAGAGGTAGTCGTGCTCATCGGTTTTCTCAGAAAACCGATCGGTTTTTCTTTAAAACCCTAGATCTAGTTTTTTTAAATAGATCAGTTTGGTTTTTATCGGTTCGGTGATTCAGCGGACGTTCATCCGTACGTTTGTTTTAACGAACGTTGTTCGTCGGTTAGTCGCAGACAGTGAACGTTCGTTCGTTAGCCTGTTCGTCAGTTTTTCTTTTTCCAGTGTTTTTCCGCGATTATTTCCGATCGCGATTTCTGCCCTAAACTTCGATCTAGTATATCTTTTCGCTCGTTTATCCAAATAAGGTGAAACAAGCGCCTAGATCTTTATCTCGAAGCCCTCTTTCTGTTTAACCAACTTGAACAAGGTTTTGGTACTGTAAAATTTGACTTTAGTCCAGATTAGTAATCGGATATTGTTTCTTTCGCAGTTTGAGTTTCGTTGCTCCGTTTGGTTTGATTCTTTTTGCAAACTGGTGTTCTTCAATTGAACTTTCTGGTTAGATCTTCTTATTTAAGATTTACCCGTGCATCTTTGCTTGATTGCTTATGTATGCTATTGTTTGTTTGTGATAGAGTTCCCGGAGTGCGAAGCGTGCTACTACGAGTCACTAGGTTTTGTGGATCGTCAGCAAGGCAAGTAACACATTGATCATACTCTTCCATACCCAGTTTTTATGCATTAGTTACAATCCTCAAGCAATGCATGATTAGAATGTGAGTAACATGTGGGTATTGGGAAGTAGTTGATGAGGTAGAACCTATTACCTGTTTTATTATCAAACCCTTGGGAGTTACTTCTACGTTATGCTAATATTGCTATGCTATGCTCGTAGACGTGGATTGGGTTTCAGTGTATCCATGATAGATGTGAGTGTTTAATTAATGGTTTAACTTAAGGTCGCAACTTTAATGCACATCTGGGTGGATTGTTGGTTTTGGGCACCTGGGGTTATACCAGTGTTGTCCTAGGAGATCCCGGGTTATACTGCAGATCCTCCTATGGTCCGCCACCAGTGCTCAAAGGGATCATAAGATCATTCATGCTAGAAACTTCCGTGTGCAGCCACAAGCTATTATGGGCTCTAGCATAGTTGAGTAGGTTGCATGACATCTTCCAGTGGTAGGCTAGCAGATGTAAGGGATGTAGGTTGGTACTGTCTACCCAGGGTTAGAGTTAATGCTTTTGAAAGACTGTGTCTCGGTCATCTGTTTCTCAAACACCATGCAGTGCGAGAAATCCAACGGAGAAGATCGAGTCTTGTGGGGAAAAGTGTGCAAACCTCTGCAAAGTGTACAAACTAATCATGGTTAGCCGTGTCCCCGTTTATGGACATCTTGAGTATCTGGTTCTTGGATTATCATATGGATCTCATCACTCTAAATTAATTTGTTGGATTGATAATTACTTTTAATTGGGATTGAGATGGGGTTACCATTCTCAATGTTTCAACCACCATGATAGTTAAATAAAGTATATTCCTTTGTTGTAGGAAAAAATTGGCTTTTCGCAAAAACATTATAACCATAGAGCCTCCACCAGCCATATAAGCATGTAGTGATAGCATTTATCTATTCACTGCTCTACTGTGTTATATTGCCAGCATATTCCATGTGCTAACCCGTTTTCGGGATGCAACATATCATGTTGCAGACTTTTCAGACGAGGAGTAAGGTGCGATAGGTCGTTTGTCATGCATTCAGCTATGCCGTTGGAGTTGATGGACTCCACTTTATCTTCCAAGCCTTCTGCTGTTATCGTTTTTAGATGGCCTTAAGCCATATTCATTGTAATAAGTTCTCTTTTGGAGACATTCGATGTAATAAGTGTGTGATTGCTACTCTGTTATAAATCCTTTGAGTAATGTGTGTGTCAGCACTATCGATCCAAGGATGACACTGAACACAGAGACTTGACCGTCTGAGGTCGGGTCGCTACACTCTTTCCACCCAATTTGATTCACCTTGAAATTCGTCCGAAGTGTTGAGATATCGACGAAACAATCTGACGATGCAGCAGAATCCGAGTCAACCAACAATTCGAAAGTTGTTGCATCACCTCCACTTGGTCCCATGAGCCTTGTACGACCTATGGTTAGTTTGACGATGCCTTGGGACGTCCTTCCACCTCCTTGGTTTCCATCCCTTGCTCCTATATAAGTAGATCCATCTAGTAGCTTTTTCCTTGGGGATTTGTTTAGTTAAAAGTTAGCCATTGCAACTTCGTGTACTTCGTTTGTGTCCAACGACCAGACCAAGACCGCTTCCAGATCCCACCTTTATCAATACTTCATCTATATTCGCAATATTCAGATTGCATTATAATATTCTTGCTTGTTCTTCGATTGCGTGCAGGAATAGGCCTTCGTGGTCAGGCTGATTGTGCTTCCACCTTCGTCGGTAACCTCGGGACATTAGTTTAGCGATTGCTAAGGCGCAACATCGTGCATGTTTGCAGTCGGGTTGTCAAAGTCTACTCCACCAAATCAATAGTTATCATCTCATCGAAAGATTGGGACACTGTGACGCCCAAATAATTAAGCTACAGTAATTCCACGCTAATGATGCCATGTCACCTCAGTTGTTGTTGCTAATCTCACGTTAGTTCGAAACCGGTTCGAATTCAAATTCAAAATCAAGCAAACAATAAAAAATTTCAAATATTAAAATTAAAATGTTCGGAGTGAGCCAAATAATGCATAGGTAATTATGGTGGAGAAACCCAACATCTTTAGAGGTGTTTGGATGTCCTAACATAAATAAATAGTAGCATGAACAATTAACTAAATGTCTTTTTCAATTAATAAAATATTAGGCTAATTTATTTAGATGCCCAAAGTTATGTGGCAGTAGTATATTTGTTTAGACTGATTTAGGAACCAGTTAGGTATTTATTTCAAACTAAAATAAAAACTTAAACAAAAGAAAAATGAAAACAAAAAAAACGTGGCCAACCGGGCCGTGACCCAGCCGGCCGGCCCACCCGCGCCCCTGGCCTATATGGCCTGCCGTGCCCAAACCCTAGCCCGGCCGACACCCACAACCCCCACTCCACCTTGCTCTCTTCCCCCTCCCCCTCGATCTGGGTCGAGATCGGGGGGCTCGCCCTTCGCTCGATGCCGAAGCCCTCTCGCCGCGCCACCCGTCTCCGACCGCGTCGCCCACCGCCCCCGACACCACTGGCCCTCGTCATCGCCCAAAGGCCTCCCCGCCGGACTGCTTCCTCTTCGTCCCCGTCATCTCCGACCTCCTCCTCGCCCCCCGTTGCCCCGTTCCCTACAACCCGCGGTGAGGCACCAATCTCTCCTCCTTCCTGCGTGCGCGCTCATCGCCGCAGCCATCGCACGCGTGCGCCCCATACACGCTCGTCGTCGCGCCGTCCTGCTGCTCCGCTCGTCCCACGCGCACAACCGCGCCGTCCCCACGCCGTCTGCGCCCGCCCCTGCAAGCCTCGCCTCGTTCGCGACCCGCGCTGCTGCCCCCACTGCTCCGCTGGGGCCACCTCCCCTGCTCGTCGCTGCACTATTGCTGTTGCGTGGTTGATGCTGCTGCCCAGCGCCGCCTCACTCGCCAGCCCCGCAGCCGCCTTGCTCCGCCGGTGCACTGTCCTGCTCCCGCTGCCTCTGCTCGCTCGCCGCGCCCTCACTCCGCTACCTCGCGCTGCAGGCCGCTACTCGCCGTCCTCCACTCGCCCCGCCACGGCACCACGCCTTGCGCGCGCCACACCGCATCCGCGCCAGGCGCGAGCCGCCCACGCCGCCGGCTCACAGCCGTGCTATCATAACCATCGCCACCTTGTTGGTCGCAGCGCGTCAGCTGGGCGCCAGCCAGCGCCTCGCCGGTTCCCACCTCCGGCGCTCTGGCGCCTCGCTGCCTCGCCAAGAATCAAGGCGGGCTCGGCCTCCTTCGGGCAGCGCCTGTCGCACGAACCGCCTCACGCCCAGCTAGCTCATACCGATAGGCCCTCGTGTTTATGGCACGTGGGGCCCGCCCCAGAATGTTTATTTAGAAAAAAAGGAATTAAAGTAATAATAATATTAATTAATTAATTAATTAACTAAATTAATCATAATCAGATTAATCTAATCACTAATTAACCTAATTAACTGTTAGTTAATTAATCAATCAATGACATGCGGGGTTGTAGGACCATGAAGTATGTCTAGAGGGGGGGTGATTAGACAACTTGACCAATTAAAAACTTAGCCTTTTCCCAGTTTTAGAGTTTGGCAGATTTTAGCAAACTTAGGACAAGTCAAGCAATCATCACACAATTCAAGAAAGCATGCAAAGAGTATATGAGCAGCGGAAATTAAAGCATGCAGCTTGCAAGAAAGTAAGGGGAAGGGTTTGGAGGATTCAAACGCAATTGGAGACACGGATGTTTTTGGCGTGGTTCCGATAGGTGGTGCTATCGCACCTCCACGCTGATGGAGACTTCAACCCACGAAGGGTAACAGTTGCTTGAGTCCACCGAGGGCTCCACCCACGAAGGGTCCACAAGTAGCAACCTTGTCTATCCCACCATGGTCGTAAGCCCACGAAGGACTTGCCTCACTAGCGTAGATCTTCACAAAGTAGGCGATCTCCTTGCCCTTACAAACTCCTTGGTTCAACTCCACAATCTTGTCTGAGGCTCCCAAGTGACACCTAGCCAATCTAGGAGACACCACTCTCCAAGAAGTAACAAATGGTGTGTTGATGATGAACTCCTTGCTCTTGTGCTTCAAATGATAGTCTCCCCAACACTCAACTCTCTCTCATAGGATTTGGATCTGGTAGAAAGAAGATTTGAGTGGAAAGCAACTTGGGGAAGGCTAGAGATCAAGATTCATATGGTAGGAATGGAATATCTTGGCCTCAACACATGAGTAGGTGGTTCTCTCTCAGAAATGGTAAGTTGGAAGTGTAGGTTTATCTGATGGCTCTCTCCATGAATGAAGAGGAGGTGGAGGGGTATATATAGCCTCCACACAAAATCTAACCATTACACACAATTTACCAATCTCGGTGGGACCGAATCAACAAACTCGGTTAGACCGATTTTAGTAAACCTAGTGACCGTTAGGGTTTTTGGTGGGACTGACATGCATCTCGGTAGGACCGATATTGTTAGGATTAGGGCATAACGTAATCTCGGTGAGACCGATTACACAAACTCGGTGAGACCGATTTTGGTAATAAGCTAACGAGAGAGTTGGTCAGGTAAACTCGGTGGGACCGATTTGCTCTTTTCGGTGAGACCGAAATGTTACAAAAGGGAAACAGAGAGTTTACATTGCAATCTCGGTGGGACTAAATCCGCTCTTTCGGTGAGACCAAAAAGTTACGAAAAGGAAACAGAGAGATTACAAACCCATCTCGTTGAGACCGAGATCCCTATCGGTAGAACCGATTTGCCCAGGGTTTGTGGCAGTGGCTATGACATATGGAATCGGTGGTGCCGGATAGGAAGAATCGGTGAGACCGATTTTGGCTTTAGGTTTAGGTCATATGTGGATGTGAGAAATTAGCTGAGGGTTTTGGAGCATATCACTAAGCACATGAAGCAAGAGGCTCATTAAGCAACACCTCATCCTTCCTTGATAGTATTGGCTTTTCCTATAGACTCAATGTGATCTTGAATCACTAAAATATACAATGAAGAGTCTTGAGCTTTTGAGCTTGAGCCAATCCTTTGTCATTAGCATTTTGAGGGATCCACTTTCGTCATCCATGCCATGTCATTCATTGAGCTTTCCTGAAATGTTCATCTTGGAATAGCATTAGCTCAATGAGCTATATGTTGTTATGAATTACCAAAACCACCTAGGGATAGTTGCACTTTCAATCTCCCCCTTTTTGGTAATTGATGACAACATATAGATCAAAACTTCGACAAATGATAATAAGATTGAAAAACACCGTCGCTTTGAGAACTATGTGATAAGCAAGAGCTCCCCCTAAATTTGTGCATAGATTATGGTTTGCTTTGGACTGCAAATGCACAAGGAATTAGGCTCATGGGTTACTCTTCCATGTCACATACATCTTGGTGGAGCGCTCAAAATGATACGGAATGAATACATGCACTCATCACCAAGCAAAGTGAATGATCACATATGATAGATAAGATAATATCATCAAACATGCATAAGTGTAGCTTATGATCAAACACATGATCATCAATGTCTCACAAACATAGTATATCAAGCAACCAAAAGCAAACAAGTTTAAAAACCAAAACCACCAAATCAAGAGGGAACAAAAGCAACACTCTCTCTCTCTCGAAGCCTATGATCTATACATTTTTATCCCCCTTTGGCAACAAGTTACCAAAAAGTTCATAGAAAATGCATAGTGCTAGATCGACTCTCACGCTTGATCTTCAGGTGGTGGAGTCCGGATAGCGCCGAGGACGAAAGCTTCAGTTGAAGTAGATGGAGTTGGAGCTGATGTAGGTGCTGGAGCTGGTGGCACTGAGGCTGTAGCTGGTGCAGATGAAGTGGCTCTGGTGTCAGGAGTTGGCACAGCAGATGACCTCTGGGCTCTAGGCACTCTGCAAATGCATCGCTTGTTTTTTGCCCTTCCTCTCCTGCATGTCATCTTGTAGTTGCTCCACTGCAGAATATCATATCGCTTTCACATCTAAGTCATAGAACTTATGTTCTATGATTCTCTCCAAGCTCTCCTGATTTTGAGTGAGTGTGGCCAATCCCTTCTCAATCCTCAGTGTTGATGCTATTAAGTATCCGAGCTGCTCCTGCTTGTTCTTCAAGAAATACTCAGATGCCTCCTCTTGTTGGCATCCTGGCAGCCTTCTCCTTCCTTGCCTTCTCCTTCTTCTCTTGTGCTTGAACTGACGATGGATCATTCTCATTCATGACAACCTCATTGTCCTCAAAGTCTGGATAAATTGGAAAATTTTCCTTATCCAATAGATATTTGCATGTGCCCATCTTTGAGTTAATCAACTCCTAGATCTGAGGGGCATATCCACAACTTCTTTTCTGATCAGCTGCAGTCCTCATAATGGTTTCAACCATAAGGCTCATGACTTTGAATTTCTGTGGCACATCAAACGAATGCAACATGTTGATTGCATGCCCTCTGATCATGTTGTGGTCACCAGACTTTGGCAGTAGGGTATGCCTTAAGATGTAGTTGATTGTTGGCAGCCCTGACAGAAGGAAGTGGACTGATCCAAACTTATGTGTCTCAATGGCTGTGTCTGGGATCTCCTTGTACATGTGTGCCATGGAATTGTGGTCCATTTTCTTCTTGGCATATACATCAAGATCATATTCATTCTCCTTTGGGGCATTTATCAGCTTTGCCCTCCTCAACAGTTGATCGGTACCTTGTACCTTCGACATCCACACTATCCTCGCCATCTGGATAAAAGTGTGTTGTGGAGTAGAACTGCATGATAAGTTCATCGCTCCAGTTGGTGAGCTTTTTCCCAACAAAGGCTGCAACTCCAACAACAACAAAACTGTCTTGCTCTCCGTGATAGTGCTCTACATTTTCTTTCATGTAGGTCCAATGACCCACCTCATATCACACACTATGGGCTTCTTATCCAGTGAGCAGTCTCATAAAAGTCATGTTGTTCCTTGGTGTGGAACCCGTAGTCCACAGAGTTCTTCTCCTTGAGGCATATGGATCTCATCCTCCATAGCCTCAACCCATTGTCTCTTCTCGATCTTCATATCCTCAGCCACAGGATGGGCATCATTGTGGTCTGGTATCTTTGGCTTGAGCTTCCTCAAAACTTGTCCTTCTTCGTCTTCTTCTTCAGTAACCTCAGGCACTGGGGCCTTGTTCTTCTCAGTAGCTGGAATACTCCTGGTATTCCTCTTTGGTGCAGACTTGGCCTTGGGGGCAGCTTTGGGTGCTTCCTTGGGCTTAGATGTGGCATCCCCTGATCTTATAGCATCACCCATAAGCTTGGGTGCCTTTGGTGCTGGTGCAGCAATCTCTTCTTCCTCTTCCATCATGGAAGGCTTCCCAATAACTCTGACTGTGGTCTTCTTGACCCTCTCTTTCCTTTTCTTCCCTTCACCTACAGCTGGCTCCTTGGGATCAGGCTTATCAGGAATTTGAGTTGATGCTCTGACCTTTGGCATAGGTGTCCTCTTGGCAGGAACCTTCTTATTGAGTCCAGGCTTTGAGCTGTGTGCTGAGCCATACTCCTTTTTGAGCACAACCTTCTTGGAGGTTGCTTCATCCTCTTCTGCCCTATAATCCTCATCTTCAGAATCTGAGGTTTTCTTCTTCCTTTGCCTGGTGGCAGCTTTAGGCAGATTGCTTGGGGTGCTCCTGCTGCCTTCATCTGAAGAGCTAGAGGGACTAGTGCCCTCACTCATGTTCACTGTTCCTCGACTGTTCGACTCTCACTGCAGTCTCGACATGATGACCGCTGACCCGTGAAGAGTTATAGATGAGGTAGAGTGGATGAGCATCACAAAATACAGAGATTTTTGCAAAAGAATGACTCAAAATTCAGTTTTAGTTTTCCACGAAAGCATTTCGGATCAACCGATTTTCAAACTCGGTGATACCAAGCAGTTTTGGAACCTAAATCGATGAACTCGGTTGGACCGAGTCACGATTCGGTGGCACCGAGACTGCTAGGGTTTCACAAAGTCTTAAAATCGGTCTCACCGATAAGCAATTCTCGGTCAGACCGAGTCTCACTAGTGCAATGGCATAAGACAAATCGGTGGGACCGAGTTTTTCAACTCGGTGGGTCTGAGATGGTTTCGGCGGAAACCTAACCCTAAATTTTCGAATCAAAACTATTCTACGGATTGCATTGACTGGATAGGAGTGTTTCAATCGTGGCAAGAGTCAATAAGAACACAATGTGCTGAGAATCGGACAAGGAAAGCACTGTGATCGAATCCATACCCTAGTTCGGCGGAGACTCGCTACGGCGGCAATGGCGGGGTTGAATTCTGTTGACGGCGGCGGACACCAGCGACAGGGGGCGGCTGGCAACGAGGAGACGATCCGGAGACCACGGAGGCAGAGCGAGCTATTGCGCGGGCGAAGAGGTTCGAAGAAATTTCCAAATTTTGCCCGTGACTATATATAGCCCGACCCTGTCGGTGTGACCGAGTGGAATAATTCGGTGGCACCGAGATGCAAAACTGTGTACAGTTATTGCAACTCGGTGTGACCGAAGAGTTCAAATCGGTTGCACCGAGATCGAAAACCTAGATCGACTAAGTGATCTCGGTAAGACCGAAATGGAGGAATCGCTCAGACCGAAAATCACAAAGAAGTTTTGGAAGTTTAAGCCTATGACGAATCGGGGACTCCGAGTGCTCCTCACACAGAGTGGTTCGAATCTGACTTGATCAAATTTTCTGATGTAGCATGAACAGAGTTTGAGACGAGAAAAGCATAGATAGCTAGAGAAGGTTCTTAGGCATTCTTGTCCATCCACTTGGCCAAAGAAAAGAAGCCAATCAATCAAAACAACAAGTGGATGTCCTCGAATGAGTAAAGTATGCAACCAACATGCTCACACAATAAGATGGCAAATGAAATATGTGACAGAGCATGCACAACCAATTCTAGCATCTCACAAACAATTGGCGATGACTAGGTCATCTATATATGAGTATATTGACTTAGGAGTCAAATGATAGACATTTGATCATAGGTCATACTCATCGTTTAAGCTCAAGTGGGGTTACCACTTTTACATAAAGCATTTATGTGTTCACATCATTAGAGTTGCTTTGACTCAATTCTTAGAGTTAAGCTCCCCCTAGATGTGAGATCCCCACTACTAGGAAAAGGCCTACTAATGGCGCACCAGTTTTGCCTACTAATGGCGCACTACTGGTGCGCCATTAGTAGCACGCCATTACAATTTTTTACTAATGGCGCACCACTGGTGCGCCATTAGTATCTGGTATACTAATGGCGCACCTGGCAGTGCGCCATTAGTATGTAACTCCATGC
Organism: Aegilops longissima; assembly: GCA_021605205.1. Lineage (NCBI taxonomy): Eukaryota > Viridiplantae > Streptophyta > Magnoliopsida > Poales > Poaceae > Aegilops > Aegilops longissima. The sequence goes on along the minus strand of CM038676.1, from coordinate 139,507,974 downwards.
ACCATTAGTATGCCTCCCGGGGGGCCATATGTAACCATGTGCTTTGTCACACTAATGGCGCACTCTGCCTTGATGCGCCATTAGTATCCTTTGGCATACTAATGGTGCACTCTGCCTTGATGCTCCATTAGTATGAATATTTGTTTTTTTTTTCTTTTCTGATTTTTGCACAGGTTACAAAATATATTATTGGACAGAATATAGACAGCAGCATACAGCAACATCAGATTCATCGAATACAATAGAAGATTAGTCTCCGAATACAATTCATCATATTAGTCTCCGAATTCAAAAGACCGAACAAAGATAAAACATTACAAGTCTCAAGACCGCGAGTATCGAGTTTGTCTTTACATTACAAGTTGATATCAATCATCTAAACTACCATCATCAGTGTGTGCGCCGCCATCATCAGTGGTGGCATCCTCGGCGGCACCATCAGTGGTGTCATCCCCGACGCCACTAGGGGTTGTGTAATCAGGATCGGTGTCTTCCGCAAGCGTCCTCATAGCGGTGAGGTTGTTCCTCCATCTCCGGGACAGCTCCTGAATTTCTTGCCGCCAACCACCGGCCTCATTGTTGTGGGACATGTTTCGCTCTAAATAGGAAAAAAATTTGGTCAAAAAGTTGGTTATTGTCAAGGAACAAGATCATGGTCTCATCATTTAGGGTTTGTCGACACCGAGGCACCCTAAAAGCCTAAGCTTTCATCATTTAGGGTTTGTCGACGCCGAGGCACCCTAAAAGCCTAAGCGAACATCATTTAGGTTCTCATCGACACCGAGGCATCCGGGGCAGCCAAGTGAAGTTTTCATCATTTAGGGTTTATCGATGCCGAGGCACCCTAGGTTGGGCCTAATCACTTGGCACTAATCACTTGGCTCTATTTCCACCTATGTTGGGTTTATCATCTAGGTTTTATCGATGCTAAGGAGAATTCTAAGTTGGGCCTAATCACTTGGCTCTATTGCCACCTATGGTTTAATGCAGCAATAATGGCGGGGCAGTTGATCCTACTTAACTAAGTACTAAGATACCCCGGGCCATGCATTAGTCGCAAGTACCCCATATGTCCTATTTTTAGCAAAGTCATGCTAAAATTCACGAAAAATTTCAGCATGACCTTTGCTGAAAATAGGACATATGGAGTACCAATTTGCCGAACGGAAGTTAATCAACATTCCGACAAACACAAGGGCCTCTCGGGTACTGCAAATTCATCACGACACGATGGTCGGAGACATGACCTTTGCAAAATGGTCGGAGACACGATGGTCTTTCTCAATGTGATCAATTGATGGATCAACACATAAAACATGTCCAATAAGTATGATTTATAGAGTCAACATCAAGATGAATATATATAAAGTTTTTCTTCATCACCAGGCCCATGCAAGTAATCGCATCCAAAAACTATTTACGCTACTCAGAACTAACTACACTCTGTATTTATAGATTCATTTCAGATGAGATCAGATTGAGCTCAAGCGTAGCTGCAAATGAGGGATCCATGAGCCATCATGCCAGCCAGCCAGAAATAAACTTTACTTTCCAAAGGAAATAAAAATACAATGCATACATACATACTTAAGCGGTAGATAGATAGATAGAGAGATGAGCATGTTCAGTTTACAAGAATGAATATAAACAAGCAAAGAATGCATGCAAGTTTAAAGTAAAACGTTTGATTAATGCAAGTACTCCTCTTGCTCTCTACTTTCTCTCTTCTCTTCTTCGCTAATTAACTAAATTTTACCGATGTTGTTGTTAACTGAATTTTAATCAGCTGTCAAGAACACCTTCGCCAAATCGAGATATAGGTGTAGTTTTCAGTCTCTGTCGGTTTCATCGAGAAGTTTGCTTTCAGTTTCAAATAGTCCGACCATGGGATGGCACGAACTAGGTTTCTCCGCGGCCCTGACCCGACCATGGGATGGCACGAACTAGACGGTCATGGCTGCATCGCGGGTGACACGCGGGGAGCGTTGGGATGGCAGTGCTCATGACCCGGAAGTGTCCTAGTTTCTCGTTTTCTGTTAGCTGTGTAATCGCTGAACAAGAAGAGAAATAGAGAGCAGAAAAGTTGTGAAGTTGAACGCGGGACAAAGGGCAGGACGTTTGAGTTTTCGAGGGCCCACGTCTCCCCTCCAAAGGGCAGGACGTTTGAGTTTTCGAGGCAACTCCCCACGTCTCCCCTCCACTGGCAACTCCCCACAACGCAGAGGGGGTTTTCTTCCCACGTCCAGGTAACCCCCCTCCTATTCCATTGCCGCTCCATCTTCCTCCCTCTGCCTCCCTCCTCATTCCATTGCCGCTCCATCTTCCTCCCTCTACCTCCCTCTGCCTCCAGCATCAAGCAACTCCCCTATGCCCCACCATCGCTGGCCAAGAGGGCAATGGCGGAGGAATCATGGAGCAACTCCTCCGTCGCCAAGAGAATGGCGGAGGCATCGTGGAGCAACTCCTCCGTCGCCAAGCATCACCGTGGTGGCGTCCGCAAGGAGCTGCTGGTGGTCGACGACGACGTTCCGGTCCCCGGCGAAGCGGGACTACACCGTGCCGCTCAAGGTTGATATCCACTGAAGGAGCAGCTGGATGTCGTATGCACCAATCGAATCCGCACGGTTTACAAGATGATCCGCAAGATGAGGAGGAGGCTCGGCGGCATGCTTTCTCGGAATATCGGCGTTGGTGTCGAGTATACCAGGAAGACAAACCTCCGCAAATTGCTGCAGTTCTGCAGCTTATGCATGGAGGATCTCGTCTGGTATACCACATCATCAAGGCAACCAAATGGTAAAACATCCAGCTCAAGTAGTTTTTGGTGATCATACGAATGTTGTCTACAAGTTTTTGTGATCATTTAGTAGCTGTTATGAATGTTGTCTTGTAATGCAAAAGATTGCAAAAAATACATCATTGAGATGTTATGCTTGCTGTTTTGATCATACCGAATGTTGTCTTGTAGTTGTTGTGATCATTTAGTAGTTGTTGTGATCATACTGTTTTAACTGAATTTTGGTCGAATCAAGATGCTATTTTAACTGAATTTTGCTTCAATCGAACCCATTTTAATTCTGTAGTTTCAAGTTTTTGAAGTAGATGAATTTGAATGCTAAAGATTATTTTGAATGTTGTCTTGTAGTGCAAAAGATTGCAAAAAATACATCATTGAGATGTTATGCTTGCTGTTTTGATCATACGTAATGTTGTCTTGTAGTTGTTGTGATCATTTAGTAGTTGTTGTGATCATACTGTTTTAACTGAATTTTGGTCGAATCAAGATGCTATTTTAACTGAATTTTGCTTCAACTGAACCCATTTTAATTCTGTAGTTTCAAGTTTTTGAAGTAGATGAATTTGAATGCTAAAGATTATTTTGATGCAGGCCCAAGGAACTCCACCCGCCTCGCGCAGGAGAAGAAGTCAGACACCTTTGTTGGCTTCGCATTGGAGGCGACAAGGAGAAGCTGAAGTTGTCTGGTTTGGAGATCAACCCTGACAAGTACGTCGACTTGCAGCGCAAATGGAGAGTTACAAACAATGGAAAGAAGTGGCACTCTTTGGCTGAGTTTGCAACCAGCCTCATCCACCCATCCTACTCAAAAATGAAGCGTAAGATCGACAGAATTGGACCACCTACTATGGGGGACAGCCCATGCCAAACAAGCTCATCGAGTACGCTGTGAAAGATGCGTACGTCACCTACGAGGCATGGAAGAAAATCGAAATCACCAAAGAAGGTTTCGAGCTCTGGCAAGAGGCGGAGGATCATTGGGATGACCCCTACTACTGGGGATATTGAGTTGTTTGTGGTATTGGGATGACCCCTACTACTGTGTCTCAGTTTGTAGTTATGTGGTTGAACAAGTTTGCTTTTGTTATGTTGAACAAGTTTGCTTTTGTAATGATGAACAAGTTTGCTTTGGTTGTCAGTTGACATCATCTCATCGCTGAGCATGGTTTAGTTTTACCTTTATCTATTTATTATTTAGGCAGAGCTATTTAGTTAATTAACTGAATTTTACTGATGTTGTTGTTAACTGGATTTTACTAGTTAAACACATTATAACTTGAGTGTAACTCAGACAAGTTAAACTTAAGCTAGAAGATACAAGTTGAACACACACCGTGCAGTTTTATAATATTATCGTAAAAATATCTTGATGTAACTCAGACAAGAAAAATCTCCAGCAGAATAGGACTAGCATTTAAGAGTAATTTCCTCGAGTCAAACAAAGTTCAAACAAAAAGCTGACAACAGATCTTTTGATTAAGAGCCAAGTCACAACACTCTTTGAAGTTCAAACAAAACTGACAACACTTGTTTGATCTGTCTCCTCCAAGAAAGAGCCAAGTCACTCTCACCCAACTAGGGAAACATCGCTTAGACCACTAGCAATTGGGAATACACAACCTGGGCTAGGTTTGTGCTCTAGCTAGGCAGTAAAACAGAGCATATAGAGGCATTGCCTGCCTCTGCAAAGTGGGGATGTGAGCAAGATTATCACAATTAGATCACTAATTTGCTGGAATCTTATTTACAATTTTCTTCAAACTAGTTACCACTCACTAGTACAATGTTTTCTAAACTGGTTGCCATCATCTCCTTTTTATCATTTTGGTTATGTGAAATTAGTTGTAGTGAGTGGCCAAGCAACCACTAGCAATTTGTGCATGACAATTCCCGGTAGTTTTACCAGAAGCCCCCTCTTACGGCAACCTAGTAAAAAAATATACTACACAGAAGCATCTGCTTCCATCTCTCGCATAAAGGTTTAGCATTTGGCTGAATTGACTGAACGAGAAATGGGAAAAACTAACAACTCAAACAGCAAATGTCATATATATGTTGGAAATTGCAGTGATAACTGATCGGCGTGTTCCATTTTTCAGTGGTATTTACAAACTAATTCTCTTCGTTTTCTTGGGGAGAAGTTGCTCTTTGCTTAACTACTAGCAAAATCATTGTGCATTGTTTTTTGTAATATTGTATCAGTTGTTTAAATGCTTGTGCCATCATGGCCCTAACTATACCCTGAATGATGCCACTTGCCATTCAAGCGCCATCGTTGGATTGAAATACTACAGCCGGAATCAACAGGATTATCGCTGATTTGCTGGACAAACAGAGTGTTTGCGAGAAGGAAGAGGGGAGAGGAGGCGGAGCTCACCGGGGAGGCGCAAGGAGGCCCTGTGACAGCTTAGTAGCAACAGAGGTGGCCGAAGTTGAGGAAGACAGCGGCGACCCGAGGAAGAAGAGGTGGAGGGGGGGTGGAGGGGTCGAGCGCCGTCGCGCCCTGGTTCCGCGGCTCGCCGGCCCGGTGTTGAAGCAGATTCTGCCCGCCGCCTTGCCTGTCGCCTCGCACGGTGGAGCTCGAGGGCTGGGAAGGCGAGGAGGGGTGGGTGGGTGCGGTGAAGGCGAGGAGGGGTGGATTGGGAGCGGACGGCGATGGGGGGCAGGGCAGGGGCTGACTCGGGGCGGCGACTGAGACGGAGGCGCGGGGGCGGCGGGGTGGGTCGGGCAGCAGGTGGATCTGGTGGCGAGGGAGAGAGGGTCGAAGGGGAGCTGGCGAGAGGGAGTGAGGATAACTAGGGGGAGGGTTCTAATGGCGCACCAACCCTCGGTGCGCCATAAGTTTTAATCTAGCCCACTAACCATATCTACAACCTAACCCTATCTACAACAGAACCCACCCACTAGCCCGACCGGTCAAGACGCAGCACACACACACCAGAGGTCCTGTGTTCGATTCCCAGGCTCCCCAATATTTTTTTATGCATTTTAAATGTTGTTTTTTATATTTATTTGTGTTTAAATATGTTCACTTGTTTAAATCATAACAGTAATATTTTTTTTATAAAAACAGTAATGATTTTTAAAAAAATATGTTCAAATTTCTTACTTGAAAATATCATCACAAGCAAGCGGTGGAGCGGGAGGGTGCGGGATCGAGATCGAGATGGAGGGGGAATCGAGATCGAGATGGAGGGGGATCGACATCAAGTGTCCTCACGAATTCAAAAAGTGCCTATGAAATTTAAAAATATTCATGATATCAAAAAGTGCCCATGAAATACAATCAAGAAATGAAGACTACGATTTAAATACAATCGATCTTAGCTAGCTATCTGTTCACAATCTTCTTGCCCTTCTTTTTCGCAAATGGAGTTCTTCTGTGGAACGGACGTCCTTTAGGTAGGGTGGTCCTGCTTCTTCTTGTGGTGTGTGTTGCTACTTCATCGTCGTCGCCATGTTCGATCTTGGTCGCCGTGCTTGTCAAGTATTGCTCATTGGCTACTCCATCCATTCCGATGATCTTCCTTTTGCCTCTCCTCACGACAACACGACCGGGCTTTGGCGGTCGGTAATGAAGAAGCATTGGTCCACTTGGGAAGCCAGCACCCATGGCTCATTTTTCATGGTGACGTTTGTGCCCATGGTCTTGATTTGGCTTCGGTATAAACACGATGGGCTTTGGCATAGTGCGCCATTAGTAGGTTTGCAAAAAGTAAAAAAATTATATACTAATGGCGATTATCTTGGTCGTCGCCATTACTAGTTCTAACTAGTAATGGCGCACTTTGCCATCCTCGCGCCATTAGTTTGTATGGAAAAATGGGGAAAAATCAATAGTAGTGGCGCACCGTGAGCAAGGTGCGCCATTAGTGTCTTCCACACTAATGGCGCACGAGCAACCGGTGCGCCATTAGTATATAGTAGTGGCGCACTACTTACCTGGTGCGCCATTAGAATCAGTCCTATCTATAGCCCTTTTCCTAGTAGTGCCCCCCTAGGAGGGATGAACTAACCTTGGGTTTTGTCGATGATGACTTCATGTAGGTGTTGAAGATGTGGATGCTCAATGTTGATGTAGATCTTTTTGGAGCAATCCTTTGGAGTGAGTTGCACTTTCAATACCTACATGGGTTAGTCCCACAAGGAACAAACAAGTATATCCATAGACATAGAGTGATGCACACACAAAATGATGTCCATGAAATCATTAGGTTACCTTGTCCCTTGCCTTACCAACATGAGGGTTTGTGACTCCTTGAACTAGTGCAAGATATGGAAGTTGATTACACTTGTCCTTGCCATAATGATATGAGTGAAATATGTTGGCGGAGTCACCCTCAAGAACTCTCTAGTTCTTCTACTTCTGGATCCACATCATCTTGATGGGAATCCTTGGAGTTGTAGTTGTACTTGATGAGGTAGAACTTGACGTGGTCTTGGGAATCCACTTGACCGAGACCTTAGGTGCTTCTTCAAATGCATCAATCCCTTCTTGAAGCTTGCCCTTGTTCTTGTGGTCTTGTGGTGGAAGATCATCTTGTACTTGTGTTACCTTGAAGGAAGTAGGATCATACTTCTCTTGTTGAGGAACAAACTTCGTCTTGGGGTATTGATCTTCTTCCCACTCAACTCCATTGGCATTGAACTTTCGTTCAAAACCAACACCTTGATTCTTCCGGTGCCTTACTTGCTTGCGTACAATTTCCTCGAATTGCTTACTCCCGGCAAGGCTCTTGTATACACCTTTCTCTATAATTCCCTTCAATAAGCTATTTTCTTGCTCAAGTGTAACTTGGCTAAGAGAATCATTAGTGGAATCAAGAGAACTACTAGAAGCAACAATATTGGATTTCACATTATTATTGTTACTACTAGAGAAAGAATCTTTCTTGTTCTTGTTACTAGACTTGACTTGAGGCATGTAAGTGGATAAGAGTAAACGCTTGGCAATGTAAGAAGAACTTTTCTTACGGAGATCATCATTGATTGCTTTTAAGACTTCATGCTCTTGCTCAAGATTGAGCTTTTCAAAGCGTAACTTCTCATGAGCCCTTGTAAGTTCTTGATGATCTTCGAAGATAGTTTCATGAGCTAACTTGAGAGTGTTTAGTTCTTTAGTTAGACGCTCAATTTTCTCCTTATCATTGTCATTCGTTTCACCTTGATTAGCATGATTAATTGACGTTTCATCATAGTATTCATCACTAGAGTTGTCAACAAGTAAATCATCATCACCTAGCAAGTCATCTTCATCAACATCAAAATCAATATACTCGGGGTGTGTTACCTTAGGACCTTTGGCCATGAAGCATCTACCAATTCCTTCATTTGTTGATTCAAATATGTCGTAGGAGTTGGTTGACACAAGTGCTAGACCGGCAACACCTTCATCTTGAGTATATTCGAGTCGGAGTGATAGCTTCTCTCGGAGTGATGGTCGGAGTCGGGCGGATACCCATTCACCAACATGAGCTTGATGTCTTCGTTTTGTGTAGCTCTTTGATGACTTGTCCTTCCTTTCTGAATCCTTGCTTCTCCGTGAGGGTCTTCGTTCATAACGATCATCTCTACACCTCCTCTCTCTTTGTGGTGATTCTTCTTTTCTACTTATTCTTTTTGGAGAGTCTTCTCTTCTTTTGTAGGGTGTCGTACACTCATTGGAATAGTGTCCGGGTCTCCCACAATTGTAGCAATTGCGCTCTCGACTAGAAGATCTTTTGTCATTGTAAGACCTTGACTTGGAGCTTCTTTCTTTGCTTCTACTCTTGTAGAATTTTTTGAAGTTCTACACCATTAAGCTCAATTCTTCATTGAATGTGTGGTTCTCACTTGATGATGTGGGGGCTTCACTTGAGGCTATGTAAGCACCACTTGACTTGTTGTGAAGTTCCTCCTTATCCTTAAGTGACATCTCATGAGCAACAATTCTTCCAATGACTTCCGTTGGCTTGAGATCTTTGTAGTTTGGCATCATTTGAATCAATGTGCATACGGTATCATACTTTCCATCCAATGCTCTTAGGATCTTCTTGATGATGAATCTGTCAGTCATCTCTTCACTCCCTAAGCCAATAATTTCATTTGTGATAAGTGCAAGCCTAGAGTACATTTCAGCGACACCTTCACCATCCTTCATTTTGAACTTGTCAAGCTAACTTTGGAGCACATCCAACTTGGATTCCTTGATGGATTCGGTACCTTCATGCATATCAATCAAAGTATCCCAAATTTCCTTTGCATTCTCAAGACGGCTGATTTTGTTGAATTCTTTGGGGCACAATCCGTTGAAGATGATATCACAAGCTTGAGCGTTGTATTGCAACATCTTCAATTCTTCCGCATTAGCTTCATGGTTCGGCTCTCTCCCATCAAAGAATTCACCTTGCAAGCCAATACAAATAATTGCCCAAACGGTGGGGTTATGTCTGAGAATATGCCTTTTCATCTTATGCTTCCAACTAGCAAAATTAGTACCATCAAAGTAAGGACCTCTACGGTGATAATTTCCCTCGCTAGACGCCATACTCTCCTAGGTTGTGAAACCAAGGCTATGACCACCAAAAGCTATGGAAATCAAAGCAAATGGAGACCAAGGCTCTGATACCACTTGTAGGACCTTGAAGTATGTCTAGAGGGGGGTGATTAGACTACTTGACCAATTAAAAACTTAGCCTTTTCCCAGTTTTAGAGTTTGGCAGATTTTAGCAAACTTAGGACAAGTCAAGCAATCATCACACAATTCAAACACGCATGCAAAGAGTATATGAGCAGCGGAAATTAAAGCATGCAGCTTGCAAGAAAGTAAGGGGAAGGGTTTGGAGGATTCAAACACAATTGGAGACACAGATGTTTTTGGCGTGGTTTCGATAGGTGGTCCTATCGTACCTCCACGTTGATGGAGACTTCAACCCACGAAGGGTAACGGTTGCGCGAGTCCACGGAGGGCTCCACCCACGAAGGGTCCACGAAGTAGCAACCTTGTCTATCCCAGCATGGCCGTCGCCCACGAAGGACTTGCCTCACTAGCAGTAGATCTTCACGAAGTAGGCGATCTCCTTGCCCTTACAAACTCCTTGGTTCAACTCCACAATCTTGTCGGAGGCTCCCAAGTGACACCTAGCCAATCTAGGAGACCTCACTCTCCAAGAAGTAACAAATGGTGTGTTGATGAAGAACTCCTTGCTCTTGTGCTTCAAATGATAGTCTCCCCAACACTCAACTCTCTCTCATAGGATTTGGATCTGGTAGAAAGAAGATTTGAGTGGAAAGCAACTTGGGGAAGGCTAGAGATGAAGATTCATATGGTAGGAATGGAATATCTTGGCCTCAACACATGAGTAGGTGGTTCTCTCTCAGAAATGGTAAGTTGGAAGTGTAGGTTTAGTCTGATGGCTCTCTCCACGAATGAAGAGGAGGTGGAGGGTTATATATAGCCTCCACACAAAATCTAACCATTACACACAATTTACCAATCTCGGTGGGACCGAATCAACAAACTCGGTTAGACTGATTTTAGTAAACCTAGTGACCTTTAGGGTTTTCGGTGGGACTGACATGCATCTTGGTAGGACCGATATGGTTAGGGTTAGGGCGCCATAACGTAATCTCGGTGAGACCGATTACACAAACTCGGTGAGACCGATTTTGGTAATAAGCTAACGAGAGAGTTGGTCAGGTAAACTCGGTGGGACCGATTTGGTCTTTTCGGTGAGACCGAAATGTTAGAAAAGGGAAACAGAGAGTTTACATTGCAATCTTGGTGGGACTGATCCGCTCTTTCGGTGAGACCGAAAAGTTACTGAAAAGGAAACAGAGATTACAATCCCATCTCGGTGAGACCGAGATCCCTATCGGTAGAACCGATTTGCCTAGGGTTTGTGGCAGTGGCTATGACATATGGAATCGGTGGTGCCGGATAGGAAGAATCGGTGAGACCGATTTTGGCTTGAGGTTTAGGTCATATGTGGATGTGAGAAAGTAGCTGAGGGTTTTGGAGCGTATCACTAAGCACATGAAGCAAAAGGCTCATTAAGCAACACCTCATCCCTCCTTGATAGTATTGGCTTTTCCTATAGACTCAATGTGATCTTGAATCACTAAAATATAAAATGAAGAGTTTTGAGCTTTTGAGCTTGAGCCAATCCTTTGTCATTAGCATTTTGAGGGATCCACTTTCATCATCCATGCCATGCCATTCATTGAGCTTTCCTGAAATGTTCATCTTGGAATAGCATTAGCTCAATGAGCTATATGTTGTTATGAATTACCAAAACCACCTAGGGATAGTTGCACTTTCAGGGGCCCTCACGTCAGTTTGACCCAGTCACCGTTTTGTTGACTGCTGACGTCATGATGACGTCAGCAAACACTATTCTGGATAATGATGATTTAAAATAATTAAATAAATGCAGAAAATGATTAAAACTTTAGAAAAACATAGAAAATAAACCGTAGCTCGGATGAAAATGTTTTCTACATGAAAGTTGCTCAGAACGACGAGATGATTCCGAATATGCAGCCCGTTCGTCCGCCACACCTCCCTAGCATAGCAAACATGCAACTTTCCCCCTCCGGTTCATCTGTCCGAAAACGCGAAACACCGGGAGTACTTTCCCGGATGTTTCCCCCTTTCGCCGGTATCACCTACTACCGCGATTGGGCACCCCTAGCAACGCTCATTGTCATGTCATGCATCATCATGCATATGTTTGCATTATATTTATTGTTTCTTACCCCTCTTCTCTCGCTAGACACCGAGACCGACGCCGCTGCTACCCAGTACGACTACGGTGTTGATGACCCCTCCTTCTTCCCAGAGCAACCAGGAAAGCCCCCCCCCCTTGATCACCAGATATCGCCTATTCCTTCTCTCTACTGCTTGCACTAAAGTAGTGTAGCATGTCACTGCTTTCGGTTAATCCTATTCTGCTGCATAGTCTGTCATTGTTGCTACAGTTGTTACCCTTACCTGCAATTCTAAATGCTTAGTATAGGACGCTAGTATTCCATCAGTGGCCCTACATTCTTGTCCATCTACCATGTTATACTACTGGGTCGTGATCACTTCGGGAGGTGATCACGGGCATATGCTATATACATTATACTGTTACATTACTTATGATATTGTTCAGAGATGGGGGCTGAAGGGGCAGGTGGCTCCATCCCGGTAGAGGTGGGCCTGGGTTCCCGACGGCCCCCAGCTGTTACTTTATGGCGGAGCGACATGGCAGGTTGAGACCACCTAGGAGAGAGGTGGGCCTGGCCTTGGTCGGCGTCCGCGGTTACTTCATAATAACACGCTTAACGAGATCTTGGTATTTGATTTGAATTGGGTCGTTGACCTTATACGCACTAACCGTCACGTGGGACAAGATATGGGCAACCGGCGTCGTGGTATCAGCCGAAGCCTTCGTGACATCAGCGACTGAGCAGCGCGCGCCGGATTGGACTGGAATGCCTGCTCTTGTATTAGGGAGGCTAGGTCTGCTTCCGGCCGCCCACGCAACGTGCAGGTGTGCAATGGGCGATGGGCCCAGACCCCTGCACGCATAGGATTTAGACCGGCGTGCTGACCTCTCTATTGCTTCTAGGTGGGGTTGCGGCGTGTTGATCTTTCGAGGCCGGGCATGACCCTGGAAAGTGTGTCCGGCCAAAGGGGATCGAGTGTGTCGGGTAATGTGGTGCACCCCTGCAGGGAAGTTTATCTATTCGAATAGCCGTGATCTTTGGTAACAGGACGACTTGGAGTTGTACCTTGACCTTATGACGACTAGAACCGGATACTTAACAATACACACCCTTCCAAGTGCTAGATATAACTCGGTGATCGCTCTCACACAGGGCGACAAGGGGAGGATCGCCGGGAAGGATTATGCTATGCGATGATACTTGGTGAACTTACCATCTACTCTCTTCTACATGCTGCAAGATGGAGGCTGCCAGAAGCGTAGTCTTCGACAGGACTAACTATCCCCCTCTTATTCGGCATTCTGCAGCTTCACCCACCGATATTGCCCCTTTACACAGATACCCATGCATATGTAGTTTAGATCCTTGCTTGCGAGTACTTTGGATGAGTACTCACGGTTGCTTTTCTCCCTCTTTTCCTCCTTTCCAGTCTTCTCAGTTGTCGCAACCAGACACTGGAGCCTAGGAGTCAGACGCCACCTTCGACGACTCCTACTACGCCGAGGGTGCCAACTACTACGTGCAGGCCGCCGCTGACGACCAGGAATAGTTTAGGAGGATCCCAGGCAGGAGGCCTGCGCCTCTTTCGATCTGTATCCCAGTTTGTGCTAGCCATCTTATGGCAACTTGTTTAACTTATGTCTGTACTCAGATATTGTTGCTTCCGCTGACTCGTCTATGATCGAGCACTTGTATTCGAGCCCTTGAGGCCCCTGGCTTATATTATGATGCTTGTATGACTTATTTTATTTTTATAGTTGTGTTGTGATATCTTCCCGTGAGTCCCTGATCTTGATCATACACGTTTGCGTGTATGATTAGTGTACGATTGACTCGGGGGCATCACAGATACCCTCGCCTCTATCAAGTGGTATCAGTTTTCAGGTTGCTCGGTGAGAATTTCCAGTTATCCCTAGATTAGATTTATTTTCTTACCTATTGTCCAAGAAAAAGCCACAAAAAAAAGTTAGATCTATTCATCCTTTGTCCTAGCCAGTCTGAGCCTTTGCAATTTTCTTTTCAGTGTTTGCATTATTGAATTATCGATTGCATCATCAAGTCGAGTTGCTGGTCTTAGTGTCTAGTTGTTTTAGAGTTTCAAGCTCTGTTCACATTAGTCACATCGCCACTTCATCGTTATCCCTTCCGCTGTCCACCACACCATCCATCAATTTCCACCATGTTCTACCCAGAGTTCATTGTCACAATCATAGTTGAGGTCGCTCACATCTTCACTTTATCCAATCTGCATCAATCAAAACTGAATCTCGGTCAGATATGATGGTTGGGAAATTTTCCAAAAGTCGTAACATTGGACTTTGTATAGCCTAGTAAGGTGATGTCATGCCCAGCACACCTGGCCGGAGGACCTATTATTATAGTTTCGTTATTAGCAAGCTTATCCATTCTTCCATGAGGAAATTGTAAGACTTATTCTACAAGTTGTTCTTGATGGATCCTTCCTGTATCCAAAGTCCAACCTTGCTTGAAGACCATATCAATGCTATCTCAAAGCATGTCTGTGGTACCCCGATCTTCAATAAGAACATTTGAAGCACAATGCTAAATTTTCCTTATCAATTATCCTAAAATCGTTGTATGGGTAATGTCATGAAATTCCTCTCCCGTTGCATAAATGGTTTTCTACTTTCTATCCTGTCATGGATATCATGCTCTGCTTATCCTTGGGAAGGATATACCGCCGGAATATGTGTTTAAACATATTTTCCTTCCCATTGTTCTATTTAATCTGATAATCACATTCTCCTTTCCATTGTTTTGTTTAACCTTTCTTGTGATCTATATAACATAAGGAGTAATTATTCACTACTTATGTAAACACCTTGGTGTACAACCGTGTCAGTAAGACCCTGTTGCTTTTGTTGATGGCATTCCGGTAACCACCAATGGACGAGAACTTAGCCTATTGGTCCGCCTCGTTCAACGAGCAGGAAAATGGTTCTCTTTGTCCCTCGCCCTTGGTACCGGCATTGTTGCCAACATAACTGGCAAGCTATCCTCCGACATGCCTTGCTATCATGACCATGCAAGATGACATCACCCTCCCTATTTTTAACCCACATGGTGGGCCCATAACTCACAGTTCCACAGGATCGAAACCTGACTCTCCTATACATCCCTTGTTTCCAAAGTTATTCCACCCGCTTGGCTTCGTATGTAATTCACGGGCCACCTTCCTAGTGATCTATTCTGGTACCAGACACAATACTTTCCCATTGCTCTGAACCCCTGTCACATTTCGTTTCAGGCGACAAACGGTTGCCTATCCACTTGAAAGTCCTTATTTCACCTTCTTACCTTGCTCTCGATATTTTCTTAAATTTCAATTCGAGAGTTACTTTCCCCCACCTTCCCCGATGTTATCGACCAGATAGTCAACCATGCAGAGGTCCGTTCTTCCGGAATACCCTCCCTTATTCTGTCATAAGTACGATGAAGATCCTGAAGAAAGGATGTCGGCTTCATCATGATGACTGAAGCATAGGAATGAAGACATCAATATAATGGATCGACCTCTTCGATAAGAGCAACCAAGACCAAGAAGATCGTTAGAATTTCGTAACCTATTCACCCCCTTACTCCCCTCTTAAATCTCGGGACGAGATTTCTTGTAGTGGAGGAGAATTGTGACGCCCGGATAATTAAGCTACAGTAATTCCATGCTAATGATGCCATGTCACCTCAGTTGTTGTTGCTAATCTCACGTTAGTTCGAAACTGATTCGAATTCAAATTCAAAATCAAGCAAACAATAAAAAAATTCAAATATTAAAATTAAAATGTTCGGAGTGAGCCAAATAATGCATAGGTAATTATGGTGGAGAAACCCAACATCTTTAGAGGTGTTTGGATGTCCTAACATAAATAAATAGTAGCATGAACAATTAATTAAATGCCTTTTTCAATTAATAAAATATTAGTCTAATTTATTTAGATGCCAAAAGTTATGTGGCAGTAGTATATTTGTTTAGACTGATTTAGGAACCAGTTAGGTATTTATTTCAAACTAAAATAAAAACTTAAACAAAAGAAAAATGAAAATAGAAAAAAAAAACCGTGGCCAACCGGGCCGCAACCCAGCCGGCCGGCCCACCGGCGCCCCTGGCCTATATGGCCTGCCGTGCCCAAACCCTAGCCCGACCGACACCCACAACCCCCACTCCACCTCGCTCTCTTCCCCCCTCCCCCTCGATCTGGATCGAGATCGGGGGGCTCGCCCTTCGCTCGGTGCCGAAGCCCTCTCGTCGGCGCCACCCGTCTCCGACCGCGTCGCCCACCGCCCCCGACGCCACTGGACCTCATCGTCGCCCAAAAGCCTCCCCGCCGGACTGCTTCCTCTTCGTCCACGTCGTCTCCGACCTCCTCCTCGCCCCCCGTTGCCCCGTTCCCTGCAACCCGCGGTGAGGCACCGACCTCTCCTCCTCCCTGCGCGCGCACTCATCGCCACAGCCATCGCACGCGTGCGCCCCATACACGCTCGTCGTCGCGCTGTCCTACTGCTCCGCTCGTCCCACGCGTGCAACCGCGCCGTCCCCACGCCATCTGCGCCCGCCCCCTTCAAGCCTCGCCCCGCTCGCGACCCGCGCCGCTTCCCCGCTCATTGCCCGCCTCGCTGTCGCCAGCACTACTGCTGCTGCTGCTGGTGATGTTGTTGCCAGTGCCGCCTCGCTTCGCCGCCCCAAGAATCGCTTTGCTCGCCGGCGCCTTTATCTGCTCCGCTTCCTCTGCTTTCGCTTCGCTTCGCCGCCCTCACCCGCTACCTCGCGCTGCGCAGCCGCTACTCGCCGTCCGCCACTCGCCCGCCACGGCACCACGCCTTGCGCGCCCATTAACGGCATCCGCGCGCATGCAGCCGCCGCCGCGCTGCTGGCAGCTAGCAGCGCGGGCGCCAAATTTCACGCCGCCAGGTTCCCACCTCCGACGCTCTGGCGCCTGCACGCCTCGCCCAGAATCGGGCGGGCTCGGCCTCCGCTTCGGCGGCGCGCTTGTCAAGATGAACCGCCCAGCGCCCGCTAGCTCATACCGATAGGCCCCTCGTGTTTATGGCACGTGGGGCCCGCCTAGAATGTTTTTTATAAAAAGGAATTAAAGTAATAATAATAATTAATTAATTAATTAATTAACTAAATTAATCATAATCGATTAATCTAGTCACTAATTAACCTAATTAATCGTTAGTTAATTAATCACCAATGACATGCGGGCCCTCACGTCGCTTTGACCCGATCAACGTTTCATTGATCACGACATCATGATGACATCAGCAAACACTATTCTGGATAATGTTGATTTAAAATAATTAAATAAATGCAGAAAATGATTAAAATTTAGAAAAACATAGAAAATAAACCGTAGCTCGGATGAAAATATTTTCTACATGAAAGTTGCTCAAAACGACGAGACGATTCCGAATTCGCAGTCCGTTCGTCTGCCACACATCCCTAGCATAGCAAACACACAACTTTCCCCCTCCGGTTCATCTGTCCGAAAACGCGAAACACTGGGAATACTTTCCCGGATGTTTCCACCTTTCGTCGGTATCACCTACTACCGTGATTGGGCACCCCTAGCAACATTCATTGTCATGTCATGCATCGTCATGCATGTGTTTGCATTATATTTATTGTTTCTTCCCCCTCTTCTCTCGCTAGACACCGAGACCGACGCTGCTGCTACCTAGTACGACTACGGTGTTGGCGACCCCTCCTTACGAGAGCAACCAGGCAAGCCCCCCCCCCCCTTGATCACCAGATATCGCCTATTCCTTCTCTCTACTGCTTGCACTAAAGTAGTGTAGCATGTTATCGCTTTCGTTAATCCTATTCTCTGCTGCATAGTCATCATTGTTGCTCTGCTTGTTACCCTTACCTGCAATCCTAAATGCTTAGTATAGGATGCTAGTATTCCATCAGTGGCCCTACATTCTTGTCCGTCTACCATGCTATACTACTGGGTCGTGATCACTTCGGGAGGTGATCACGGGCATATGCTACATACTTTATACTGTTACATTACTTATGATACTGTTCAGAGATGGGGGCTGAAGGGCAGGTGGATCCATCTCGGTAGAGGTGGGCCTGGGTTCCCGACGGCCCCCGGCTGTTTTTTGTGGCGGAGCGACAGGGCAGGTTGAGACCACCTAAGAGAGAGGTGGGCCTGGCCCTGGTCGGCGTCCGCAGTTACTTCATAATAACACGCTTAACGAGATCTTGGTATTTGATCTGAGTTGGGTCGTTGACCTTATACGCACTAACCGCCACGTGGGACAAGATATGGGCAACCGGCGTCGTGGTATCAGCCGAAGCCTTCGTGACGTCAGCGACTGAGCAGCGCGCCCCATTGGACTGGAACGCCTGCTCTTGTATTAGGGAGGCTAGGTCTGCTTCCGGCCGCCCACGCAACATGCAGGTGTGCAATGGGCGATGGGCCCAGACCCCTGCACGTATAAGATTTAGACCGACGTGCTTACCTCTCTATTGTGTCTAGGTGGGGCTGCGGCGTGTTGATCTTTCGAGGCCGGGCATGACCCTGGAAAGTGTGTCCGGCCAAAGGGGATCGAGCGTGTCGGGTAATGTGGTGCACCCCTGCAGTGAAGTTTATCTATTTGAATAGTCGTGATCTTCGGTAACAGGACGACTTGGAGTTGTGCCTTGACCTTATGAGATCTAGAACCGGATAATTAATAAAACACCCCTTCCAAGTGCTAGATATAACTCGGTGATCGCTCTCACACAGGGCGACGAGGGGAGGATCGCCGGGTAGGATTATGCTATGCGATGATACTTGGTGAACTTACCATCTATTCTCTTCTACATGCTGCAAGATGGAGGCTGCCAGAAGCGTAGTCTTCCATAGGACTAACTATCCCCCTCTGATTCTGGCATTCTGCAGTTCAGTCCACCGATATTGCCCATTTACACAGATACCCATGCATATGTAGTGTAGATCCTTGCTTGCGAGCACTTTTGATGAGTACTCACGGTTGCTTTTCTCCCTCTTTTCCCCCTTTCCATTCTTCTCGGTTGTCGCAACCAGACGCTGGAGCCTAGGAGTCAGACGCCACCTTCGACGACTCCTACTACGCCGAGGGTGCCTACTACTACGTGCAGGCCGCCGCTGACGACCAGGAGTAGTTTAGGAGGATCCTAGGCAGGAGGCCTACGCCTCTTTCGATCTGTATCCTAGTTTATGCTAGCCATCTTATAGCAACTTGTTTAACTTATGTTTATACTCAGATATTGTTGCTTCCGCTGACTTGTCTATGATCGAGCACTTGTATTCGAGCCCTCGAGGCCCCTGGCTTATATTATGATGCTTGTATGACTTATTTTATTTTAGAGTTGTGTTGTGATATCTTCCCGTGAGTCCCTGGTCTTGATCGTACACGTTTGCATGTATGATTAGTGTACGATTGAATCAGGGGCATCATAGATACCCTCGCCTCTATCAAGTGGTATCAGTTTTCAGGTTGCTCGGTGAGAATTTCCAGTTATCCCTAGATTAGATTTATTTTCTTACCTATTGTCCAAGAAAAAGCCACAAAAGAAGTTAGATCTATTCATCCTTTGTCCTAGCCAGTCTGATCCTTTGCAAATTTCTTTTCATTGTTTGCATTATTGAATTATCGATTGCATCATCAAGTCGAGTTGCTGGTCTTAGTGTCTAGTTGTTTTAGAGTTTCAAGCTCTGTTCACATTAGTCACGTCGCCACTGCATCGTTATCCCTTCCGTTGTCCACCACACCATCCATCAATTTCCACCATGTTCTACCCATAGTTCATTGTCACAATCATAGTTGAGGTCGTTCACATCTTCACTTTATCCAATCTGCATCTTATCTAGTTTGTCGTGGAATGAGGGAGAGAAAAAAAGGCAGAGAAAAAAAAGTTAAAAAAAGTCAGAGAAAAAAAACAGGAGAGAAAGAAAAAGGAAAAAAAGTGAGAGAAAAAAAAAGAAATTTCGGATCTATCTAGAATCAATCTCGTACCTTAATTCGGATTGGAATCTGTTTTGCGTAGTTTTCAGTAAAACAGGCATATCTTTTTCGTACGAAGTCCACTTTGGCTCCACAAGTACTCAAATTAAAGCTACCGACGAGCCGCATCTGAATAGTTGCAAAAGCTAGTTCAATTTTTGGTGTCTCAAAATCGGCTTCTAAATAGGTATTTTTTCCCTCTGAAGTTCGCGCATATAGTTTGTTCCAGTTTTTCAGGCCTGTTTTAGAATTCTTTGACTCCTCATATCAATTCGGAATTGAGTGATTATTTTTGCATTGGAAAGCTTGAGTTAGTAGCATTCTTTGAAAAAAGTTATCAAAAAATTGGCTCAAAGTTTTCAAGAGGAAAGTTGGAGAGAGAATTGTTGTATATCATGCTTGGCAGTTGTTTTTCATCATTATCTTTACTGCCGTTGTGATCTTCACTTATATCTTGCAGAGCTACTTAGTAATTTTCATTGATGCTAGTTGTGTTATGCTGTGACCTCATTAGTGTTATAGGCTCACGTCTCTAGTCCGGTCTAGCCTAGGACCAGCACAATACAGTCGTTGAGCGTTTATTCAACATTGCATCTCTGAATTGATTATTGATAATAATTTGCTACCATATATAGCCAACCCAGCTCCACATATTTCTACACCGTGTATAGGTATGTTCCCTTGGCAATCGCTTTACACAATCTTCGGAGTTATTTGACACCGCTGGTTGCCTATCACCACCTGCCGCATGGTAAGAACTTGTAAGATATTGATATTTGCTTTACTGTGAGCACTTTACAGCCACATCCTAGTAGTTCATAGGAACATTATTCTTGAATTCTGTTTCTTGTTTCTACTAATAATGACATGTTCCGGAGATAGAAGTTCTTGGACGATGGACACATCTTCACCATCACGAGAGTTGGGACAACACACACAAGCACATGGTCAGGTTATCTCTTTACCGTCATTTGAGGGTAGATTTAATCCTGCTATTTATCTAGTTTGAGAGCTTGAAGTAGAACAAGTTTTTAGTCATCATGACTTTTCTGAACTTGAGCGAGTATGAGGTGCCACTAGAGCATTTACTAGTTTTGCTTCTGTTTGGTGGAGTGTGCATTGTAAGAAAAACATTGATAACCAACCCACAACTTGGAAAGATTTGAAATATGTAATGAGACAGCAATTTTTTCCTCCTTACTATCGTCGTGGATTGCTTCACAAATTTGAACAATTTAAACAAGGCAACAACATTGTTCATGCTTACTACCAAGAGTTCAAATCTTATATGCATCATCGTGACATAGAAGAATCTGAGGATGATATAATGAATAGATTTTTTGGTGGTTTGAACCATGATATTCAGGCAGGATTTTAGTATATTCCTCGTTGCATTACTGGTATGTATGTTCATGCTTGTACCTTTGAGAGACAGTTACAGGAGGATGTATTGGGTGACTACAACAACTACTATTCCAATTCATGCTCACTACCATCGGTTGATTCCTCCACCGTTGCACCTACTAGAGCAGTCACACCTCAGATTGTGAGTGCGACATCATCTCAAGTGTATGGTACATTATTATTGTTCATACCTACATCAGCTACGTCTTTGCGACAAGATAACAATAAAGGTATTGATGATACAACTTCACATGAGAACGATGCATGCCTAATTAACTTAAATACATCATGTGTTGAGTTACCTGTTGATTTGAGCACGCCACCTATTTTAGAGAATCATGTTAGTGTCATGAATGCATCATGTGATCAAACAACTGAAATACCAACAATTTTGAGTGCGCCCATTGAATTAACTGTTGATGTCAAAGAACCATGTGAATCGGGAAATAAATCAGATTTTGATCAAATACATTTTAAAATAATTGTGCCAATGTTTAATCATTTTGATATGACCTCTAATATTGGTGATCATTCTGTGTCAAATGACTTATTGCATGTTTTCTTATTTAAGCATGTTGTAGCATGTAAATTTGATGCACGTAAGGTTTATTCACCAATGTTGGGATGGTTTAATGATGAATATTGTCAATCTTTTGATATGAATAAGAGCTTCACTTATATGTGCAAACTGAGTTGCAATATTTTCATGCCTTCTACTTATGATAATATTTTGGCTTTATATTTTATGATTTATGAAAGTTACTCATGTATACATGTGTCATATCTGCAAAAACCAAGGGAAGTAAAAAATGAATGACATATACATATACAACATGTACACCTTGTCTCTTTTGTTAGCCACATTTCAGATTAAGCAACGCCGAGGACGGCTTTGTTTTCAAGAAGGGGAGGATGATGAGGACATTACTACCTTGGATACGACCAAAAATATTGAATACATGCATATTTGTTAGGTGATTTCTAGTGCAAACTATTCAATAATTTATTTATGTTATCGAGAAAAAAAATACTTCACACACTTTTGTGTTTTGTCTAATTGCAGGTGTATGGAACATTTGTAAAATCCACATATGAAGATAAGGGAAAAAGAGGAGTTTAGGTTTTGTTCCAAAAGTCCTCTCACGTCACTTTTGGTCCAAGAGAAGCTAGAGTCCAAGTCTCTCACGTTCTGGATTCAGATTCGGACTGCACAGACATACCTGACTCAAAACACCAACAACTCTTTCATACGGACTCCGACTTGGGTGATTCTTTTTTTGTTGGAAAGTAGATTTCGTGCTCTTTCCAACCCAATTGGATTCACCTTCAAATTCGTCCAGGGCATTGAGATATCGACGAAGCAATTTGATGCTGCAGCAGAATCCGAGTCAAACAACAAGTCCAAAGGTGTTGCATCACCTCCACTTGGCCCATGAGCCTTGTACGACCTAGGGTTAGTTTTAGGCTGCCTTGGGACGTCCTTCCACCTCCTTAGTCGCCATCCCTTGCTCCTATATAAGTAGATCCATCTAGTAGCTCTTTCCTTGGGGATTTGTTAGTTAAAAGTTAGCCATTGCAACTTCGTGTACTTCGTTTGTGTCCAACGACCAGACCAAGACCGCTTCCGTATCCCCACCTTTATCAATACTCCATCTATATTCGCAATATTCAGATTGCATTATCATATTCTTGCTTGTTCTTCGATTGCGTGCAGGAATAGACCTTCGTGGTCAGGCTGATTGTGCCTCCAGCATCGTCAGTAACCTCGGGAGATTGGTTTAGCGATTGCTAAGACGCAACGTCGTGCATGTTTGCAGTCGGATCGTCAAAGTCTACTCCACCAAATCGATAGTTATCATCTCATCAAAATATAGGGACACCCTCGCCTCTATCTATCCTTCAACAAATGGATCAAGCCTTACAAAGGAATGCATCTTCCGGAATTCGTTGACAAGATGAGGCACGAGCAAATGATCATGTGGCATAAGAGAAGGAAGGTTTCTAGGAAATGGAAAGGCAGAATTATGCCACACATTGTGAAACAATTGCATGAGAAGAGCAGAGGTTTGACATTTCAGGTAACAAGAACTAGTGACACTGAAGCTGAAGTGCAGTGCAAGGCTGGAAGTGGTTATAGGCATGTTGTCAATCTCAGCAAGTGGACTTGCACTTGTAGAGAGTGGCAGGTTTGTGGACAGCCTTGTGTGCATGCTATTGCATTCATTGAGCATGTTCGAGGGTCTATAGAGGATTATGTCGATGATTGTTATAGTGTGGAAAAGTTTAGGGGTGCATATGAGCATATCATTCCTGGATTGAATGGCCCAAAGGTGATCATGGCTTCTTCCTAGAACCACCTATACTAAAGAGCGTAGCGGGGAAACGAAGAAAGAATAGATACAAAGGATCCGAAGTAAGGTCAAAAGGGGCTCACAAATGCCCAATCTGTAAACGATATGGGCACCATTGGCACAGTTGTAGAGATGGTGATCCTGAACAAAAGGCAGCTATGCTTCTTGAAAGGTATAATTTACTCTATGTATTTACTTTTCCTGTATTTACCTTTCCTGAATTTATGTTTTCTGATTTTATAACCCTGTTTTGTTTTAAGGGGGCCACCAAAGAAGAGGAGAAAGAAGAAGAGTGCCATACAGGACCCTGAGACGGCCATGGTAGTTGCATGTGCTTCTACAACTGCTCCGGTCATGGTATACCCATCTAGGTAAGATTGCATTAAACTTGCGTGTCCTTATACTCCTGTCAACATTGCACAACATTGGTTAATCTTTTGATATCTAAAAACAGCATTGATCTAGTTTTTCAAATAAATGAGGATGCTGGCCCAAGTTCTGGTTTAGTGAGGTATATCTCCATCTATAATTGTTAGTTGCTGATTTGCACCTTTCAGAACCATGCAATGTGCTTACCAGATAAACATTATGTGTACAGATCTATCAAGGGTTCTAAAGAACCCAAACATGCTTCAAGGGAACAAAAGGAAAAATCTAAGAAAAGTGCGCCGCAAAAGGGAAAGGGTAAGGCTGCCAAAGAGAAAATTGCCTCACAAGTTGTTGCTATTGGAGAGCAAACACCAAAGGGCAAAGAAAAATGCACCGAAGTTGCTCCACATGATAGCCCAACCATGGGTACAAGAAGCAAAAGGGCATCTCGTAGCCCAGCTATGAGCACTAGGAGCAAAAGAGCACCAGTTAGATTAGACTTGTAGTGTGTGCTCTGTTTCGGTGTATGTTTGACATTAAAACATGTTGAGACCTCTCTGTTTTGTGTTTTGATGAACCAATATGGTCTTGTGACAACTTTGATGTTTGTGTGGGTATATTGCTCATGAAATGCAAATTGTGATTCTATGCTAATTAAGGGGAAATGCTGCCGAAATTTTTTTTTTGTGCTAACATTATTTTACTTGTTTTATACTTTCATGCTGAAATTAATTAAAAAGTTCATCGCTCATCTTATATTCATGTGAAAATTATTGAAATGGAATACAATAGAATCAGTATATCATTTGGCTAAATGGTCACAAGGTATGTTCAGGGTTAAATCGTCTTTTCAACTGCCACTTAACAGTCAACTCGCGGTAGTGGCATATTTATACGCGATGCAAATTTTCACTGGCATATTCAGGGAAGGGAAATTTTCAATGGCATATGAGGGTACGGGCAAGTTTTAAATGGCATATATGAAATTCACCCTTCTTTCTAGTTCTTCCTCTCCTGGCGCCTCTATCGTGGCTCAACGACACGTGTGTCGCACGGTAAGCCCGATATCTCAACAAGTTCGCTCTCGAGTTTTCCAGCTTCAGAAATAATCATGTTTGCACGTACGTACAGTTGTACACACCTAGTAAATCATATGCATGATTTGCATAGCTCAAACAACGAACGATTCGATTAGGCCATAATTAAATGTGTAGAAATTGTATATACACGTACGCGCCACCGTGCGTGCGCTGTACTACGCGTGTGATCGCAGGCCAATCGAGTTGGTTGTAAGAAATCATCTGCCATTTGCATCTCGATCAGGTCAACGCATTAGCCCAGCTCGATCGGTAGCGGGATTAGGTGCAACCGTACGTGATGCACCTAGATTGCATGCATTGCACGGGCAGACTAATCATGCGCTTCCATCGGGGTTGGATACCTACGTACGTACGTGTGCACACGTATGCCCACTTGAGCATCAGTACGGCCACAAGCGTTCATATCCACGCGCATACACTCATCTATATGAACATCCGAGGAAGGCAGAACTCTTTTGTCTGATGAAAGAAAACTCAGCAGACCTCAACGCCCGCGTCGTCCTCCTCCTGGGGCGACTCGGGCGGCTAGAAACCTAGCCGCCGCCGCCACCACAAACTCCCTCCTCCCCTCCCTCCGCCGCCGCCGGAAGACGCCGCCGGGCTAAGCCCGGGGGCCGACGGCGGCGGGGATCTCTCGCGTCTTTTCGGGTGGGGAGGACCCCAAAGCGTGTGGTGGCGCGACCGATCTGGGATCTGCAGCGCGGCGGATGGCGGCGGCGGCGGAGGCCCGTCCTCGGGCCTCTGACGGCGACGGCTTGGCGCGGCGGAGGCGGGCTGCGGCGCTGCGGATGGCCTTCGGGCGGCGGCGGCGGCTGCGGTTGACGGCGGCCGGCTTGGCTGCGGCGGCGTGCATGTTGCCTTCAGATCGGCGACGGGCGTGGAGGCTCTGGTGGTCTTGTCGGCGGCACCTCCGATCAGATCTGTTACACCAAAGGTCACCGGCGGTGGTGGTCATCTCTTCCGTCGAGGTGGTCGGCCCGAGGCTGGGTGTTTGATCTCGGGATCCGCCATCTAGCACCACCGCGAGTCGGAGAGACGTGGTTGCGGTGAAAACCGAGCCGACCGCGGGCGATGGCGGCGTTCCACGTCGTTACCTTGATGAAGGCATCATCATGTGACTACCGTCGACCCACTCGTATTGCTCGGGAAACCCTAGGATCCGTGTTCCGCACCGGACGATGGCGGCAATCTGCGGTGTCGCTTTCTCTCTTAGGAGCGCTGCTTCGTGGAGCAGCGCCGGAAGTCGAGGCAGGAGGTGGAGCGGCCGTCTTGCACGGAGCTTCGTGGAGATGTCAAGTCATGCCCGACCGACAGGTGCTATGCTTGGTCATGCACGGTCGGCGGTGCTACGCACGACAAATCCTCCAAGGGCTTCAAGCTGTGTCGGCCGGTGGTACGTGGCAGCATGGCGTTGAGGTGTATCGATGGCGACCGCGACGTGTACAGCTGTTTGCGCGAGGAGGAGGTGACGTTAGGCGCCGTGGTGGCGTCGACGATAGCTGGACCGAGCAAGGTTGATGCATCGATGACAGCTCAAGATGGAGCGGTGGCGATTGGCGGCGGCCTCTCGATAGCACGCCGGACCGATGTGTGCCCTGCACCGGCAAGTGGCTAGGTTGGGGTCTCGGTCTTAGATGTTAGGCTTGGCTGCGATGTCTGCTTTGGTATTAGGCCCGAAGCTATCTGCGCCTTCATCAATGGATAGGTGTAGCGACGCTTTGTTGCTTAGACGGCGGCTTTAGTCTTACTGTTGTATGACTTTGTAAGGTCTTGTGAGAATAATTAATAAAGTGGCCGTATGCATCGCCCAGATGCAGAGGCCGGGGGTCATCCTCCTTTTCTAAAAAAAAATCTATATGAACGCACACACGTACACCCTACCTTTATGAGTACCTTCGGGAGACTGAGCCGACATATCATCTTGAGATTTATGAAGTCACCGTAGGCGCCTCGTCGTCGACGGGGAACACCTCCTCCCACTGAAAATGCATCGCCGGAAATCCTGAAATAAATCTAAAAATGCGAGCATCAGAATTTGAACCCTGATGGGTTGATGGGTTGGGGATACCACCGTCCACCTAACCAACACTTGATCCTTGTTTTTTCTTCTATTTTTTTGTCGCTTCAAGGGAGGTTTATGGACTGTTTTTTGGGTTCCGCTGGAGAACAATTGTTCAAGACAAGTACAACGCCGACTTTCATGCATTGGAGTATTTTGCCAGCTATTGGAACCCGCACGCATGTGATCGATCGCTCCCTGATTGAGAGTAAACGAAAAACTGTTGACATCCACTTGTCGTCGTGTATTGCTCAAGGCTTCCGTCTTCCAGACTGAAATGCACTGTTTTGCAGACTTGATCCTTGGTGTTAGGGATGTACTGTCATTGATTCATTTCATCCTACGGCATCTGATACGCTCATTTGCCACCTGGGCGAGGACTCTATGGCCAGTTTGAAATATAATATTCCCTCCCTCTGATGTTGTAATAACATCTTATATTATGAGACGGATGAAGTACTATCTGATATACTCCCTTCGTTCGGAATTACTTGTTTCGAAAATGGATGTATCTAGAACTAAAATACGTCTAGATACATCCATTTCTGCGACAAGTAATTCTGAACGGAGGGAGTATTAGTTTGTAGGAAATGAAGTACTATATAAGATTAGATTGTTCTAAAATCAGTTAAACATGTTTATGTTTTGCCAT
Organism: Aegilops longissima; assembly: GCA_021605205.1. Lineage (NCBI taxonomy): Eukaryota > Viridiplantae > Streptophyta > Magnoliopsida > Poales > Poaceae > Aegilops > Aegilops longissima. The sequence goes on along the minus strand of CM038676.1, from coordinate 139,480,556 downwards.
CAATATATAGAGGACACACCAACATCTTTGATAGTAGGCTGATGTTACCGAATATGGTAGTATATTTTTGTAAATATATTTAAGATTTAGAGTTAATCTACTTCAGGTTGCCGAAAGGTAAATTTCTAAATGCGCAAAAAATCTGAAACAAAATATATCTGTGTGTGCGTCCTTTGTGTGCTTGCAAAAAATCATGAGGTTTGCACCTCGCTTAACCCTTTTAGAGAACAAAAGTTTATTATTTCTTCTGTTGCAGGCAATATTGTTTGTTGATGAAAATTTACCATCACATATAAGAAGCGGATATTTTAAAATATTTTCATGCATTTACGTTATTTTGAGTTGAAAGTCATTTCTCCTCTCTCCTCCATTTGCACACTTCTTCTATATGACTTCTATATTGTTCTGAGTTGAAGAGGAGAAATTATTTCTATATTGTTTGTTTTGAGTTGAAACAAGGACATACTACATAGTATGTGGTTGAGTTATTAGGCCAGTTAGCCGCGATGTCATCCTGACAGGTGGGCTAATCCATCACATTAACAAAGATAATAAAGTGGTAGAATATTGTACTAGGTTTTTTCGAATAGGTAGATTTTGGCACATGACACAAACATGAGGTAAACAAACGAAGAAGCTCTTTTTGGAGGGGGAAAAAGTTCAGGTTGCAACTAACTATTAATAATGTCACCTGTAAAAGAAAACTATTAAGGCCTTCTACAATGCAAGATGCTTAGGGAAGATGCTTAGAGAAATAAAATCAATCTTTCTTTAAGCACCGGCGTTGATTTATAGATGGTAGACACTTAATTAGGCGTCTCTCCTGTAAAATAGACACTGGTGCTTCAGAAAGAATGTTGCTATACACACTACATTATGGCCGGTGCAACAGTGCGCAGGAAGCAATTTTTTTGGCCGATGCTTAGAGCTGTTGAGGAGAAAGTATCGTTCCCATGTTGTGCGGCAAGTGTTGTCCTTAAAGCAATTTCGTCAGATTTAGTATTGTATAAGCATCTAGTATTATACAAGTCCTAATAATGTCTAAAATGACCTCTACGATGTGACACGGAAGTTGTGCACAAGATTCCAACAAGCGGCTCCAGGATCGATGAAAATTGGCAGTAGGCCAGCAGCCAATGAACTGCTTTGACAGAAGGAGTGTACTTGTTTAACTAATTTCACCAGAGGCCGTCACGCGGGGATGAAACTGGGAATGGGAGAAAGCAAGAAGAATACTGTGCTGCAATGACCGAGACACAGTGACATTTCAGCGCCAAATCCGGCGGGATCGGGTCGCAGTTCATATAACAAATGCTACTGTACTACAAAGTCGATCACCACATCGATCCCAGTCGCAGGATCATCGCAAGATCGAGATATACTCTGCTTTGCGCGCACCAGCTGCGCAGCTGGTAGATTGTACCGTTAGTTTTCTTAATTAAGCTAGCTAGTACTTCCCTAAGAGAAAGTTATGCTACTACGACCGTCCTGGCCTGGTCTGTACTACTACGTGCAGTAAGTATAGTATCTTGAGTCATTAGTTTACTGGGCGATCCGCTCTGCTTTTCTGCGTGATCTTCCTCGTGATAGCGCTGCACCTGGATCAAGAGATGATCGACTTATTGATACAGTCTTCACTCCTAACTATCCGGCATATCATAGGATTTATCTCGCACGTGCGCTTGATTAGGGACACGCTACTGACGATTCTACCTCTACTAATGGCAAGGAGTGCGACTGATGGATATATACGTATACATATGGAGTATCACGTAGCTGACGGGAATGCATGGTTCGAGTTTTTGTTACTAATTCAACTTTTTTTTAAAGAGGATTACGTCGGCATGTGCACCTGAGCGATGCATGCAGTCATTTTATTAATTATTTTTAGAATCCTTACAAAGTATTACATTAGTAAGTCTGAAGCCATCATCTTGATGACACCTGTCGCTACTCCTATCCCCTTGATTCAGGAATGCCGAATGTCCGAACCTAATATCAAACAAATATCGCACCAAAAGCCACATACTGGGAATGGGTCACACACCGGTCTGGCGCATTCACCGAGGCTACCGCCGCCGTCATTCACCTAACCATCTTCAGAGCAGGTACCGACGCAAAGATCTTGCCAGGTCAGCTATCGACGCCACCATGGCGCCAGACAGCGCCACCGCCCTGCGCTCATCCATCCAGCCGCATCTGTCGTCGATATCCAGCTGCACCATGCCGCCAATACTCGTCGTCATCGACGCGGTAGAAACAACGCCGCGCCTCTTGGCAACCCTCATACCGTCACCGCTGCTGGAGCTACGCGGAGTCACCCACGACATCTATCCGCCGAACAACAAAACCTCCCAAGACGGCGCCTCGACGGAGGGTATGGCGCCAAGGACGCCGCCGCCGCCTAATCCAGACTGAATTTTGGACTTTCGTCCAGGAGGGGTTCAGAGGTGGATAGGAGAGACCTCGACATCGCCTCCACGGAGGGTAACAGCGTCGAGAGACGTCGCCGATGACGGATCGAATAAGCCGATCAAAGTTTCTTCTAGTCCCCATCCTATACCACCAAACCTCCGTCAGCTTCGGATATTGCAACGGACCACGAACCGAAACCTGCAGAGATGCGAGAGCCATGGGGCTCAACCCACTATAAAGGAGGATCGAGAAGTATCCATCATAGATCTCCAGGCGACGAATCCAGCAATCCGACGTGATCAGCGACGACCACCACCACCCCGCGACGGCCGACAACATTCAAGCCCAGGACCCAGAATTTGATTTGATCTAAACCCGACAGCGCCCGCGACCACCGATCTTGCCCACCATGCAGCCATCATCACGCCGCGAGCAGGCCGCCGCCGCTGCGCCGCACACGACGTCGCCAAAAAACCCGCCAGCCGCACCGCCAGACCCCACGCTAGCCCGGCGCCCCGCTCCAGCAGCGACGGACTAATTCAACTGATATTTTCTCGAATACTTCAACTGATATTTTGAAGAGCCACGCGAATGGGACGGACTATGATGCTCCACCAACAGCCTGCCGGAAGGAATTAAACAAGACATACGCGTACGGAGTACTCCCTTCGTAAATTAATATAAAAGCGTTTATAGAATATTAAAGTAGTGATCTAAACGCTTTTATATTAGTTTACAGAGGAAGTACATGTCTGCGCGGTGTGCCACGAGCGCACGCTACACACGGTACTCGGTTGCTTCGGCCACAAGTGCACGCGCAGGCCGGGAGATTGCCAATACTGTACGCGACGCACTCGTGCGTGCCGGCTGTTGGTTGCGAGCCACTACGGCCAGGGGCTGTACAGGTTGCTCTCGTTCGTACGGTACGGTCCGGCTCGGCGGTCAAAGCCAGTCGTACGCACGTGCAGCCGGGGCCCGGGGGCAGCTCGGTACAGTACACGCTTCGTCGGCCTCGAGCCCCGTCGAGACCCTCTTGGCGTTGGGCTGGGGCCCGCCCACGTGCAGCTGCGTTGCGTCCATCCGTGATCGGCGCTGGCACGTGGTGCCCGATGTTGAGATTCGCCCGTCCCTTGGTGGTGGTGGTGCGCGCCACGGTGCCTCAGCTACACACAGGACAAAATAGGTTTGGTAGCAAAGTGATGTTTCTATGGTCCTACAGTCCTGACTTTTCCTTTTTCTTTTTTGCGGGACTACAGTCCTGACTTTGAAAACAAAGCATATTTAAATGTTTTCAAAAGTTCTGATTTTTTGTGTGTGAATGTTCACAAGAGATGTTTCTACAACATGTAGTAATTTTAAATCCAAATTTCAAACATACATTAGGGCATCTCCGATGCTGACCCACAGACTAGACACCGCACCCGTCCACAATTAGGGAGACCGGTCCGCGCACACGAACATGGATGCGTGAGGTGGCAATCAAGGGCCTATTTAGTTACCCGCATAAGGTCCAACCAGGCCCACGCGGGAAGGATCCGACCTGTTTGGTAGCCTGCATACACTATTGGGTCTACATCGCACGCTTCTTAAAGCACCTCTGAGTCTGGCTCGCTGGAAACCCAGGAATCGGCAGTTTCTCTGGAGCCAGGCCGAGCGGAAGCGCAGCGAGCAAGCCCCTGCACGAGGAGCCATGGGAGGGATGCGAGCTATTTACGTGGTGTCTTTTTCAACCTCCATTAAGCTCCTCTCTAATCTCCTCTCTTCCATGTCCCTCTAATCTACACAAAGGTGTTTCGGTTCGAGGTAAGCTCTACACGAAAAAGATGCACATCGATGCTACGGTTCCATTCAGGCGATCGGTTTGTAGTTTCATCGACCGTACAAGCTCAATCTCTTGTTCCTGTTTGGAGCTGTTTTGGACGAATTTTTTTAGATTCGTCTCACACGATCGATCGATTGTTTGAAATTTCCTTTGACTAGTACCCTAATCTCGCCGTTCTACACAACGCTCGTGTTGCAAGTTTCCTGTTTCGACGATCGTAGACGAGAAGTTTCCTGTTAAGCCGCCATGGCGCGCACACTGACAGAGTTCTTCTCCTCTGTTCTCTGCCACCGACGGGGTCGATCATCTTGGCCTCCTCTCTCTCGTCCCACTACACTGGAGTCATTTCCGGTGTCAATCATCTCGCCTCCTCTCTCGTCCCCATCGCACGGACGATACCATGGCACGAGCAAACGATTCTCCTCCTCCGCCCATCGTCGACGGTGTCGCTAAATCGTGTCAGCCGACGGGTCGCCGTCCACGACTCCATGCTCGTCATGTGGGACACGGTGCCACGGCCACTATCCACCGCACGCCATGGTCCGGCGCAGACATCGCATTTCTTCTCCCACTTCCTCTGCTATCTCTTAACCCTGTGTGCTAAGTGCAAGTGCTAGCTCTTAATCCTACCCCATGCGGGCAACCAAACAGCGTGTAGTTGCATGCGCCGAGACAATGCAGGCAACCAAACAATGTGCCAAAGTTGATCTCCTAATGCAGGCAGTCCATATGCAGGCAACCAAACAACTCGCATATGTCGCATATGAGGCTGTTTTTTCATAGCCAGGCCAGGTTGAGATGTGTATGCAATGCAACTACTATTCACTACGGCAACCAAACATGCCCCAAAGCTAGCCCCATACATTTCAAATCGAGTTTTAACTAATCGGACGAATTACATGCAAACCGGATGATTTTCACATAAGCTGAAGAAAAACATCTACATTTGGGACATAAGGTGTAACGCCCCGGATACAACTTTCCATATTCGTAACTCTGACTCTTGCCATTTTCGGCTATGTGATTTATTATTTTCTCCGTGGTTGGGGTTTTGTCTTTTGTTTTGTAGTTTATTCATGTCATGCATTTCATCTCATGGCATCATACACATTGCATCGACATCGTTTTCAAAAAACTTGCACCCGTTCGTAATTGCCGCGTCCCCCCTTGCCTTCGTTGACCGTTCCGAGACCAACCTTGTTATTCGTTTGCCCTCTTGCCTAAACTGTAGTCTCTCTGTACAGTGCACAACCCCCCTTGTGTGCGCGTCCGAAACTGCCCCGAACCCGATTTGCTCAGTCATCATCGTTGCATTCAGATCATCTCCTAACATCTCTAAAACATCTCCATTTTCTTATTTGGGTTATCTAGCCTATTTTTTTCGACCGTCCGATTTTGATCGGAGGGACTAGATCGCCTTTAATCTAACTCACTCGCATATATATGTATTAGCCTATCCTGAGACCGAATCCCTGATTTCTAGGGATCCTCCAAGCCGCCGCCACTCCTCTTACCTGTCTTCCTCGGGATCTCATCCCAATCCAATCCACCAACCGCAGCCTCCGACCGCCTCCATTTCGGTGCCCGAGCTCCTCCCCTCGTTTTCAGCCCCGAGCCAACCAGCGGCACCGCAGCGCCAGATCTCCCTGCTCCCCTTGCCTCCTCTGTTCCCCACCGAGAATCCCCCAGCGCCATCCTCTGGTTCTCGATCCAGCGCCTCGCCTCCCCGAGCGCCTGAGTTCCTTCCCCGACGGCCGCCACCGCCATGTTGGAGCCCCTCAGTGCCTTGCTCTGCGCCATGGCGTCCCCATGGAGCTCCAAGCCGATGCCTCCTGCAACGCCTCCCTGTCCCGGCGCCTCCTCCTCACCTCGTCTCCCTCAGACCGGCCGAGCTCCCTCTGCCGACGAGCACCACCAGCAGATGAGTGCCCCGAGAGCCCTGCTCCCTTCCCCTGTTTCCCTCCAGCTCCCCGTCTCTCTTTCTCATAGTTCATGTCTTTCGACAGGGAAACGCATCGCCGTCATGCGCCCGGATTTGTTCGTCTCAGCCGCCGTTCAAGCCCGTTCCCGCCGCCCGGATCCTCCCCGCGCTCGCAAGTCCCGCGCCCGGCTTCGTCTGAAGCCGCTGCACCAAGCCCCTGCCTCCTTCGCCTCCTCATCTGCGTCCTCGTCAGAACCGACGAATGCACCTCTTCGCCGGTTTCCTCGTCGCAAAACGGAGCCCCGGCGACCCTCCGGTGAGCCGTCGCCCGGATCCACCCTGTGCCGTCCTCTTTTCCTTCCTAGGCTCCTCCCCTGCCTCTCATCCCTCTCCTTGTTCTCTGTAGCAGCTCCAGGGAGCCGCTCAAGCTTTGCCGCGTCGCCGCTCCTTCGATCCGACGAGGACCGGCCGTCTCAAGCTCGTATCCGCCGGCTTCGTCCTGTTCTGGATCTTCCCCGCCTCAAGTTGCGTCGCCCGTGCCGAGTCCAGCGTCAAGCCGCCGCCGTTGCCTCTGTTTCCCGCCGCTGCACTCTGCTGCAACGAGCGCCAGCTCGATCCGGTCCCCGTTGACCACGAAGGCGGTGGGTCACAACCGCAGAGCCAGCCTCCTTCGCCATGAGGCCCAAATCCATGCGCCCTTCCACCTCCTCCTCGCTTCCTCTCCACCGACTGGGCTTGGCCCATGGGTGAGCTCCCCACAGCCCCTCCTGTTCAGCCCAGCAGTGCAGCAGATTCGGCCCGCGTAGGTTTTTTTCCTGCGCTGCGAATTTTTCTATTTATCCAGTAATTACAGATTTGCAGAAAACCCCCTTGCACTTCATGCATATAATAACTCATGATCTGTGCATCATATGTAAAAACTTTATATAGGTAAAATGCTTAGAATTTTATCTAGTTTCACATTATGCCACTTTCATCCCATGTTAAAATGTTTAAAATGTTGTTTGATTAAATTTGCTCAAATGCCATGTTAAAATGCTTTATTTCATAACTACATAACCGTAGCTCCAATTTTAACAAACTTTATATGTATATGGGGTGGAAAAATGCCTAGTTTAACATGGTGGACTTTATTTTCCTGTTTAACAACAATAAAATATGTTTTAGGGCAGAACAGTACCGAATCTAAAATATTGCTCATGGGGATTTTCCGGAATTGTTGTTTGTTGTTCCGGCCTCATTTAAATTGCTTAGATAGTGTAGTTTTATTATGTTTCACCTCTTGCCATGTTTAACAACATTTAATATTGTTGTGTACCTAAACGAGATCAAACTAAATATGTCGATGTGGTGTTTTGTCAATATGCAACCCGTTGCATATTGAGCTCCACTTAATTTGTAGTATTGTTTGTTGCACCTTGCCATGCCATGCCTCATTAAACCGGACATGCATCATACTTGATTGTGCATCATGCCATGTTTATGCTTGTGCATTTACCATGTTGTTTGTTTCTTTCCGGTGTTGCTTCTCGGTTCCGGTAACGTTGCGATTGTGAGGATTCATTCGACTTCGTCCGTTTGTCTTCTTCATGGACTCGTTCTTCTTCCTTGCGGGATTTCAGGCAAGATGACCGTCACCTTGGATCTCATTACTATCATTGCTATGCTAGTTGCTTCGTTCTATCGCTATGCTGCGCTACCTATCACTTTCTGCTCAAGCCTCCCAAATTGCCATGAACCTCTAACCTTTTGTCACCCTTCCTAGCAAACCGTTGTTTGGCTATGTTACCGCTTTCGCTCAGCCCCTCTTATAGCGTTGTTAGTTGCAGGTGAAGATGAAGTTTGTTCCTTGTTGGAACATGGAGATGTTGTTCCTTGTTGGAACATGTTTACTTGTTGGGATATCACAATATATCTTATTTAATTAATGCATCTATATACTTGGTAAAGGGTGGAAGGCTCGGCCTTATGCCCTGTGTTTTGTTCCACTCTTGCCGCCTAGTTTCCGTCATATCGGTATTATGTTCCCGGATTTTGCGTCCCTAACGCGGTCGGGTGATTTATGGGACCCCTTGACACTTCGCTTTGAATAAGACTCCTCCAAAGAAGGCCCAACCTTGGTTTTACCATTTGCCTCACCACCACCTATACCCTTCCTTGGGTCGGCCAACCCAAGGGTCATCTTTATTTTAGCCCCCGGGCGATGCTTCTCTAAGTCTTGGCTCGAACCGAGCTACTGCTGGGCCACCTTGAGGCAACCCGAGGATTGGTTTTACTCGTAGCTAGTCTCATCCGGTGTTGCCACGAGAACGAGATATGTGCAGCTCCTATCGGGATTGTCGGCGATCGGGCGGCTTTGCTGGTCTTGTTTTATTGTTTGTCGAAATGTCTTGTAGCCGGATTCCGAGACCGATCGGGTCTTCCGGGAGAAGGAATATCCTTCGTTGATCGCGAGAGCTTATCATGGGCTAAGTTGGGACACCCTGCGGGTATAAACTTTCGAGAGCCGTGCCTGCGGTTATGTGGCAGATGGGAATTTGTTAATATCCGTTGTAGTAAACTTGAAGCAAACTCTTCTAAAATACACCAACCGTAGCGTGAACTGTGAGTGTCTCTTTTCGGGTTGATCGAGAGGAGAACACGATTTCGAGTTATGTCGGACGTAAGTAGGAGTTCAGGATCACTTCTTGATCATTACTAGTTGACGACCGCCCTTTGTTTCTCTTCTCGCCTCATTTGCCTATGTTAGCCACTATACTTGCTTAGCTCTGCAGCCTCACCACTTTATCCCTTCCTTTCCTACTTAAGCTTTGCTAGTCTTGATACCCATGGTAATGGGATTGCCGAGTCCTCGTGGCTCACTGATTACTACACCACCATTCTGCAGTGTACAGGTTTGCGATGATCATGACGCGAGAGCGATGTTGCTTGTTTTGGAGTTCTTCTTCCGCTTCTTCTTCGATCGGGGATATGTTCCAGTCGGCACTGGGCTAGCAGGTGGATATTGTTTGAGTTTACATTTATGTTTCATCCGTAGTCGGATGTTGATCTTGTATGTTGTATTGATGTATTCATGTGACATTGTATGTATTGGAGGTATCCCCACTATTATGTAATGTTGATGTAATGATATCCACCTTGCAAAGCGTCTTCAAGATGCGCTTCTATCCTTGGTGGGACCTTCGAGTTCCTTTAGGATAGGGTCGCATATTGGGCGTGACATAAGGGCATCTCCAACGGCAACCCGTGAAAATCCTCCCACATCCGTCCACAGACAGGGGGGACTAATCCGCAGACACGGATGCGAGAGTGCGCCATCCCATGCTAGCCGCATACATTCCAAACTCTTTTTCAGCAAACCGTGTGAAATTCATGCAAACATGTTCGGGTTTCATACAAACACGACATATTTAATTACATTTTGAATATTTAGAACAAAAAAAGACCCGCACCAAAATCTATCCTATGACGGCGGCGCCCGGCGTCCAAGCCTGTGTCGTCCTCCTTTTGCCGTCTCCATGAGCACTGGCGAAAGACCGATGAAGTGAAGGTGCGGTTGGTGGAAATATGCCTTAGAGGCAATAATAAAATAGTTATTATCATATTTCACGTTCATGATAAATGTTTAGTCTTCATGCTAGAATTGTATTGACCGGAAACTTAAATACATGAGTGAATATATAAACTACACCGTGTCCTTAGTAAGCGTCTACTAGACTAGCTTGTTGATCAAAGATGGTTAAGGTTTCCTTACTATAGACATGAGCTGTCATTTGATAACGGGATCACATCATTAGGAGAATGATGTCATGGACTAGACCCAACTGTAAGCTTAACATCAGATCGTTTAAGTTATTTGTTATAGCTTTCTTCATGTCAAGTATATGTTCCTTAGACCATGAGATCGTGCAACTCCCTGATATCGGAGGAATACTTACTGTGTATCCAAACATCACTTCGTAACTGGATGATCATAAAGGTGCTCTACAGGTATCTCTGAAGATGTTTGTTGGGTTGGCACGGATCGAGACTGGGATTTGTCGCTCGGTGTGACAGAGAGATGTCTGTGGGCCCTCTCGGTAATACAACATCGTAAAGAGCTTGCAAGCAATGTGCCTAATGAGTTAGTCACGGGATCTTGTATTACGGAACAAGTAAAGAGACTTGCATGTAACGAGATTGAACTAGGTACGGAGATACTAACGATCGAATCTCGGGCAAGTAACATATCACCGGACAAAGGGAATTACATACGGGATTGACTGAATCCTTGACATCATGGTTCAACCGTAAAGATCTTCGTGGAATATGTAGGGACCAATATGGGCATCCAGGTTACGCTATTGGTTATTGACCGGAGATGTGTCTCGGTAATGTCTACATGATTCTCGAACCCGTTGGGTCCGCACGCTTAACTTTCGATGATGCTAGAGTAGTATTGGATATGTGCATTGGTAACCGAATATTGTTCGGAGTTCCGGATGAGATCCCGGACATAATGAGGAGCTCCGGAATGGTCCGGGGGTAAAAAGATATATATAGGGAAAATCCATCCTACCACCTGGGGTAGTTACCCCACATGTCTCATATACTACCATGTGATAGTATATATTCTACTTTATCATTTTATGTATGTTAATATACTGTATATAAGATACTCCAAATTAAGTTACATGAAAAAATTGCAAGTTGGCCCATGGTTTTTATTATATTTGTAAAATATGTACATATATGTACATCAAATAGAGCATACTGAAAATACGATACATATTACCAAAAAATAGTATATATACTACATACTTCACGTACATACTCTCCGATTTGATAGATACTACATACAACATACAAAACTCAAGTGGTGGTAACTACCACTGGTGGTAGATAAAATTGGTCATATATATATATATAGGGATTGACTATTCGTCACCCTGGGTGAGGAATAGTTATTCTTCACCCCCCTCTATTTTACCATCAATGCATCGTAATTTTACGTTTCGTAAGTTTTGTCTTATTTCTGACGTAAAAAGAGAGCGTAAGAAAATATATAATCGTCGTAAAAAATATTTTATGTTATGTAAAATTACAAACGTAAAAACATAGTGTAAAATACACATAAACTGCAAATTTTCTTGTCTTATGCCCTATATTTTTATTTTTTATGCCAAATTTTACGTAGTGAATCAATAAGAATGTAACTATTTGAATTCCAAACGTAATTTAATTACTTAAACAATCGAAGATTACCTCGGGTGAAGAATAATTTATTCTGCACTCGGTGATAAATAGTAACACTATATATATATATATATATATATATATATATATATATATATATATATATATATATATATATATATATATATATATATATATATATATATATATATATATATATATATAGGAAGTCCTGTTTTGGTCATGAAAGGTTTGGGCATTATCGATATTGTACAAGGAGTGCCGAAAGGGGTCCAAGGGTCCACCGGCCCTAGGGGCCCACATGGGCTGTTGGGGGGCGCTTTGGCCTACATGGGCCAGGGGCACCAGCCCCAAGAGGCCCATGCACCTAGAACAAGGAAAAAGGTGAAGAGTCCTATGAAAGGCACCCCCTAGGTGCCTTGGGGAGGGAGGATTCCTCCCTAGACCAGCGCCCCCTCCCTTGGAGGAGGGGCCAAGGTTGTGCCCCAATCCTCCCCCTTGCCTCCTACAAATAGTGGGGGGGGGGGGGAGGGGCTGTACACGCCAAATCCCACGCCCCGGTGGCAGCCCTACCTCTCCTAAAACTTCGTTTTCTCCTCAGATTGGTTCCGGCAGCATTTGGCGAAGCCCTGTCGGGATTGCACCACCACCATCTCCAACACACCGTCGTGCTGGTTGAGATCCCATCTACCTCTCCTCTCTTGCTTGTTGGATCAAGAAGGAGTAGACGTCATCGTGCCGCACATGTGCTGGACATGGAGGTGCCGCCCGTTCGGCGCTAGATCGGATTGGATCGTGATTGGATCGCGAAGAGTACGACTACATCAACCGCGTTATATACGCTTCCGCTTTCGATATACAAGGGTATGTAGACCCAATCCCCTCTCGTTGTACGCATCTCCTAGATTAGATCTTGGGTGTTTCGTAGTAATTTTTTTATTTTCATGCAACGTTCCCCATCAGTGGCATCATGAGCTAGGTCTATGCGTAGATGTATGTGCACTAGTAGAACACGAAGTTGTTGTGGGCGTTGATGTTCAAATTGCTTACTTCCCGTGACTTATTTGGATTTGGCGGTGTTGTGGGATGAAGCGGCTCAGACCAACCTTACATGTCCACGCACATGAGACCGGTTCCACTGTTTGACATGCAACCTGTATTGCATAAAAGTGGCTTTGCGGGTGTCTATCTCTCCTACATTAGTTGAATCTGATTTGACAAGGGAGGTACTTGTAGTAGGTTAAAAGGCAACTTGTATATCACCATTGTGGTTTTCTGTAGATAAGAACAGTTCTTTTTGTTTGCCCTAGCAGCCACGTAAAAATTGTAACAACAAAGTAGAGGACGTCTAACTTGTTTTTGCAGGACATGTTGTGATGTGGTATGGCCAAAATGTGATGTGATATATGTTGATGTATGGGATGGTCATGTTTTGTAATAGGTTCACGAATTGCATGTCGACGAGTATGGCAACCGGCAGGAGCCATAGGGTTGTTTTAATATGTTGGATTTCTTCATGATTCGGTAAAGCGGTAATGTTTTTTGAGTCGTGATATGAATCTACTCAGGGCTGCTAGACAACCCGTGAGTTTCCGCACACCATGTAGACGCTCTGGTCGCTTCATTTGGACTATAGCATTGACCTTTTTGGGATTAGCATCGATCCCACGTTCGGAAACGATGAAACCGAGTAACTTGCCGGCTGGAACCTCGAAAGTGCACTTGGCCGGATTGAGCTTTATTCAATAACGCCGCAAGTTTGCGAATGTTTCGGCGAGGTCGGCCAGGAGGTCAGAACCTTTGCTAGACTTGACCATGATGTCATCCATATAGGCCTCCACGTTTCGACTGATTTGCTTCTGCAAGCATTTCTGGATCATGCGCTGGAAAGTTGCTCCGACATTTTTCGGTCCGAATGGCATCGTGATATAACAAAAACACCCAATGTGGTGATGAATGTTGTCTTTATTTCATCTGGACCACACATTAGAATCTGGTGGTACCCGGGGTACACATCCAGAAATGATAATCACTCACACCTGGCAGTAGAGTCTACTATCTAACCTAGGCGGGGGAGAGGAAAATGGTCCTTCCGGCAGGCCCAATTGATGTGCTTGAATAAAATACATATTCAGAGGGAGTTGTTATTCTTTGGCACCATTATGACGTTAGCGAGCCACTCGAACGGTACACCTCTCCGATGAACTCATCGGCTAAGAGCCGTGCGATCTCCTCGCCAATCGTCTTACGCTTCTCGGTGGAAGAGCATCAGAGGTGCTCTTTGACAGGTTTCATCTTTGGGTCGACTTGGAGTCGATGCTCAGCTAGTTCCCTGGGAACAGCCGGCATGTGAGAAGGCTTCCATGCGAAAATGTCCCAGTTCTCACGGAGGAACTAGATGAGCTCGCCTTCCTATTTTCTATCAAGTGTTGTGGAAATGTTGGTTGGGGAAGCATTCGGGTCCTCCTGGTGGACGTGAACTTGCTTTGTTTCACTGGCCGACTGGAAAGCATATTACACAGTCGGCTTCTTGACTCCAGTAGCTCTCTCAAGTCAACCACTTACTTGTACTCGTCCAACTCCGCCATCGCCATCTACTCATCGGCTATCTGAGAGGCCTTCTGCAAGCACTTGACGTGGCTTAGACTATGTCGGTATTTTTCCAAAGAGGAAGGGATGATGCAACACAGCTACAGTAAGTATTTCCCTCAATTATGAAACCAAGGCTATCAATCCAGTAGGAGAACCAAGCAACACTATGTAAATGGTACTTGCACACAAAGAACAAATACTTGCAGCCCAGCGCGCAAGAGGGGTTCCCAATCCCTCTACGGTAAAAAGATAGATTAAATTGTATGATACTAGATAAATAGATCTAGCAAAAACACAAATAAAATAAGTAAAGAAAAAGTGTAACAAGGTATTTTTGGGTTTTTGGAATAATAGATCTGAAAACAATATGATAAAAGATAGACCCGGGGGCCGTAGATTTCACTAGTAGCTTCTCTCGAGAAACTAGCATATTGTGGGTAAACAAATTATTGTCTGGCAATTGATAGAAGAACAAATAATTATGACGATATCCAAGGCAATGATCATGTATATAGGCATCACATCCAAGATTAGTAGACCGACTCCTGCCTGCATCTACTACTATTACTCCACACATTGACCGCTATCCAACATGCATCTAGTATATTAAGTTCATGGAGAAACAGAGTAATGCAATAAGAACGATGACATGATGTAGACAAGATCTATTCATGTAGGAATAGACCCCATATTTTATCCTTAATAGCAATGATACATATGTGCCTCGCTACCCCTTCTGTCACCGGGTAAGGACATGGTAAGATCGAACCCATCACAAAGCACCTCTTCCCATTGCAAGAAAAATTGATCTAGTCGGCCTAACTAAACCAAAGATTCAGAGAAGAAATACGAGGCTATAAAAATCATGCATATAATAGATCAAAGAAAACTCAAATAATATTCATGGATAGATGTGAACATAAACTCGCCATCGGATCCCAACAAACACACCACAAAAAGTCATTACATCAAATAGATCTCCAAGAACATCGAGGAGAACATTGTATTGAGAATCAAAAAGAGAGAAGAAGATTGCCTACGGACCTGTAGGTCTATGGTGAACTACTCACGCATCATCGGAGGAGCACCAATGAGGATGATGAACCCCTCCGTGATCGTGTTCCCCTCCAGCAGAGTGCCGGAAAGGGCCTCTAGATTAGATCTCGTGGTTCTGGAACTTGTGGCAGCTGGAATTGTGTTTCAATCGCTTCCCTAGGGTTTCTGGAATATCTGGGTATTTATAGAGCTGACAGGCGGTGGAGGAGACCTCCATGGGCCCCACCACCCACCAGGGTGCACCAGAGTCCAGTGGCCTCTGGTGCGCCCTGGTGGGTGGTGGGCCCCATGGGCCTCCCCCAGGTGCTTCCTTGGCTCCCAAGTTGTCTTCTGGTCCAAAAAAATTCTCCAAAAAGTTTCGCTGTGCTTGGGCTCCATTTTATATGGATATTCTGCGAAGTAAAAAACAAGAAAAAAAAAGAACAACTGACACTTGGCACTATGTCAATAGGTTAGTCCCAAAAAATGATATAAAGTTGCTATAAAATGAAGGTCAAACATCCAAGGATGATAATATTACAGCATGGAACAATCAAAAAATATAGATACATTGGAGACATATCTGCACTCTTCAGCTATCTTTCTATTCCCCATGATGGTGATCACGCCATTCGGCCCTGGCATCTTAAGGTTAAGATACATGTAACATGGTCTGGCCATGAATCGTGCATAGGCAGGCCCACCTAGGATGGCGTGATAGGCACTCCGGAATTCCTCCACCTTAAAGGTCAACCTCTCCTTTCTGAAGTTCTTTTCACCGCCGAATATGATGTCAAGGGCTATCTCCCCGAGTGACTTTGCTTTATTCCCTGGGATGACCCCGTGGAACTGCATGCTGCTCTTGCTCGGTCGGGACATTGGAATGCCTGATAACCCACAAGTGTAGGGGATAGCAACAGTTTTCGAGGGTAGAGTATTCAATCCAAATTTATAGATTCGACACAAGGGGAGCCAAAGAATATTTGCAAGTGTTAGCAGCTGAGTTGTCAATTCAACCACATCTGGAGATTAATTATCTACAGCAAAGTGATCAGTAGCAAGTAATATGATAGTTTTGATAATAGTGGTAACAACAATAGTAACGGTAACATTGATAGCAAGAATTTTGTAGCAAGTGTAACAGTAGCAGCAATAGTAGTAACTTAGCAAGAACAATATAAGAGAAATTCGTTGGCATTAGATCGGTGAATTCGTTGGATGACATTCATCATATAAAAGTCATAACCTAGGGCGATACAAGACTAGCTCCAGTTCATAAATATAATGTAGGCATGTATTCTGTAAATAGTCATACGTGCTTATGGAAAGAACTTGCATGACATCTTTTGTCCTACCCTCCCGTGGCAGCGGGGTCCATATGGAAAGTAAGGGATGTTAAGGCCTCCTTCTAATAGAGAATCGGAACAAAGCATTAGCACATAGTGAATACATGAACTCCTCAAACCACGGTCATCACCGGAATGTATCTCGACTATTGTCACTCCGGGGTTTACGGATCATAACACGTAATAGGTGAATATAACTTGCAAGATCGGAACTAGAACATAGATATAATGGTGATAACATAAACCGTTCAAATCTGAAGTCATGGCACCAGGGCCCAAAGTGACAAGCATTAAGCATGGCAAAGTCATATCAACATCAATCTCAGAACATAGTGGATACTAGGGATCAAGCCCTAACAAAATTAACTCAATTACATGATGAATCTCATCCAACTCCTCACCGACCAGTGAGCCTACGAAGGAATTACTCACTCCCGGTGGGGAGCATCATGGAATTGGCGATGACGAAGATCGAAAATCCCCCTCTTCGGAGCCTAAAACGGACTCCAGATCTGGCCTCCCGATGAAGAACAGGAGGTGGCGGCGGCTCCGTATCGCGAAACAAGATAATTCTTCCTCCCTGAATTTTTTTTTTCTGGAAAATAGGTATTTATGGAGTTGGAATCCGGGTCTTCGGGGCCACCAGGTGGGCACAATCCACCTGGGCGTGCCTGAGGGGTGGGGGCGCCCTGGTGGGTTGTGCTCACCTAGGCCCCCCTTTCGGTGGTTTTTGGCTCCAGTATTTTTCTTTTATTCAGAAATAATTCTCGAAAAAGTTTCGTTCCAATCTGAGAACTTTTATTTCTGCACAAAAACAACACCATGGTAGTTCTGCTGAAAACAACATCTATACGGGTTAGTTTCATTCAAATCATGCAAATTAGAGTCCAAAACAATAGGAAAAGCGTGAGGAAAAGTAGATACAATGGAGAGGTATCAATGTCCATCGCCTCTAGGTATCGACGTAAATGATATTTAACCCACTGCCGGCATCATGAGGACCTTGTGTAGCCGGACTCCACTGACAGCCGGTCCAACCACTAGAGCCTGTCGCCCAAGGGTCGATATGTGGGCTGGGTGATCTGACTGATGAAAAGGGACGAGTGTGTTGCCCCAGTCAAGGTATTTTGTGACAGTTGGCACAACCATGTTGACCTCTCGGTTTATCACCTTCAGTTGGCTCTTGCTCTCGACATAAGCAAATATCATAAGAACCTTCTCAATGTTGTGGTACCCAGAGGCATTTTTGCCCCCGTCCTCATCGTCGTCCTCGTCCTTGCCTTCCAAAGGCGCTTGCGGCATCTCTTGCTTTAGCAGCCAACACTCCCGAGTGGTATGCTTCGACAGAATCAGGTTGCCATCTTCATCCTTCTTCATGTGAATCTGGCAGGGCTGGCCGAGGATGTCACTTTTCGAGGCGGCCTTCTTCTTGCCTGCCCATTCCTTCTTCTGTTTCGCCTGACCTTTGCCTTTGCTTTGTCTGGCCAGAGCCACAGCCTCAGCATTGTCGGCCTCCTTAGCATTCCGCTTATGCTTTTTTCTCGTATTGTTGCCCGACTAGTGGGCGTCTCCAGCTCGGCCCTTGTCGCTTCTCATTCGGTCTTCCGCTTCGCCGTTGGCGTACCGACTAGCTATTTCCATCACCCGACTGAGAGTCGGGATCTCAGTCCGGCTGAATTTCAGGGTCAGCTCTCGGTATCTCATACCAGCCTTGAAGGCGGAGGTCGCTTGATGCTCGGTGACATTTTCCACCGTGTTGTGCAGAGTGGTCCACCGCTGAATGTACTCTCGGAATGTTTCATTGTGCCTCTGTACTCAGTGATGTAGTTTTGGCAGTCCACCTAGCTGGTTGTAAGTTCCCTCGAAGGTTTTGACAAAGACTCGGGCTAGGTCGTCCCAACAATATATATTGCCGGGTGGGAGATGGTTGAGCCAGCCTCTAGGTTACCCCTCAAGCATCAATGGCAGGTGCTTCATGGCCACGTTGTCATTGTCGCCACCAATCTGGATGGCCACTCAATAATCCTCTAGCCAAATCTCTACCTTCAACTTGCCGGTGAACTTGCTGATTGTGACGCCCCTAATTCAAGTGTACACCAATCATACACGCAAATGTACACGGTCAAGATCAGAGCTTCACAGGAAGATATCACAACACAACTGTAGACACAAATAAAAGGCATACAAGCTTTATATTACAAGCCAGGGGCCTCGAGGGCTCGAATACAAACGAGTCAACGGAAGCAACAATATCTGAGTACAGACATAAGTAAACAAGTCTTCCTTAAGAAGGCTAGCACAAACAACATTAACTATCGAAAAGGCAAGGCCTCCTGCCTGGGAGCCTCCTAGCTACTCCTGGTCGTCGACGGCCTCCACGTAGTAGTAGGCACCCTCGGGTAGTACTAGTAGTCGTCGGTGGTGGCATCTGGCTCCTGGGATTTGTCATCTGATCGCAAGAATTGGGTATGGGGGGAAAAGAGGTAGCAAAGCAACCTTGAGTACTCAGCTGAAGTACTCATAATACTTACATCAGATCTTTGCTAAGTATGCATCATTATTTGTAACATCCCATTTTCAATTTGGAATGTTATACATAGGTCAGCATATGCATACCATATTTTATTTGCATTTTGGTTGTGATCCTAAAAATCCTAAGCAACTCAAGGACCCACGGAGAGAGTTGGGGATTTTATTATTTTCATATTTGAATTTTTCTCAAATATTGAAAAGAGGATCATTTTAATTTAATTATTTTTCTCTCCGAAATATTTCATATTAAAAATATATGAGAGGAGATAATATGACTTCTCCAAAATAAATTAAATATTGGAGGAAAAATATTAAAATCAAATAAATACTTTTATTTGGATTTTATCGCTATTTTATTTGAATTAGAAAAATATGCATTTTTCAAAACTGCTTTTTTAGGCCAAGAAAATGTTCACTTTGTTCAAAATATTTTACTTAGACGGCAAAAATTAGTTTTGGTATTTTTAGATTTTTATTTTATTTTCTATGGTTTTTCCGGCAGCATTTGTTTAAAAAAACGCAAACCGCCTTAACGGGCCGTGTCCGAACATGACACTGCTGCCCGGGCCATTATAAGGCGAGGCGAGGCTACCCCACCCACCCAAATACTTCACCCAAACCCTAGCTGCCGCCGCCGCATTGCCGCTCTCTCACTTCATGCCGATTGACCGCCATTGACCGGTCATTTTTTAGTTTAACCCGGTTTTTTAGTTTCGCGGTTTAATTTATTAGATCGGTTTTTCATCGGTTTATTTATTTAACGAACGTTCGTTCGTTTAGATCTGTTAGTGAACGGTTTTCGTAGATTAGTTCTGTTAGCGAACGTTCGTTCGTTAGCCTTTTTCTTTTTATTTTTATTTTCGATCAGGGACCTATCCGCGATTATTTTTATCGTAGATTAGCCCCTGATCTTCAAACCCTCACTGTTTCTTAACCGTTTGTCCAAATCCAGTGAAACCAACGCCAAAATCTTCGTCTTGAAACCCTCTTTCTGTTTAAGCAACTTGAACAAGGTTTTGACAATTTAAAATTTGGTTTCAAGCAGATTTGAATTCGAAGTTCTTTTGACCGTAGTTTCAGTTCCGTAGCTCCAATTTGTTTGATTCTTTTTGCAGATCGAATCTCTTCAGTTGATTTTTCAGATTTGATCTTCTTATTTGAGTTTTTCCCTTGCATCTATTCTTGAGTGCTTATGTATGATATTGTCTGTTTGTGATAGAATTCCCGGAGTGCGAAGCGTGCTACTACGGGTCACTAGGTTTTGCGGATCATCAGCAAGGCAATTAACACATTGATCATACTCTTTTCATACCCAGTTTTATGCATTAGTTACAATGCTCAAACACTGCATGATTAGGTTGTGATTAACTTGTGGGTATTGGGAAGTAGATGATGAGGTAGAACCTATTACCTGTTTTATTATCAAACCCTTGGGAGTCACATCCACGTTATGCTTATATTGCTATGCTATGCTCGTAGACGTGGATTGGGTTTGAGTGAATCCATGACAGACGTGAGATTGTTTATTTAATGGTTCAACTTAAGGTGGCAACTTTAATACACATCTGGGTGGATTGTTGGTTTGGGCACCTGGGGTTATACCAGTGTTGTCCTAGGAGATCCCGGGGTTATACCATGTGATCCTCCTATGGTCCGCCACCCAGGCTCAAAGAGATCATAAGATTATTCATGCTAGAAACTTGCATGTGCAACCGCAAGCTATTATGGGCTCTAGCATAGTTGAGTAGGTTGCATGACCTCTTTCAGTGATGGGCTAGCAGATGTAGGGGAAAGTAGGTGTAACTGTCCACCCGGAGTAAAGAGTTAGTGTTTCTGAAAGACCGTGTCTCGATCATCCGTTTCTCAAACACCTTGAAGTGAAAGAAATCCAACGGAGGAGATCGAGTCTTGTGGGGAAAAGTGCGCAAACCTCTGTAGAGTGTACAAACTAATCATGGTTAGCCGTGTCCCCGGTTATGGACATCTTGAGTATCTAGTTCTTGGATTATCAAATGGATCTCATCACTCTAAATTAATTTGTTGGGTTGCTAATGATTACTTTTAATTGGGATTGAGATGGGGGTACCACTCTCAATGTTTCAACCACCATGATAGTTAAATAAAAATATATTCCTTTGTTGTAGGAAAAAAATGGCTTTTCGCAAAACATTGTAACCATAGAGCTTCCACCAGCCATATATGCATGTAGTGATAGCATTTATCTATTCATTGCTCTACTGTGTTATATTGCCAGCATATTCCATGTGCTGACCCATTTTTGGGCTGCAACGTATCATGTTGCAGACTTTTTAGACGAAGAGTAAAGTGCGCTAGGTCATTTTCCGTGCACTCAGCAATGCCGTTGGAGTTGATGGACTCACTTTATCTTCCAAGCCTTCCGTTGTTGTCTTATTTAGATGGCCTTAAGCCATATTTATTGTAATAGTTCTCTCTTGAGACATCCTATGTAATAAGTGTGTGATTGCTACTCTGTTATAAATCCTTTGAGTACTGTGTGTGTCAGCATTATCGATCCAGGGATGACACTGAACACAGAGATTTGACCGTCAGAGGTCGGATCGCTATAAGATGGTATCATAGCACACACTGATTGTAGGACACGACCACTAAGATGAGCCATAGGTCACTCTTCTCTACTCACTTCTGACTCCTTTCCATTTCCTATTCTTTAGGATGGCGGACTCAAGGAACAAGTTTGCACAACCGGATGAAGACACACCTTTTTGGGAGACACTTGAAGGAAGTCACTAGGTACCTGAACATCGGAATACCGAGCTTCACCGGGACCTACACCTCCACTTTACCAGAAGAGGAGCGTTGGATGATTCGAGTTCAAGTTCCAGGAAGGACATTTACGCCAGTCAGTGAGCCCATAGAGTTTTCCTTTGATGCACCAACCTGGAGTCTAGGCAAGAGCATGGCGGCCCACATTGCTATGGGACGCATCAGAGAAGTCTACAAACAGGCTCTCAAGGACACTATCTACCAGATATGTGGGTGCCGAGATGAGCAATG
Organism: Aegilops longissima; assembly: GCA_021605205.1. NCBI lineage: Eukaryota > Viridiplantae > Streptophyta > Magnoliopsida > Poales > Poaceae > Aegilops > Aegilops longissima. Next base: position 139,458,661 of record CM038676.1, on the reverse strand, counting down.
GGAGATGATCAGCACCAGGAGAGACAAGTCCATTGCAGCTTACATCCAGGAGTTAAACCAGCACATTCGCCGACAGGAGAACCAGATGTGCGCAAGCATGATAGATTTGAAGAAGGCAATGACCAAGAACACGGAGCTAGAAGAGGAACTCAAGTCTACACGTGACGGATATGAGGAGGAAATTGCAATACTTGTGGAGAAGAATGACAACCTGACAAGGAAGCTAGGAGTATTCATGGGAGACCCCGCGCCAGGAGGAGAAGACGACGAACCCAAGGAGATTCGTTCTGAAGACTACATCATCATCGACGACACCGACTCCGACCCAGATGGTAGTGATGATGACTATGAAGACGAATCTGGAGTAGATATCATGGAGTCTTCCACCGATCAAAATTTCTAGATGACCACCATATGATTAGCAGTATTTCCCCAGGTACATAGTAGTAGTCCGAGCACTTTTGTAACAATAGTTCTAGACCGTTTGTATGCCCTTGTTTGAATTGATTTGGTGTGATATGATTGTGTTTGTCTCATGTGCATATGGGTAGTGCTTTCTCATTATACCTCATTCTATTCTAAATCTCTCCCCTCTAAACCCATCAGATGCCTCCGAGACGTGACCCCAGATTTGCCTTCCCACTGGAGCTCACTGAGATGATCCAGCAGCAGAATGCCTTGATGCAACTACTAGTCCAGAACCAAGGCAACAACAACAACAACAACAACCCACCGCCATCACCTCCAATTGACAACTTAGCCCGTTTTCTGAAGTTGCAGCTGCCGGTGTTTTCCAGTAGCACCGAGCCGATAGTTGCTGATGACTGGCTACGCAGGATTGGAAGGGAGTTGACCATGCAGGTTGCACAGATGCAGAGATGGTGCATTTTGCCGCACATCAGTTGGATGGACAAGCAGCCTCGTGGTGGGAGAATTAAACAACCACTTTCTCTATAGCCAATATCACTTGGGATCAGTTTCAGCAAGCATTCCGCACAGCCCATGTCTCAACTGGAGCTATGAACATGAAGAAGCGTGAGTTTCGCAACTTATGCCAAGGAAATCGTACTGTGGGGCAGTATGTGGATGAGTTTAGTAAGTTATCTCGCTATGCCCCAGATGATGTGGCCATAGATGCTGCAAAGCAGGAGAAGTTTATGGAAGGGCTAAATTATGAGATGAGCATGCAGTTGATGGTGGAGAAGGCTCTTATGATTGAAGGGAAGCAACAGCAGATTGAGAGCCGCAAGAGGAAGTATGGACAAGGGAAGTACAATTCAGGAGCACAGCAGAAGCCTCGCTTTACCCCGAACTCGGGAGGATATACCCATAACCATGGAGGCCACACTCACCATGGAGGAAGTTCCCATAACCATAGTAGCCCCAAGAATAAAAACAGGAATGGAGCAAGCAACAATCAGAACCGCTCTAACCCAGCCACACCCGCCAAGAAGGATCAAAGTCACATTACCTATTTCAAGTGCGGGAATACTGGACACTACGCCAATGATTATCCGGAGTTGAAGAATGGCCATGGCAACGGAAGCTCTAGGAAGAAGCCCAACCCTTTCAACAGGGGCCAAGTGAACCACGTGAACATGGAGGAGGTTGAAGAGCAGCCAGATGCAGTTATCGATAAGTTTTTGGTTAAGTCATTTACTGCAATCATTTGTTTTGATACTGGTGCATCGAATTCATACATATCAAGGGGATTCGTGGATAAGTATAAGTTGCCCACCAAAGTTCTTAGAACACCTATTTTAGTAAGCTCACCAGGTGCAGAGTTTCTGGCAAGCCAAGGATGTTTTCAGATGCCGCTAACCATAGGTAGGCATGTTTTCCCCTCAGACCTGATAATTTTGGAGTCACAAGGATTGGATGTGATACTAGGAATGGATTGGTAATCCAAGTATGGAGGAAACATTGATTGTGCTAGTAGGTCAATTCTACTCACCACCCCGGAGGGAAAAAGGATCAAGTATGTATCCAGGCATGCGCCGAGGAGAACCCAAGTAAATTCCCTCTCAGGAGTTGTTCAGGAGGAAGTGCATGTAGTGAAGAATTACCCAGATGTATTTCCAGAGGAGTTACCAGGCATGCCGCCGGATCGAGACATTGAGTTTTTTATAGAGTTATTGCCAGGCACCGGACCAATATCGAAGAGACCATACCGGATGCCCGCAAATGATCTGGAGGAGATTAAGAAGCAGATTAAAGAGTTATTGGAGAAAGGTTACATTCGACGAAGTTCATCACCGTGGGGAGCCCCAGTGCTCTTGGTTGAGAATAAGGATGGATCATTGAGGATGGTTGTTGATTATCGTGCGTTGAACGAAGTGACGATCAAGAACAAGTACCCACTACCGATGATCAATGATCTGTTTGACCAGTTGCAAGGAGCTAAAGTATTCTCCAAGATCGATCCGCGTTCAGGATACCACCAGTTGAAGATCCGAGAACAGGATATACCTAAGACAGCTTTCACCACAAGGTACAGACTATATTAGTATACGGTTATGTCATTTGGATTGACTAACGCCCCTGCCTATTTTATGAGCATGATGAACAAGGTTTTCATGGAGTTCTTGGATAAGTTTGTCGTGGTGTTCATTGATGGTATCTTCGTATACTCGAAGAATGAAGAGGAGCACAAGGAACATTTGCGTTTAGTTCTCGAGAAGCTCAAAGAACATCAGTTGTACGCTAAGTTTAGTAAGTGTGAGTTTTGGTTGAAGGAAGTTGGATTTCTTGGACATGTTATATCAGGTGAAGGTATAGCAGTAGATCCCACCAAGGTTCAGTCAGTCACTGAGTGGTTGGCACCCACCTCAGTTGGAGAGATCCGCAGTTTTCTTGGACTCGTAGGATATTACCGGAGATTCATTGAAATTTTTTCTAAGATTGCAAAGCCCATGACGGAGTTGTTGAAGAAGGACACCAAGTTTAAATTGACAGAAGAATGTGAAGCAAGTTTCCAGGAACTAAAGAAACGTTTGGTTACAGCCCCAGTGCTGATTTTGCCGGATATACGCAAGGATTTCCAAGTTTATTGTGATGCTTCTCGCTTAGGACTTGGAGGAGTACTTATGCAAGACGGAAGCGTTGTCTCATATGCCTCACGACAACTTTGACCGCATGAGTTGAATTATGCCACGCATGATTTGGAGTTAGCAGCCATAGTGCATGAGCTCAAAACCTGGAGACATTTTCTTATCGGAAACCGTTGTGATGTGTACACGGATCATAAGAGTTTGAAATACATTTTCACACAGAAGGAGGTGAATCTCAGGCAAAGGAGATGGTTGGAGCTCATAAAGGATTATGATATGAAGTTGCACTATCACCCAGGCAAGGCCAACGTCGTAGCAGACGCCTTGAGTCGAAAGAGTTATGCCAATACCCTCATGAGCGGAGGACTACCAAAGGAATTAGCAGAAGATCTCAGGGAGCTTCGGTTGGAGATAGTCCCTAGAGGTTTTGTTGCAGCATTGGAGGTTCAGTCAACATTAACGGGAAAGATCCGAGAGGCTCAGAAGGATGACAAGGAAATTGCCGAGATAAAAGAGAGAATGAGTAAAGGAAAAGCCAAAGGTTTTCGTGAGGATGAGCATGACACCATGTGGTTTGAAGACCGTGTATATGTGCCCAATAATGCAGAGATCAGGAAGTTTATTCTACAGGAAGCTCATGACTCGCCATACTCGATACACCTTGGAAACACCAAGATGTATTTGAATTTAAAGGAGCGTTTCTGGTGGACAGGTATGAAGAAGGATATCGCCGAGTATGTAGCCGTATGTGATGTATGTCAAAGAGTGAAGGCAGAACATCAGAAGCCAGCAGGATTACTGCAGCCTATGCCGATACCGGGATAAGCTTGGCATGGATTTCATCACCGGATTACCAAGGACCCGATCGGGATATGACTCTATCTGGGTAGTAGTGGATCGCTTGACCAAAGTAGCTCACTTTATCCCAGTGAAGACCACTTATACAAGTGCGAAGTTGGCCAAGATATATATGACCACGATCGTATGTCTGCACGGAGTTCCGAGGACCATCGTATCAGATAGAGGAATGCAGTTTACTTCAAAGTTTTGGCACCAGCTGCACCAGACTTTGGGTACCAGGCTGGAGTTCAGTACAACCTTTCATCCGCAGACGGACGGACAGGCCGAGAGAGTCAATCAGATTCTGGAGGACATGTTGAGAGCTTGTGCGCTAGATTATGGATCTAGTTGGGACGACAATTTACCCTACGCGGAGTCCTCATACAACAATAGCTACCAGGCCATTTTGAAGATGGCAGCTTTCTAAGCTTTGAATGGATGGAGGTGCAGAACACCGTTGATGTGGGATGAAGTTGGAGACCGACAGTTGTTTGGACCGGATTTGATCAAAGAGTCAGAAGAGAAGGTTAAGCTGATTCGAGATAGACTGAAGGTAGCTCAGTCCAGCCAGAAGAGTTATGCAGACTCGAAACGCAAGGAGGTAGTCTATGAAATCGGAGACAGAGCATATCTTCGTGTGTCACCACTACGAGGAGTTAAACGTTTTGGAGTTAAGGGAAAGTTAGCCCCGATATTTGTAGGACCATACCGAGTTTTGGAATGTATGGGAGAAGTAGCCTACAAGTTGGAGTTACCCGAAGGACTGCCAGGAGTTCATGATGCGTTCCATGTTACCCAGTTGAAGAAGTGCCGTGCAGAGATGGCCGATATTCCTCTTACAAATACAGTGCCACTGGAAGCAATTCAGTTGGATAGTGATCTGACCTATGAGGAGAAACCAGTCAAGATTCTCGAGTTTGCCAGTCGAGTTACGCGTAGCAAGGTTATCAAGTTCTGCAAAGTTCAGTGGAGCCACCATACAGAGGATGAAGCCACCTGGGAATGAGAGGATGATCTACGGAAGGACCACCCACACCTATTTTCTAGCCAACCCGAATCTCGAGGGCGAGATTCATCTTAAGGGGGGTAGGTTTGTAACAACCCAAATTTTCAATTTGGAATGTTATATATAGGTCATCATATGCATACCATATTTTATTTGCATTTTGGTTGTGATCCTAAAAATCCTAAGCAACTCAAGGACCCACGGAGAGAGTTGGGGATTTTATTATTTTCATATTTGAATTTTAATATTGAAAAGAGGATCATTTTGATTTAATTATTTTTCTCCCCGAAATATTTTGTATTAAAAATATATGAGAGGATATAATATGACTTCTCCAAAATAAATGAAATATTGGAGGAAAAATATTAAAATCAAATAAATACTTATATTTGGATTTTATCGCTATTTTATTTGAATTAGAAAATTATGCATTTCTCAAAACTGCATTTTTAGGCCAAGAAAATGTTCACTTTGTTCAAAATATTTTATTTAGACGGTGAACATTTATTTTGGTATTTTTTATTTTTTATTTTATTTTCTAGGATTTTTCCGGCGAAATCTGTTAAAAAAACGCGAACCGCCTTAACGGCTCGTGTCCGAACAGGACACTGCTGCCCGGGCCTTTATAAGGCGAGGCGAGGCCGCCCCAGCCCACCCAGCGCCCCGCCCCAAACCCTAGCCGCCGCCGCCTCCCACCGCCGCCGCCGACGGATCCCGCCGCCGGAGCTACCGCCGTTGACCGGTCGGTTTTTTTAGTTTAAGCCGGTTTTTTTAGTTTCGCGGTTTAATTTATTAGATTGGTTTTTCGTCAGTTTATTTATTTAACGAACGTTTGTTCGTTTAGATCTGTTAGTGAACGGTTTTCGTTAGATTGGTTCTGTTAGCGAACCTTCGTTCATTAGTCTTTTTCTTTTTATTTTTATTTTCGACCAGGGACCTATCCGCGATTATTTTATCGCAGATTAGCCCCTGATCTTCAAACCCTCGCTGTTTCTTAACCGTTTGTCCAAATCCAGTGAAACCAACGCCAAAATCTTCGTCTAGAAACCCTCTTTCTGCTTAAGTAACTTAAACAAGGTTTTGACAATTTAAAATTTGGTTTCAAGCAGATTTGAACTCGAAGTTCTTTTGACCGTAGTTTCAGTTCCGTAGCTCCGATTTGTTAGATTCTTTTTGCAGGTCAAATATCTTCAGTTGAGTTTTCAGATTTGATCTTCTTATTTGAGTTTTCCCTTGGATCTATGCTTGAGCGCTTATGTGTGCTATTTTTTGTTTGCGATAGAATTCCCGGAGTGCGAAGCGTGCTACTACGGGTCACTAGGTTTTGCGGATCGTGAGCAAGGCAAGTAACACATTGATCATACTCTTTTCATACCCGGTTTTATGCATTAGTTACAATCCTCAAACACTGCGTGATTAGGTTTTGATTAACTTGTGGGTATTGGGAAGTAGATGATGTGGTAGAACCTATTACCTGTTTTATTATCAAACCCTTGGGAGTTACATCTACGTTATGCTTATATTGCTATGCTATGCTCGTAGACGTGGATTGGGTTTGAGTGAATCCATGACAGATGTGAGATTGTTTATTTAACGGTTCAACTTAAGGTGGCAACTTTAATACACATCTGGGTGGATTGTTGGTTTGGGCAGCTGGGGTTATACCAGTGTTGTCCTAGGAGATCCCGGGGTTATACCGTGTGACCCTCCTATGGTCCGCCACCCAGGCTCAAAGGGATCATAAGATTATTCGTGCTAGAAACTTCTGTGTGCAGCCACAAGCTATTATGGGCTCTAGCATAGTTGAGTAGGTTGCATGACCTCTTTCAGTGGTGGGCTAGCAGATGTAGGGGAAAGTAGGTGTAACTGTCCACCCGGAGTAAAGAGTTAGTGTTTCTGAAAGATCGTGTCTCGGTCATCCGTTTCTCAAACACCTTGAAGTGTGGGAAATCCAACGGAGGAGATCGAGTCTTGTGGGGAAAAGTGCGCAAACCTATGCAGAGTGTACAAACTAATCATGGTTAGCCGTGTCCCCGGTTATGGACATCTTGAGTATCTGGTTCTTGGATTATCATATGGATCTCATCACTCTAAATTAATTTGTTGGGTTGCTAATGATTACTTTTAATTGGAATTGAGATGGGGGTACCACTCTCAATGTTTCAACCACCATAATAGTTAAATAAAAATATATTCCTTTGTTGTAGGAAAAAATTGGCTTTTCGCAAAACATTGTAACCATAGAGCTTCCACCAGCCATATATGCATGTAGTGATAGCATATATCTGTTCATTGCTTTACTGTGTTATATTGCCAGCATATTCCATGTGTTGACCCGTTTTCGGGCTGCAACGTATCATGTTGCAGACTTTTCAAACGAAGAGTAAGGTGCGCTAGGTCATTTTTCGTGCACTCAGCAATGTCGTTGGAGTTGATGGACTCACTTTATCTCCCAAGCCTTCCGCTGTTATCTTATTTAGATGGCCTTAAGCCATATTTATTGTAATAGTTCTCTCTTGAGACATCCGATGTAATAAGTGTGTGATTGCTACTCTGTTATAAATCCTTCGAGTACTATGTGTGTCAGCATTACCGATCCAGGGATGACACTGAACACAGAGATTTTACCATCTGAGGTCGGATCGCTAGAGTATCAAAGGAATGGGGATGTATCTTTGGACTAGGCTACAGAAATGCCAGAATAGAGGGAAGGCCTAGCCTATCGAAGACTAGCATCTTCAAGCATCTTGCAGCATTAGAAGAGATAAGAGTAATATATCATAAGTAATAAGTATGTTGTAGCATCCACTCCCAGAGATCCTTTCTCGACTCCATGCGAGAAAGCAATCCCGGAGCCATATCCATCTCATGTCTCCAGTATACAGTTCTAGTTGTATGGATCGGGATACAACTCCGAGCGTCCATTGCCATGGACACGACTATTCGAATAGATTAATTTCTCAGCAGGGGTGCACAAACTTACCCAACACACTCGATTAACTCTGGTCAAGCACACCATCAGATCATACCCGACCTCGGTTGATTGACACGTCATAGTCCTACCTAGGCTCAACAGATAGGCCAGCACGCTGGTTTACATCCTAAGCGCGCAGGGTTCTTGGGCCCATCGCTCTTTGCGCTCGTGCATGTTGCATACGCGGCCGGTGAGCGGACCTAGCCCCCTTATACAAGAGCAGGCATAACCAGTCCAATCCGGCACGCTCCGCTCAGTCACTGACATTAGAGAGCTTTCGGAAGAATTGTATGACGCATAGTGCCCATACTTATTCCCGCGTGGTGGTTAGTGCGAAAAGGCCAGAGGCCTACTCGAATCACATTTCCAAACCGTTAGTGTCTTGGGAGCGCGCGGTAAGGATCAATGGTCCATGATATGTGGTCCCATCACCCCATCTCATGGACTTACGGCAAGGGCTTAGAATGCCCGGCCGTGTCGCGTAGAAATCTCGCGGGTACCCTCCAGGTCAACCCAACTCCACATTACTCATCACATTTCTCTCGCGGGTACCCCTCGGGGCCGACCCGACTTCATCATGGTTCTGGGGTAAAGTCAAAGTAACCGTGTGTCCATAACACCAAGGGGGGTCCGAGGAATCACCTTCGATGGATTCCACTTGATGTAATTGTCAAGGTGAATGTAGAGGAATCACCCTAGAGGTTTCACTCTTGATGTGTTGCACGACAGAGTCGTTATCGAAAGTGGTGAAGGAGGAATCACTCTCGATACACCACGATCGATTACTACACTACAGAGATCTCAGCAGAAGTGCTATACAAGGTATCATCCTCGGCACTCGATAGTGACCCTGCAGTGTCGTACAACTAAGGGGCGCGATGTGATGTGTCGGGCTCTGGACGTTGATCACGTTGATTGAGTCATTGATCATAAAGCGGGGGCAACTGGGACAAGGTGAGGGGTCACTGGTGTATCACTAACCAATCTATACTAAGCAGATAGGATAAGTAGGTAAGGTACAAAAGCAGGCTATGCAACACAATAGGAGCAATTGCAGAAGCAAAATCTAATGCAAGCATAAGAGAGAAGGAACTGGGCGATATAGGAATGATCAAGGGGGTTTTGTTTGCCTGGACGCTCTGCCGAGAGTGGCTGAACGTCAGGGGTGTAGTCGTACTCGGCAGCAGCGTGAGTCTCGGTGTCTACCGGAGAAAAGAGGGGGAAGAAACAATAAATATAAAGCAAACCAATGCATCACGATGAATGACATGACAATGTGCAGTGCTAGGGTGACCTATCACAGTGCTACATGACATAGACAAAGAAGGAAAACATCTGGGCATTTTTTGGATAGATGAATCAGAGGGAAGCTCCATGTTCGTCATGTTAGAGACATGTGACAGATGAACGGACATCATAACTGGATTCGTTATATTCTTCTAATCATTTTTCATATATAAATTATTTTCATGGGAGTTCGGTTTATTTTTATATGATTTTCTAAAGTTTTAAACATTTTATGAATTTATTTTAATTATTAAATTCGAATTAAAATAGTGTAAGTAACTTCTTATACACAGTGGCAGCTAGCCACTTTGTAATACATGTGGGGCGAGAGTCAATGGTTGACCAGTCAAAGCTGACTGGTCAACACAGGCTATGGGGGTCCACTTGTCAGTTGGACGCAGTCACTACTAGGGAAAACCTTATACACAGAATTTTAGCAGCAACGCGGGATAGGAAGGGGAGCTACTGCTAATTAGCAGTAGCGCGGGCCGTAGACAGGCGCTACTACTACCAAATTAGCAGTAGCGCGGCTCGATAGAACCACGCTGCTACTAAAATCGACCGGCCGTTCCCGCCACGGTAGGTTTAGCAGTAGCGCACCCATGTTAACCGCGCTACTGCTAAAGTAATAGTAGTAGCACGCTTTTTTTGCAGGTCGCTACTCTAATTTTGAACCTGGCCACATGGAGGGCCCCGCTTAGCAGTAACTGAAAGTACAACTATCCCTGGGTGGTTTTGGTAATTCCTAAAAACATATAGCTCATTGAACTAATGCTCTTTCAAGATGATCATTTCAGAAAGTTCAATGATTGGCATGGCATGGACTAGGAATGTGGACCCCTCAAAATGCGAAGGACACATATTGGCTCAAGCTCAAGACTCTACATTTTCATTTTAGTGATCCAAGCTCACATTGAGTCCATAGGAAAAGCCAATAATATTAAAAGGGGATGAGGTGTTGCTTAATGGCTTGCTTGCTCAAAATGCTTAGTGATATACTCCAAAAGCCCTCAACCACTTTATCATATCCACATATGTCCCAAACCAAAAGTCAAACTCGGCCCCACTGATTTGATTTATCCGGCGCCACCGAGTTCATTTCACATAGCCATAGCCAGAAACCCTAATCAGTTCGATCTCATCGATAGGGATCTCGGTCTCACCAAGATGGGATTGCAAACCCTCTGCTTCCCTTCATTACGTTTCGATCTCACCGAGTTGAGCGATCGGTCCCACCGAGTTCGCAATGCAAACTCTCTGTTTCCTTTTTGTAACGTTTCGGTCTCACCGAAATGAGCGATCGGTCCCATCGAGTTTGCCTGACCAACTCCCCGTTTGCCTATTACAGAAATAGGTCTCACCGAGTTTATGTGATCGGTCTCACCGAGATTATGTTATGCCCTAACCCTAATGAAATCGGTCCCACCGAGTTGACATGTCGGTCCCACCGAAAAGCCTAACGTTCACATTTTGAACTGAATCGGTCTGAACAAGTTTGAGTATTCGGTCCCACTGAGTTTGGTAAATTGTGTGTAACGGTTAGATTTTCTGTGGAGGCTATATATACCCCTCCACCCACTCTTCATTCGGGGAGAGAGCAATCAGAACGTGCCTACACTTCTGTCATTCATTTTCTGAGAGAGAACCACCTACTCATGTGTTGATACCAAGATATCCCAATCCAACCACAAGAATCTTGATCTCTAGCCTTCCCCAAGTTGCTTTCCACTCAAATCATCTTTCCACCAAATCCAAATCTATGAGATAGAGTTGAGTGTTGGGGAGACTATCATTTGAAGCACAAGAGCAAGGAGTTCATCATCAACACACCATCTATTACCATTTGGAGAGTGGTGTCTGCTAGATTGGTTAGGTGTCACTTGGGAGCCTCCATCAAAATTGTGGAGTTTAACCAAGGCGTTTGTATGGGCAAGGAGATCGCCTACTTCGTGAAGATCTACCCTAGCGAGGCTAGTCCTTCGTGGGCGATGGCCATGGTGGGATAGACAAGATTGCTTCTTCATGGGCACTTCATGGGTGGAGCCCTCCGTGGGCTTGCGCAGCCGTTACCCTTCGTGGGTATAAGTCTCCATCAACGTGGATGTACGCACCACCTATCGGAACCACGCCAAAAATCTCCGTGTCTACATTGTGTTTGCTCCCTCCAAACTCCTCCCTTTTACTTTCATATGCAATGATTTACATTCTGCTACTGTACTATTAGATTTGCATGTGTAGGTTGATTACTTGACTTGTGCTATATTGCTAAAATCTGCCAAGACTTAAAATTGGGAAAAGGCTAGATTTTTATTTGGTCAAGTAGTCTAATCACCCCCCCTCTAGACATACGTTCGATCCTACAAGTGGTATCAGAGCTTTGGTCTCCATTTTCCTTGATTTCCATAGCTTTGGTGATCATAGCCTTGGTTTCACAACCTAGGAGAGTATGGTGTCTAGCGAGGGAAATTACCACCGTAGAGGTCCTTACTTTGATGGTACTAATTTTGCTAGTTGGACGCACAAGATGAAAATGCATATTCTTGGACATAACCCCCCCCCCCCCCGTTTGGGCTATTGTGTGTATTGGCTTGCAAGGTGAATTCTTTGATGGGAGAGAACCGAACCGTGAAGCTACCACGGAAGAGTTGAAGATGCTACAATACAATGCTCAAGCTTGCGATATCCTCTTCAACGGATTGTGCCCCTAAGAATTCAACAAAATCAGCTGTCTTGAGAATGCAAAGAAAATTTGGGATACTTTGATTGATACGCACGAAGGTACGGACTCCGTCAAGGAATCCAAATTGGATGTGCTTCAAAATCAGCTTGACAAGTGAAGGAAATATGCCCTAGAGGCAATAATAATGTTATTATTTATTTCCTTATATCATGATAAATGTTTATTATTCATGCTAGAATTGTATTAACCGGAAACATAATACATGTGTGAATACATAAACCTACAGAGTGTCACTAGTATGCCTCTACTTGACTAGCTCGTTAATCAAAGATGGTTATGTTTCCTAACCATGAACAAGGAGTTGTTATTTGATTAACGGGATCACATCATTGGTTGAATGATCTGATTGACATGACCCATTCCATTAGCATAGCACCTGATCGTATAGTTTGTTGCTAGTGCTTTTCTTCATGACTTATACATGTTCCTATGACTATGAGATTATGCAACTCCGTTTGCCGAGGAACACTTTGGGTGCTACCAAACGTCACAACGTAATCGGGTGATTATAAAGGTACATTACAGGTGTCTCCAAGGTACATGTTGGGTTGGCATATTTGAGATTAGGATTTGTCACTCCGATTGTCGGAGAGGTATCTCTGGGCCCTCTCGGTAATGCACATCACATAAGCCTTGCAAGCATTGCAACTAAATGTGTTAGTTGTGAGATGATGTATTACGGAACGAGAAAAGAGACTTGCCAAGATGTTGAGATTGAACTAGGTATTGGATACCGACGATCGAATCTCGGGCAAGTAACATACCGATGACAAAGGGAACAACGTATGTTGTTATGCGGTCGACCGATAAAGATCTTCGTAGAATATGTAGGAACCAATATGGGCATCCAGGTCCCGCTATTGGTTATTGGCCGAGAGGTGTCTCGGTCATGTCTACATAGTTCTCGAACCCGTAGGGTCCGCACGCTTAACGTTTCGATGATGGTTATTATGAGTTTATATGATATTGATGTACGAAGGTTGTTGAGTCCGGATGAGATCACGGACATGACGAGGAGTCTCGAAATGGTCGAGACATAAAGATTGATATATTGGAAGCCTATGTTTGGACTCGGAATCACTCCGGGTGAAATTGGGAATTTTACCGAGTGCAGGGTTACTGGAACCTCCGGGGGTCAATGGGCCTTGATGGGCCTTAGTGGAAAGGAGGAAAGGGGCCCAAGTGCTGGCAGACCTTCCCCCTTCCCTAGTCCTATTAGGACTAGGAGAAGGGTGGCGCCTCTCTCCCTTCCCTTGGCCAATCCTAGTTGGACTAGGATTGGGGGAGAATCCTACTCGGTGGGAGTAGGACTCCCAGCGCAGCCCTTGGTGGCCGCCAGCCCTCCCTTCCCTCCTTTATATACAGGGGCAGAGGGCACCCCATGACACACAAGTTGATCATTGAGATCGTTCCTTAGCCGTGTGCGGTGCCCCCTTCCACCAAACTACACCTCAAATATACCGTTGCGGAGCTTAGGCGAAGCCCTGCGCCGTGGAACATCATCATCGTCACCACGCCGTCGTCTTGTGAAACTCTCCCTCAACACTCGGCTGGATCGGAGTTCGAGGGACGTCATCGAGCTGAGCGTGTGCAGAACTCGGAGGTGCCGTGCGTTCGGTACTTGGATCGGTTGGATCGGGAAGAAGTCGACTACTTCCTCTACGTTGCGTCAACGCTTCCGTTGCTGGTCTCACGAGGGTACGTAGACAACACTCTCATCTCGTTGCTATGCATCACCATGATCTTGCGTGATCGTAGGAAAATTTTTGAAATTACTACGTTCCCCAACGGTGGCATCCGAGCCTGGTTTTATGCGTTGATGTCATGTGCACGAGTAGAACACAAGTGAGTTGTGGACGATACAAGTCATACTGCCTACCAAATGTCATACTTTGGTTCAGCGGTATTGTGAGATGAAGCGGCCGGACCGACATTACGCGTCGCGCTTACGCGAGACTGGTTTCACCGCTGTGAGCACTCGTTGCTTAAAGGTGACCGGCGGGTGTCTGTCTCTCTCACTTTAGTTGAACCGAGTGTGGCTACGCCCGTCCTTGAGAAGGTTAAAGCGGAGTCTATTTGACGAAGTATCGTTGTGGTTTTGATGCGTAGGTAAGAACGGTTCTTGCTCAGCCCGTAGCAGCCACGTAAAACTTGCAACAACAAAGTAGAGGACGTCTAACTTGTTTTTGCAGGGCATGTTGTGATGTGATATGGTCAAGACGTGATGCTATATTTTATTGTATGAGATGATCATGTTTTGTAACGAGTTATCGGCAATCGGCGAGAGCCATATGGTTGTCGCTTTATTGTATGAAATGCAACGCCATGTAATTGCTTTACTTTATCACTAAGCAGTAGCGATAGTCGAGAAGCATAAGATTGGCGAGGCGACAACGATGCTACGATGGAGATCAAGGTGTCGCGCCGGTGGCGATGGTGATCATGGCGGTGCTTGGAGATGGAATCACAAGCACAAGATGATGATGGCCATATCATATCACTTATATTGATTACATGTGATGTTAATCCTTTATGCATCTTATTTTGCTTTGATTGACGGTAGCATTATAAGATGATCCCTTACTAAATTATCAAGAAGTGTTCTCCCGAGTATGCACCGTTATGAAAGTTCTTCGTCTTTGAGACACCACGTGATGATCGGGTGTGATAGGCTCTACGTTCAAATACAACGGGTGCAAAACAGTTGCACACGCAGAATACTCAGGTTATACTTGACGAGCTATGCATATAAGATATGACCTCGGAACACGGAGACCGAAAGGTCGGCGTGAATCATATAGTAGATATGATCAACATATTGATGTTCACCATTGAAACTACTCCATCACACGTGATGATCGGTCATGGTGTAGTTGATATGGATCACGCAATCACTTAGAGAATTGAAGGATATTTTTCTAAGTGGGAGTTCTTAAGTAATATGATTAATTGAACTTTAATTTATCATGAACTTAGTCCTGGTAGTGTTTTGCAAATTATGTTGTAGATCAATAGCTCGCGTTGTTGCTTCCCTATGTTTTCATATGTGTTCCTAGAAAAATTGTATTGAAAGATGTTAGTAGCAATGATGCGGATTGGATCCGTGATCTGAGGTTTATCCTCATTGCTGCTTGAAGAATTATGTCCTTAATGCACCGCTAGGTGACAGACCTATTGCAGGAGCAGATGCGAGGCGTTATGAGCGTTTGGCTAGCTCAATATGAGCGATATCTGACGTTATGAGCGTTTGGCCAGCTCAATATGATGACTACTTGATAGTTTAGTGCACCATGCTTAACGGCTTAGAATCGGGACTTCAAAGGCGTTTTGAGCGTCATGGACCATATGAGATGTTCCAGGAATTGAAGTTAATATTTCAAGCAAATACCGAGTTGAGAGATATGAAGTCTCCAACAAGTTCTATAGCTAAAAGATGGAGGAGAATCGCTCAACTAGTGAGCATGTGCTCAGATTGTCCGAGTACTTCAATCGCTTGAATCAAGTGGGAGTTAATCTTCCGGATAAGATAGTGATTGACAGAATTCTCTAGTCACCATCACTAAGTTAGTAGAACTTCGTGATGAACTATAGTATGCAAGGGATGGCGAAAAAGATTCTCGAGCTCTTCGCGATGCTAAAATCGGCGAAGGTAGAAATCAAGAAAAACATCAAGTGTTGATGGTTGACAAGACCACTAGTCTCAAGGAAAATGGCAAAGGGAAGAAGGGGAACTTCAAAAGGAACGGCAAGCAAGTTGCTGCTCAAGTGAAGAAGCCCAAGTCTAGACCTAAGCCTGAGACTAAGTACTTTTGCTGCAATGGAACTGGTCCTTTGAAGCGAACTACCCCTGAATATTTGGTGGATAAGAAGGATGGCAAAGTGAACAAGGTTATATTTGATATACAGGTTATTGATGTGTGCCTTACTAGTGTTTATAGTGGCCCCTGAGTATTTGATACTCGTTCGGTTGCTAAGATTAGTAACTCGAAACAGGAGTTCTGAGAATAAGCAGAGACTAGTTGAAGGGAAGTGACGATGAGTGTTGGAAGTAGTTCCAAGATTGATATGATCATCATCGCACACTCCCTATACTTTCGGGATTAGTGTGGAACCTAAATAAGTGTTATTTGGTGTTGAGCATAAATATGATTTGATCATGTTTATTGCAATCTGTTATTCATTTAAGTAAGAGAATAAATTGTTGTTCTGTTTACATGAATAAAACCTTATATGGTTACACACCCAATGAAAATGGTTCATTGGATCTCGATCATAGTGATACACATATTCATAATATTGAAACCAAAAGATGCAAAGTTAATAATGATAGTGCAACTTATTTGTGGCAATCGCCGTTTAGGTCATATTGGTGTAAAGCGCATGAAGAAAACTCCATCTTGATGGACTTTTGGAATCACTTGATTATGAATCATTTGATGCTTGCGAACCGTGCCTTTTGGGCAAGATGACTAAAACTCCGTTCTCGGAACAATGGAACAAACTACTGACTTATTGGGAATAATACATACCGATGTATGCGATCCAATGAGTGTTGATGCTAAATGGCAAGTATCGTTATTTTCGACCTTCACAAGATGATTTGAGCAGATATGGGTATATCTACTTGATGAAACATAAGTCTGAAATAGTTGAAAGGTTCAAAGAATTTCAGAGTGAAGTGGAAAATCATCGTAACAAGAAAATAAAGTTTCTGCGATCTGATCGTGGAGATGAATATTTGAGTTCTGAGTTTGGTCTTCAATGAAAACAATGTGGAATAGTTTCACAGCTCACGCCACCGGAACACCACAACGTTATGGTGTGTCCGAACGTCGTAACCGTACTTTATTATGATATGGTGCGATCTATGATGTATCTTACCGATTTACCACTATCGTTTTGGGGTTATGCATTAGAGACAGCTGCATTCACGTTTAATAGGGCAACCATCTAAATCCGTTGAGATGACACCGTATGAACTATGGTTTAGCGATAAACCTAAGTCGTCGTTTCTTAAAGTTTGGAGTTGTGATGCTTATGTGAAAAGTTTTCACCGATAAGCTCGAACCCAAATCGGAGAAGCGTCTTCATAGAATACCCAAAAGAAAATGTTGGGTACACCTTCTATCACAGATCCGAAGGCAAGTTTTTGCTAAGATGGATCCTTTCTAGAGAAGAAGTTTCTCTCGAAAGAAGTGAGTGGGAGGAAAGTAGAACTTGATGAGGTAATTGTACCTTCTCCCTTATTGGAAAGTAGTTCATCACGAAATCAGTTCCAAAGATTCCTACACCAATTAGTGAGGAAGTTAATGATGATGATCATGAAACTTCAGATCAAGTTGCTACCAAACCTCGTGGGTCTTCGAGTAAGATCCGCACTGAGTGGTACGGTAATCCTATTCTAAAAGTCATGTTACTAGACCATGATGAACCTACGAACTATGAGGAAGCGATGATGAGCCCAGATTCCGCGAAATGGTTTGAGACCATGAAATCTGAGATGGGATCCATGTATGAGAACAAAGTATGGACTTTGGTTGACTTGCCGATGATCGGCAAGCCATTGAGAATAAATGGATCTTCAAGAGGAAGACGGACACCGATAGTAGTGTTACTATCTACAAAGCTCGACTTGTCGCAAAAAGGTTTTGACAAGTTCAAGGTGTTGACTACAATGAGATTTTCTCAATTGTAGCGATGCTTAAGTCTGTCGAATCATGTTAGCAATTGCCACATTTTATGAAATCGGCAAATGGATGTCAAAACTACATTCTTTAATGGATTTATTAAAGAAGAGTTGTATATGATGCAACCGAAGGTTTTGTCAATCCTAAAGGAGCTAACAAAATGTGCAAGCTCCAATGATCCATCTATGGACTGGTGCAAGCATCTCGGAGTTGGAATAAGCGCTTTGATAGTGTGATCAAAGCATATGGTTTTATCTGAGACTTTTGGAGAAGCTCAGTATTTACAAGAAAGTGAGTGGGAGCACTACAGCCTTTCGATAAGTATATGTGAATAACATATTGTTGATCGGAAATAATGTAAAATTATTCGCAAAGCATAAAGGAGTGTTTGAAAGGAGTTTTTAAAGAAAGACCTCGGTGAAGCTGCTTACATATTGAGCATCAAGATCTATAGAGATAGATCAAGGCGCTTGATAAGTTTTTCAATGAAAACATACCTTGACAAGATTTTGAAGTAGTTCAAAATGGAACAGTCAAAGAAAGAGTTCTTGCACTGTGTTACAAGGTGTGAGATTGAGTAAGACTCAAAACCCGACCACGGCAGAAGATAGAAAGAGAATGAAAGTCATTCCTATGCATCAGCCATAGGTTCTATAAAGCATGTCATCTTGTGTACTGATCTATTGCATACCCTACCACTAAGATTGGCAAGGAGTGCAATGGAGATCTAGGAGTAGATCAATGGACAGCGGTCAAAATTATCCTTAGTAGAATAAGGATATATTTCTCGATTATGGAAGTGAAAAAAAGGTTAAATACGTAAAGGTTACGTCGATGCAAGTTTTAACACTAATCTAGATGACTCGAGTCTCAATCTGGATACATATAGAAAGTGGGAGCAATTAGCTAGAGTAGCTCCGTGCGAGCATTGTAGACATAGAAATTTGCAAAATACTTACGGCTCTGAATGTGATGAGACCGTTGACTAAAATTATCTCACAAGCAAAACATGATCACACCTTAGTACTCTTTGGGTGTTAATCACATAGCGATGTGAACTAGATTACTGACTCTAGTAAACCCTTTGGGTGTTGGTCACATGTCGATGTGAACTATGGGTGTTAACCACATATAGATGTGAACTATTGATGTTAAATCACATGGCGATATGAACTAGATTATTGACTCTAGTGCAAGTGGGAGATGAAGGAAATATGCCCTAGAGGCAATAATAATGTTATTATTTATTTCCTTATATCATGATAAATGTTTATTATTCATGCTAGAATTGTATTAACCGGAAACATAATACATGTGTGAATACATAAACCTCAGAGTGTCACTAGTATGCCTCTACTTGACTAGCTCGTTAATCAAAGATGGTTATGTTTCCTAACCATGAACAAGGAGTTGTTATTTGATTAACGGGATCACATCATTGGTTGAATGATCTGATTGACATGACCCATTCCATTAGCATAGCACCTGATCGTATAGTTTGTTGCTAGTGCTTTTCTTCATGACTTATACATGTTCCTATGACTATGAGATTATGCAACTCCGTTTGCCGAGGAACACTTTGGGTGCTACCAAACGTCACAACGTAATCGGGTGATTATAAAGGTACATTACAGGTGTCTCCGAAGGTACATGTTGGGTTGGCATATTTGAGATTAGGATTTGTCACTCCGATTGTCGGAGAGGTATCTCTGGCCCTCTCGGTAATGCACATCACATAAGCCTTGCAAGCATTGCAACTAAATGTGTTAGTTGTGAGATGATGTATTACGGAACGAGAAAAGAGACTTGCCGATGAATGAGATTGAACTAGGTATTGGATACCGACGATCGAATCTCGGGCAAGTAACATACCGATGACAAAGGAACAACGTATGTTGTTATGCGGTCTGACCGATAAAGATCTTCGTAGAATATGTAGGAACCAATATGGGCATCCAGGTCCCGCTATTGGTTATTGGCGAAGAGGTGTCTCGGTCATGTCTACATAGTTCTCGAACCCGTAGGGTCCGCACGCTTAACGTTTCGATGGCGGTTATTATGAGTTTATATGATATTGATGTACGAAGGTTGTTGAGTCCGGATGAGATCACGGACATGACGAGGAGTCTCGAAATGGTCGAGACATAAAGATTGATATATTGGAAGCCTATGTTTGGACTCGGAATCACTCCGGGTGAAATTGGGAATTTTACAGAGTACAGGGGTTACCGAACCTCCCGGGGGTCAATGGGCCTTGATGGGCCTTAGTGGAAAGGAGGAAAGGGGCCCAAGTGCTGGCGCACCTTCCCCCTTCCCTAGTCCTATTAGGACTAGGAGAAGGGGTGGCCTCTCTCCCTTCCCACTTGGCCAATCCTAGTTGGACTAGGATTGGGGGAGAATCCTACTCGGTGGGAGTAGGACTCCCAGCGCAGCCCTTGGTGGCCGCCAGCCCCTCCCTTCCCTCCTTTATATACAAGGCGAGGGCACCCCATGACACACAAGTTGATCATTGAGATCGTTCCTTAGCCGTGTGCGGTGCCCCTTCCACCAAACTACACCTCAAATATACCGTTGCGGAGCTTAGGCGAAGCCTGCGCCGGTGGAACATCATCATCGTCACCACGCCGTCGTCTTGTGAAACTCTCCCTCAACACTCGGCTGGATCGGAGTTCGAGGGACGTCATCGAGCTGAGCGTGTGCAGAACTTCGGAGGTGCCGTCGTTCGGTACTTGGATCGGTTGGATCGGGAAGAAGTACGACTACTTCCTCTACGTTGCGTCAACGCTTCCGTTCTTCGGTCTACGAGTGCGTGAGACAACACTCTCATCTCGTTGCTATGCATCACCATGATCTTGCGTGATCGTAGGAAATTTTTTGAAATTACTACGTTCCCCAACAACAAGTTCAAAATGAAGGATGGTGATGGTGTCGCTGAAATGTACTCTAGGCTTGCTCTCATCACAAATGAGATTGCCGTCTTAGGAAGTGAAGATATGACCGATAGATTCATCATCAGGAAGATCCTTAGAGCCTTGGATGGAAAATATGATCCCGTGTGCATATTGATCCAAATGATGCCCAACTACAAAGATCTCAAGCCAACGGAAGTCACTAGAAGAATTGTTGCTCATGAGATGTCACTCAAGGATAAAGAAGAGCTTCACAACAAGTCAAGTGGTGCTTACAAAGCCTCATGTGATGCTCCTACTTCATCAAGTGAGAAACAAGCCTTCAATGAGGAATTGAGCCTAATGGTGAAGAATTTAAACAAGTTCTACAAGAGTAGAAGCAAGGAAAGAAGTTCCAAGTCAAGGTCCTACAATGACAAAAGATCTTCTAGTCGTGAGCGTAATTGCTACAATTGTGGAAGACCCGAACACTACTCCAATGAGTGCACAACTCCCTACAAAAGAAGAGAAGACTCACCTAAAAGGAGAAGTAGAAGAGAAGAATCTCCTCCAAGAGAGAGAAGGAGTAGATATGGTCGTTATGAACGAAGAAACTCTCACAGAAGCAAGGATTCGAAAAGGAAGGACAAGTCATCAAGGAGCCACACAAAATGAAGACATCAAGCTCATGTTGGTGAATGGGTATCCGGCTCCGACTCCGACCATCACTCCGAGAGAAGTTATCACTCTGACTTCGAATATACTCAAGATGAAGCTATTGCCGGTCTAGCACTTGTGTCAACGAACTCCTATGACATATTTGACTCACCAAATGAAGGAATTGGAAGATGCTTCATGGAAAAAGGCCCAAAGGTATCACACCCCGAGTATGTTGATTTCAATAGTGATGAAGATGATTTGCTAGGTGATGATGATTTACTTGTTGAGAACTCTAGTGATGAAAACTATGATGAACTTGCTATTAATCATGCTAATCAAGATAAAACAAATGACAATGATAAGAAGGAGATTGAGCGTCTAACTAAAGAACTAAACACTCTTAAGTTAGCTCATGAAACTACCTTAGAAGATCATCGAGACATTTTAAAGACTCATGAGAAGCTACGTTTTGAAAAGCTCAACCTTGAGCAAGAGCATGGGTTCTTAAAGGCAATCAATGATGATCTTCATAAGAAAAGTTCTTCTTACATTGCCAAGCATTTACTCTTGTCTACTTACATGCTGCAAGTAAAATCTAGCAACAAGAACAAGAAAGATTCTTCTTCTAGTAGTAACAATAATCATGTTAAATCCAGTATTGTTGCTTCTAGTAGTTCTCTTGATTCCACTAATGATTCTCTTAGCCAAGTTACACTTGAGCAAGAAAATAGCTTATTGAAGGGAATTATAGATAAAGGTGTTTATAAGAGCCTTGCCGGAAGTAAGCAATTTGAGGAAACTGTCGCCAGCAAGGAAGGCACTGGAAGAATCAAGGTGTTGGTTTTGAACGAAAGTTCAATGCCAATGGAGATGAGTGAGAAGAAGATCAATACCCCAAGACGAAGTTTATTCCTCAACGAGAGAAGTATGATCCTACTTCTTTCAAGGGGGCACAAGCTCAAGATGATCTTCCACCACAAGACCACAATAAAAAAGGCAAGGACAAGCTTCAAGAAGAGATTGATGCATTTTAAGAAGCTCCCAAGGCCTTGGTCAAGTGGGTTCCCAAGACTACATCAAGTTATACATCATCAAGTATGACTACAACTCCAAGGATTCCCATCAAGTTGATGTGGATCCGAAGAAGAACTAGAGGGTACTTGAGGGTGACTCCACCGACATACTTCACTCATATCATTTTGGCAAGGACAAGTGCAAACAACTTCCACATCTCGCACTAGTTCAAGGAGTCACAAACCCTCTTGTTGGAAAGACAAGGGACAAGGTAACCTAATGCGTTCATGGACATCATCTTGTGTGAACTTCACTCTATGTCTATGGTTATCCTTGTTTGTTCCTTGTGGGACTAACCCGTGTAGGTATTGAAAGTGCAACTCACTCCAATGGATTGATCCAAATGATCTACATCAACATTGAGCATCCACATCTTTAACATCTACATGAAGTCATCATCGAAAAAAACCAAGGTTAGTTCATCCCTCTTAGGGGGGATATCACATCTAGGGGAGCTTTACTCTAAATATTGAGCTAAAGCAACTCTAATGGTGTGAACACAACAATGCTTTATGTAAAAGTGGTAGCCCCACTTGTGCTTAAACGATGAGTACGACCTATGATCAAATGTTCTCATTTGACTCCTAAGTCAATATACTCTATATAGATGACCTAGTCATAGCCAATTTCTTGATAGATGCTAGAGTGTTTGTGCATGCTTTGTCACATATTTCATTTGCCATTTTATTGTGTGAGCAGGTTGACTGCATATTTTACTCATTCGAGGACATCCATTTGTTGCTTTGATTGTTTGGCTTTTCTTCTTTTGCTAAATGGATGGACACAAATGCCTAAGAACTTCCTCTAGCTATCTATGCCTTTCTCGTTTCAAACTCTATTCATGCTACATCACAAAATTTGGTCAAGTCAGATTCGAACCCTCTCTGTGAGGAGCACTCGGAGTCACCGATTCGTCATAGACTTAAACTTCCAAAACCTCTCTGTGCATTTCGGTCTGACCGAGTTCACTGAGTTGATCTAGGTTTTCAATCTCGGTGCAACTGATTAGAACCTTTCGATCACACCGAGTTGTAGTAACCGCTTGCGATTCTGCATCTTGGTGCCACCGAGTTGTTCCATTCGGTCACACCGACAGGGTCAGGATATATATACCGACGGGTCAAATTTTGGAAGGTCTCCAAAACCTCTTCGCCCGCGCGTGTCCTGCTCTGCCGTCTCGGGTTTCTGGATCATCCTCTCATTGCCAGCGACCTCCTGCCGCTGGTTTCCGTCGCTGTCAATGGAATTCCACACTGCCGTTGCCGCCGTAGCGAGCTCATCACCAAGCTAGGGTATGAGTTCGAATCTTTGTGCTGTCCCTACCTCCGATTCTTAGCACAAAGCAAATGCCATGTTTCTTACCATGTATGAGATCATCCTGTCCATAAAAAACTTCCTTTAGATTAGATTTGATTCAAAAATTTAGGGTTAGGTTTTCGCCGAACTCATCTCGGACCGACCGAGTTGTCGGTCAGACCGAAAAGTGCAATTGCAATGGCTAAGCCAAATCGGTCTCACCGATTTGGCTTAGCCATTGCACTTGCACTTTTCAGTCTGACCAAAACTTGCAAATCGTTGTGACCGAGTTCAACTCTTAGTGAAACCCTAGCAATCTCAGAGTCACCGAACCGTGTCTCGGTCTAGCCGATTTCACTAGTTTAGACTCCAAAAGTAATGTCTGATCAGAGTGATAGCCAGAACAGGTCTGAAGAACAGGTGAATCTAAGTGAGGGCACTAGTCCCTCAGGCAGTTATGATGAAGGCAACAGAAGTACTCCTAGCAACCTGCCTAAGCCTGCTACTAGGCAGAGGAGGAAAAGGAATTCTGATTCTGAAGATGAAGATTATGTAGCTACTGAGGAGGAGGTCAGTTCTAAGAAGAAGGTTGTCAATAAGGAATTTGGCACAGTTGCATCAACAAAGCCTAGTATGCACAAGAAGGCTCCTGCAAAAAGAGTGCCCATGTCTAAAGCCAGAGCCTCAACACAGGAAACAATTGAGTTCACTCTTGAACCAAAAGAGGCTGGTGACGGCAAGAAGAGGAAAGAAAGGGTCGAGAAGACAATCGCTAGAGTCATTGGGAGATCCTCTATGATGAGAGATCCAGCTGAGGATGAAGAGGATGTTGCACCAGCACCCAAAGCTCAAAAGCTGATGGGAGATGCCATCAAGTCTTGGGCTGCCCCTTCTAAGCCCAGGACTAACTCAAGGTCGAACCCGACCACCTTGTACTTCTCCTCGGCAAGCAACAACTCCATGATGTGGATGGAGTTCTCCACCCAGACCGGGTCGTTGGTGTACACCACCGAGAGGTCCATGAACCTTCTGTGGGTGTCCACCATGGCACGCATGGTGAACTGCTGCTCGTTGTCGGCAGCCGCTCGGAGCGCCATTGGAGCCGCACAGGATACCCTCTAAGAATTTCTCGTGGTGGGTGTGCTTCTTGCAATGGTGGGGCGCGATCGAAAGGTTGAAGAGACACAAGGGTAGGTTAAATGGCCGTTGTAATAAATGGGGGCTGGCCTGCCTGTAATCATCACATCTTGTCACGGCATTCATAGCGGAGGATTCCAGAATCCAGTGCACGCTTGACAACACCGCACCGCACGCGTGGGCTCGAAGAGGCGCCAAATGTATCATCGGTGAGCCTGTTCCCGCGCTATCACGCTGTTTACCGTGCAAGCTTCCCGCCCGGCTAGTTTGGCCACGCATCGGCTAGAAGAGGGACAAATCATGGGCGTTTATTGGCAAAAAGCTTTGTAAAAACAAAGTGTGTAGAATGACTTCGGTCATAAGTTTACCCTTGGGTGATGAGGTCAAAGTTACACATAAGGGTGATGATGGACACTCGACTGCGATAATTAATTCTGCGCTCTATAGTGCACACGATGGAAGAAACCAACTCTGTGGATATTGGATGCACCACTCCAGTAATCAATGATGACTTTTGGGAAGATCAACATCCCAACACTCCGCTCTTCACCCCGCTTCAACAAGTTCCTCACTCCCACCACAGATCTGCTCAGATCGACTCAAGAAAATCAACCCAC
This sequence comes from Aegilops longissima, assembly GCA_021605205.1. NCBI lineage: Eukaryota > Viridiplantae > Streptophyta > Magnoliopsida > Poales > Poaceae > Aegilops > Aegilops longissima. The sequence goes on along the minus strand of CM038676.1, from coordinate 139,433,405 downwards.
GAGTCCTGTGCATGAAGAAATTCCAGCCCCGATCTTTGATGAAACTGCTGCTGCTGCTGCTGCTGAAATTCCTCGATCGCACAAGTTGAGGATCGGAAATTCCTCAAGTGAAGAACCTGAACTTATGGTTCCGGAGGTGGTGATGCAATTGGTGACACCCTCTGCCAAAACAGAAGAATCCGTTCTCGACCAAGCGAAGTTCAAGGCTAAGGATTTCTTTCTTTGAGCATGTGTTCTTCACTTGAATACAATCCCTATGACTCTGCTCGGATTAGGAAGAGGCGCTTACGACTGCCAGTCAAGCCAACTTCTATTCCTCGGTGCTTTTCAACAAGGACAAAATCTTGATCATGCTCATATTCCTCATGTGGATATGGAGTCGCTGCCGAGCTTTGAGCCCGTTCTAAGTGTTCTTCATGGCGCAGGTCTTCTCAACTTTTGCTCGATATATGTGATTGGAATGAAGAGCTAATTCTTGATTCTATGCAACACTTCACATCACCGGAGACGCTCAAGATGTGACTTCATGGGTCTTGGATTGGATGACGAAAACACTCACTACAAGGCTCCGGCCGATGAATTGCTTGCCCTTCCACTTAGTCCTCCAGTTGACGGTGCACGTCGCATCTATGAAGAAAAGGAACTTTCAAATCACTACATGCAAGTGTTGATGAAGCCATTGAAACCAAGGCAAGCTCCAAGGACCAAATTCCTCGTCAAGGAATTGTTATATGTGCCTCGAACAGTCTATCGAATTCTGACGAAGACTATGAGTCCTATCAAGGGCCACGACTCGAATGATGAAGAGGTCGTTGGCATCATGAAGAATATGCTTTTCAACATCATCCATGGCGTTCCGTCAATTTCCATGATTTCTTCATGAGGACTCGCTAACATTGCCATGTCACCTTTTGAGTCAAGCCTTATCGCCTTGGATTATGAGATTCATCGGTCAAGATCTTCACCGAATTACAAGGTCGACACTTTGAACCACTGCAGCTACCTGCCCCTATTGAAGTCCTCAAGCGGCCAATTGCCTCGGTGATGAAAAGGGAAAGGCTATCGCTGTAATAGATGAAGGCATTCGTCCATTGGATGGACAGTTTAAGCAAAGCATCTTACTCCACCAATGATGACTCGCCACTCATGACTCAAAGAAAAATACCTCGCCAAGCAAAATCCTCAAGGAACTGCACCTGTGGTGATGACCGATCGTGAGTTACTCCTCGGTCTTCATCGGAAGGTTGATCGCAATCACAAGTGGGTCAAACGTCGCTTTGGTACTCTTCTTTACAACATGACCTCAACTCACAATGCGTGAAGAAAAACCACTACTATCTTCATGAAACCTTCAAGCGCTTTGGGCTGTTCATCACATGTCTACAATGAAGAAGAACGCAATCAATGGGACTCAAGGAAGAATTTGACTGGTCTGCACCTCCTCCGAAGAAATTCAAGAAAGTCAAAGTTCCTTCCTTGGTGGCCAGCTCCTATTCTTCATCTCGCGACACTGATGAAAATGAAGATTTGGAAGATCTCGCTGCTGGTCCTACCTCGACGAACAACCCCGACAATGCTGGCGCTCCGTCTTCAACTTGATATTCTTCAAGAGCGTTAGTCCTCAGTTTCGATCCTTTTGGTCATTCGATGACAAAGGGGGAGAAATTTGAGTTAGTCTTCAAGCGGGTCTCGTCTTTGTCTATATACTATATTTTATTAAGTTACAACTCTCGTTCTTCTGAAACCTTTTATTGGATCGAGTTGTAATCTTAAACCCGATGGTGCTTTGATACTTCTGATGCATTATGCTTTTGCTCTATGCCCTGATTAGAAGTAGTTTTGATACTTGTTATGCTCTGATCCAATTTGGCCCTTGGGCTCTGATACTCTTTGTGTGTTACATTGCATAACATCAAGCACCATATTTCATCATGCATTTCAAATTCCTCATATTATATGTCAAATGCGTGTATGAATTACAAGATATAGGGGGAGATCTCCATGATTCAATTCTTCAAATGTGCATTGCCTCAAAAGCAATTTCCTCACTATGCACATCTTCGGGGGGAGTTCTTCTATATCTTGCAATCAAAATCCTCATTATCAGTATTTACACTTCATATATTTATCCCCGTTGAAAACTTAACCTGTATTGTCATCAATCACCAAAAAGGGGGAGATTGTAAGTGCATCTAGTGCCCTTAGTGATTTTGGTGTATTGAAGACTTATAGGTTAAGTAACTAATCGTTTGTGAGTGTACACAGGTCTATAAGTCTATGAGGAGTTTGATATTTACAATGAAAGTCGACCCTAAAATGAATTTCTTCAATGAAGAATTTGATATTCGAAGACTTTACGAAGACTTTGAAAGTGAAGAAATTGGTGTGATTCGAAGACTTGGTACTCGCTTGAGGAACATGAAGCGTGAAGACTTTTGTTTTCGTAGTTTCATTTTCTCTTTCTTGAGTCATAGGAAACACCGTCTTTGTTAAAGGGGTCGAGGAAATACTAAGGAAAAATTTCCATTTGATGCTCAACTCAAAATCCTCACCTACCAATCCCTTGAGTGAAGCCTTTGAAATCTCATACATTCGTCAATTTCTTGATGTGAGTAGAAGCTCTTACAGTCACTTTGAAATTTGTTCTGATCGAGGAGTTAGGAATTCGCCATGATCTGAATTGCCTACATGAGGAACATGATAGCCCCGAGGAATTTGATGTTCCAATTTCCGACCGTTCTTTGTCTTTCTTGCCACCGTGTCCCAAAATATCTCCACCTAACGGTCATATCATTTAAGGGCATTTATGTCTTATCATGTCGGGCTGCTCCTAGGCTATAAATAGCCGCCCCTACAACCACTAGTTGGTTGGCTGCTCGAGAGAACTTGACACTTGTCATTTGAGAGCAACCCATCCTTTGAGGACTTTGGCGAAAATCATCAAGTGAGGAAAAACCCAAAGTGAGGAAAATCCCAAAACCAAACCCCAACAAACCCAAAGTGATTGAGCATCATCAAGAAATTGATCCAGCGTGGATCCGACGCTTTTACCTTTGAAGACTGTGCTTCTTCCAGACGGTTAGGCGTCACGGTCTAGAGCATCAAGAGGAATTGTGGATCGCCGGTGACCAAGTATGTGAAGGTTTGGAAGTCGCTGAAGACTTACCACGAGTGATTGGGCGAGGTCTGCGTGGCCTTAGTTCAAGGAGAATCGGTGAGGACTTGGTGTCTGAGCTGCGTGCTCGGTGATCGGGTGTCCGGATCTGCGTGTCCTCGAGTTTAAATACTCACCGCTCCAACCAGACGTACAAGCGAGACAGCAGTTGGAACTGGTCTACCAAATCATTGTCTTCACCAACCTAACTGGTTCTATTTCCTCAACCCTTTCATTTCCTCATTCTTGTGTTGAGTGTTTGTCATATCTGTGTTTGAAGACTTTGATGAAGACTTTCTCAATTTCCTCGGTTCAATTTCTTGATCTGTTTGTCTTCATCTTGTGTTATCCTGTGATTACGCTTTACGTACTCTGTGATTGTCTTCATTTCATCATGATGACTATGCTTGTAATCTGCTATGTTTATTTCTGAGTACTTATTCCGCTGCATGTATTTCTTCGCTAAGGAATTTCCTCACCGGCAAATTCCTCAGTGAAGAATTTGTAACATTCTCTAAAAATCGCCTATTCACCCCCCCTCTAGTCGATATAACGCACTTTCAATTGGTATCAGAGCAAGGTACTCCCTTGTTCTGTGTGATTTTGGTTTAACCACCTGGAGTTTTAGTTATGTCGACCGCAGTATGATCAAGGTCTCAGCAGGTGTCCTACCTTGATGGGACGGACTACCCCTCTTCGGAAGAACAAAATGCGAATGCATCTTGAAGCAATTGACAACGATCTACGGTATGTTGTGACAAAAGGTGTTTCCTCGGTCACACCCTCTCCGAATGATCTGATGTGAAGAGATTCAAGCAACTCGATTCTCAAGCGAAGAATATCATATGTGGCCATCGAGCAAAGGTCAATATGGAAGAGTGAGTGCTTTGGAATCGCCAAACTCATCCGGGACAGGCTGTCCAAAGTAAATGAAGGTGTTTCAACTCAGCGTGACTCTCGAGTTGATGTTCTTCGAATCTCTTCAACCGCTTCAAAAGACTCGACAACGAAAATGTTCAACAAACCTTGATCGCCTCACCGACATCTCAAATGAGCTTCAAGCACTGGGTGCCACCGACATCACCGACCATGAGGTGGTGAAGAAATTGCTAAGATCGCTTGATTCCTCATTTGACACTCGCACCGATGATACAAGAACGAGCTGACTACAAGTCTCTTGATCCTGCTGATATCCTCGAAGGCTAAATACTCACGAGTTCCACTTCTTCAAAAGAGAGATCTCTATGGTTACGGCTATGGAAGAACACGTGCCTCAAGGCCAAGGCTGAATCTGAATCGAGAGTGAAGACTCGCTAGTAGCCTTGGAGACCTCAAGAATTTGGCGAGAGCTAGCACTCTTGTGAAGAAATTCCAGAAATTCACAAGGCGTGGTCGTTTTGGAAAATCCTCAAAAGCGGTGATTCCTCATCTAGTGACTATAAGCGAAGACTTTGCCACAAATGCAAGAAACCTGGTCACTATATCCAAGATTGTCCTCGATGGGAAAAGGAATTGAAGAAGAAGAAACACAAGGATTACAGCTCGATGACGTGAAGAAGAAGAAGAAATCATCAAAATCTTCATCATCAAAATCCTCAAAGCCTTCTCCTCACAAGAAGAGCAGCTCCAAAAGGCTCGGGCATTCATTGGCAAGGAAATGGACTCGAAGCTGAATCGAGGAAAATGAGGAAGAGGAGGTGTCTCAAGAATCCGAATCTGGTGTGGCTAGTCCGGCTCTTGCTACGCTTACGTCAAGAAATCCATCTTCAACATCAAGAAAATGACTCCGCCAACAAACCTGATGAAGAAAATGATGACTACGCTCCCACCTATTGCTTCATGGCAAAAGGTGCCAAGGTACTCAATTTCACCTCCTCTGAATCTAGTGAAAATGAATCTGATGAGGATCTTAAGCCCAGCTACTCTAAACTTGCTAAGATTGCTATAAAACAACAAAGGGCTTTTGAAAAGGTTCAAAACATGCTAGATAAGAGTGATGATATGTTAGGTGAAGAAATGGATCGCACTCAAGCCCTAATCGAAAATCTTCGAAAGTTCATCTAGGCTTGACAGCCTTCAAGGTCATCATAACACTCTCTTATCGATCATGAGAAACTTTCTTATGAATTTCTTCAAAGAAAGCAAGATCTTGAGAAGCTAAGAGCGAGTTATGAAGATCTTCAGAAGGAGCGCGATTCATTACTTGCTCAACAAATCAGCGCTTCTCAAGAAGAATTTGTTCCTCCATGTTTAAAGTGCATTGAACGTGAAACTGCTAATTCTTCACCTGAATGTTCAAATGCTTCAACTGTTACAAATTCTTCACCTGCCTCTGCTATCACTAATTCCTCACCTGAGGACATTGCTAGTATCACTGACGATGCAGGGCTGAAGGAATTGTACATGACAGGCATGTACAAAAGCCTCAAAGGGCATCAGACTCTTTGTGATGTGCTTAAAAAGCAAATCCTCAACAGAAACCCTAGGAAAGAGGGTATTGCCTTTGAGAGGAAACTCAATGCTTGATGGAACATCTTTGAAGCTTTGAGCAAGTATCCCAAAACCTCATGGGTTGCTGCAAAGGACCTCCAGATTGATCCATCTACCTTATCTGGTTTTACATGTGAATTTCCTCATTACGATGATGAGTCATTTGACTCAAACTATAAACTGTTCAAAAATCAGAATGGTGAAGTGTTTGCTAGATATGTTGGCACTAACTGCAGGAACGGTCCCCCTATGAAGAAAATCTGGGTTCCCAAGAAATGTCTTGAAAGTCTTCAGGTGAATGTCCTCATGACACCACCTGTGAAGAAAAGGAACCCCAGATCAAATCCTTCATATGGACAAAATTCTTCATATGGATCCAAGTCCTCATACGGACCAATTTCCTCACATGGATCAAATTCCTCAAAAGGATCAAAGTCCTCATATGATTATCATCGTGCTAACAACTCTTTACTTCGCAGGGTAGAGCTAAGGGCTATGAATATGTGCATTATTCTTCAAACCATTATGTTCATAAGTCCTCGAAGAATTTCTCTGCTTATTCATATGCTTACCCTAACCCCTCTTATGTGAAACGAAATGGTTTGGCCTCTATGCCACCATTCTCATATGGTGCTCGCAGAATGATGAACTCTTTGCCACCCCTTCGATGTGGGTGGTGAAGAAAAGAACTAATCTCTTCTGCGGGTCAGGTCTCGGGCGTGCCTCAAGCGTCTGAAGAATTTCTTTGGGGCCCGACAAAAATGCCTGAAAGGACGCAGGCTAATAATGATGAAATGAACTTTCATTTCACACGTCCTCATACTGCTTATCTAAATACTGACTGATGAAATTCATCTGATGAACTTGACATCATATTCTTCACTGATGAAGTATATGAGATCGTAAGTTGTACTAATTCATCTGCAGGATGATCAACCCAAAGCCACTGAGTGGGTTCTCGATAGTGGATGTACAAATCACATGACTGGTGACAAGAATCTATTGATGGATGCTCCTTATCACCGTCACATCTGAAGCATATCATCTTTGCCGACAAAGGCAAAAGTCGTATTGGGACTTGGTAAGGTTGCTATCTCTAAGGACATGCACATGGACAAAGTCATGCTTGTTGAGTCTTTAGGATATAACCTCATGTCGGTCTCAATGCTTTGTGATCTTGATATGGTTGTTATCTTTGGCAAGTATCGTTGTGTTGTGCTTATGGAAGTCGACAATTCCAAAGTCTTGAAGGCTTTAGGAGAGGAGACTTGTATATTGTAGATTTTTCCACAGACCACAACCAGCCATGTGTCTACTTGCAAAAGCTTCGAAGGCTGGCTATGGCATCGACGACTTGGTCACGCAGCATGAGGAATTTGCACACGCTTGCGAAGAAGAAGCATGTCATTGGCATTGAGAATGTCAAATTCCTCAAGGATCACTTATCGAAACCGTGAAGCTGGAAAAATGACCAAGGCCAAGCATCCAAATGAAGACTATCATGACCACTACTCGTCCCTTCGAATTGCTTCACATGGACCTCTTGGTCCCAACCATTACTCAGTGTCACTAATGATGCATCTCTTTATGGCTTTGTTATTGTTGATGATTACTCTCGCTACACATGGGTACACATTGTTACTTACAAAAATCAAGTGCAGGAAATCTTCAAACGATTTTCCTCGAGGGCTTCAACCAACTTTGGTGTGAAGATCAAGCACATCAGAAGTGACAATGGAACTGAGTTCAAGAATTCCGGTCTTGAGGATTATCTTGATGAACTTGGTATTACTCATGAGTTATCTGCTCCCTATACTCCTCGGCAAAATGGCGTCGTGGGCGCAAGAACAGAACTCTTGTTGAGATGGCTCGCACTATGCTTGATGAATACAAAACGCCTAGTCGTTTCGGATTGAAGCAATTGACACTGCGTGCCACATCATCAACAGTATATCTTCACAAATTCTTCAAGAAGACGCCTATGAACTCCTCAACGACAAGAAACCCAATGTAAGTTATTTCAAAGTCTTGATTGCTAAATGCTGGATTAGAGATCCTCACCACCACTCTAAATTTGCACCGAAAGCACATGAAGGTTTTATGCTTGGTTACGGAAAGGACTCGCACACCTCAGAGTCTTCAACATCACACTTCACAAGATTGTTGACATTGTAGATGTGCGGTTCGATGAAACTAATGGCTCGCAAAGAGAGCACCTACCTTCATGTTAGACGAACCAGCACCGAGGACTCTATCAGATTCAAGGCAACCGAGGATGTCATTCCTCTCAAGAAACTGCTGAAGAATTCATTCTGTCTGCCAAGAACGTCGAGTGATGCACTGAAGATAATCTCAAGAAAATGGTGCCGAGGAAAATGATCAAATTCCTCGAAGACAACCAGCTCATCCTCGCGTTGCAAAAGAAGTGCAAGTTGACAAGATCATTGATGACATTGAAGCGCCAGTCCTCTCACTCGCTCAAAAGCTTCACACTTATCTAACTTTTGTGGGCACTATGCTTTTGTCTCTATCACAGAGCCCACTAAGGTAGATGAAGCATTTCGAGCCGGAGTGGATTCAGGCCATGCAAGAAGAATTACATCGATTCGAGCTCAACAACGTGTGGGAACTGGTCAAACGTCCAGATCCTCGCAAGCATAATATCATTGGCACAAAGTGGATCTACCGCAACAAGCAAGATGAAAATGGTCTTGTGGTGAGGAATAAGGCTCGACTAGTAGCTCAAGGCTACACGCAGTTGAAGGAATTGATTTCGATGAAACTTTTGCACTGTTGCTAGACTTGAGTCTATTCGCATATTACTCGCCTATGCTAACCATCACAATATCACTTTATATCAAATGGATGTGAAAAGTGCATTCCTCAATGGTAAGCTTGAGGAAGAAGTATATGTTGCTCAACCCCGTGTTTTGAAGATCCAAAGAATCGACAAAGTCTTGAGACTAAATAAGGCCCTCTATGGCCTCAAGCAAGCCCCTCGGCGTGGTATGATACATTGAAGGAATTCTTCGTGAAGAATGGCTTCACACCCGTTCACTCGACCCTACTCTCTTTACTAAATCATATGATGGTGAACTGTTTGTGTGCCAAATATATGTTGATGATATTATCTTTGGCTGTCTTGACCAACGTTATAGTGATGAATTTGCTTATATGATGAGTGAAGAATATCAAATGTCTATGATGGGAGAGTTGAAATTCTTCTTAGGTCTTCAAATTCGTCAACAACACAATGGCATATTCATATCTCAGAGAAATACCTCAAAGATGTCCTCAAGAAATTGGCATGCAAGATTGCAAAGGCGTCAAAATTCCTATGCCCACAAATGGCCATCTATGCAATCGATGAAAATGGTATTGACTTGATCACAAGGTATACCGCTCCATGATTGGTTCTTTATTGTACTTATGTGCATCTAGGCCAGATATAATGCTTAGTGTTTGCATGTGTGCCCGATTTCAAGCTACACCAAGGAATCACACCATAAGGCTGTGAAGCATATTCTTCGATATCTAGCTCACACACCAACACTAGGATTATGGTACCCCAAGGGCTCTACTTTTGATCTCATTGGATATTCGACTCGACTATGCTTGGTGATCGTGTGGATCGCAAGTCAACTTCTGGTACTTGTCATTTCCTCGGACGATCTTTGGTCCATTGGTCCTCGAAGAAAGCAGAACTGTATCACCGTCCATCGCGAAGCTGAATACATTGCTGCTGGCTCGTGTTGTGCTCAATTACTATGGATGAAGCAAACCCTCAAGGACTACGACATCAACGTGAAGAATGTGCCTCTCTCTCGTGACAATGAGAGTGCCATCAAGATTGCTCACAACCCAGTTCAGCACTCAAGACGAAGCACATTCAAATTCGTCATCATTTTCTTCGTGATCATGTGTTGAAGGCGATATCTCCATCGAGCATGTGAAGATCAAGAACAGCTAGCTGATATCTTCACTAAGCCCTTGGATGAGAAGAGATTTAGCAAGTTGCGGTGTGAGCTAAATATCTTAGAATCTTGAACGTTCTTTGAAAAGGACACACATCCTAACACTTATGCAAAATTGATGACTTAGATGTGCAACACATGAAGAAACGTTTTCTTCAATCAATGAAGAATAACACTCTAAATGTGAAGAAATTAATGAAGAATTTGATTCTCGTAACCCTCGACAATTGTACGCGGTGTCTGAAATCATCATTCTTATCTGGTGGGTCTCGCCACCACCAAAGTTGAAAATCTTCAATTTGAGTTTTTCCTCGTTTTGAAATTCTTCAGTTTTTGAAATTCTTCAGTTTTCAAATTCTTCAGTTTTTCAAATTCTTCAACTTTGCAAATTCTTCACTGTTTCCGTCGTCTTTCTTCATTGGCTATATATATATATATGGATTTATGTCCTCTCAAAGATTCACTTATGGCTATTTCTTCAAGTCGCTTTTTCTGCTAAGTGAATGTGATCGGACCCTTCCCCCTCTATGCTATACTCAACCCAATCCATTCACAAATTCTTCATGTGCGTTCTACTTTGAAACTTGTTCAATTTCTTCACTGAGTCCTTGATAATGAAGAAATTGCGAACGGAACTTTTAAAACGAATCTTATCCAAACCTCTATTTTACCGCTCAAACCGTTCCGCATCCCACGATGCATTATTATATCCACCCACGATCGCACACGATCTCCACTACACTGTACGTGGGTGACACATGTCATGAGAAGGGAAGCGGTCAGGGGCATGTTCGTCCTAATTCTTCGGACGAGCCGTTTTTCACCGTGGCTATAAATACCCCCTCTCTCCCTTCCTCACTCTTTTACCTCGCTCGATCTCTCTCCCGCTCGAGCTCCTCGAAACCCTAGCGCCGCCGCTACTCCATCGTCGCCGGTGAGGAAAAGCTTCACTGCCTTGACCTCTTCGCCGACGTACTCGCTACCGACCGTGGAATTTCTTCACTCCGCCGTCGCCGTAGCTGATTTCCTCTGCCAAGTTAGGGCGGAGAAGATCTGAACGACGAACTTCTCAACTGTTCATCTCGGTTAAATCGTGTTCTTCACTTGGCATTCCTCGAAGAAAAGGCCAGCACATGAAGCTCAACCTTTGAAGAACATGCTGATTCCAGGGCTGATGAAGAAATTCCAGCCGCTGAAGAAACTGCCAGGGCACCCACTAGTGGTGCGCCTGAAGAAATTGCTCAAGACAGGGGAACTGCATCAGTTGCTCCTGAAGAATCTGCTCCAAATGCCTCAGCTCCTCCTGCACCAACCCCAGTTTCAATTCTTCCATCTGCTTTGGATGTGAAGAAAACCAAGGCTACGGAACGAGCTGCTGTGAAGAAGAGAAAAGCATCACCTCGTCAGATTCTTCGGCAGCGAAGAAATTGAAGCCAATGACCAGCTCTGTTGAAGACCCGATTGATGCTATTCCAATTTCCTCTATACCTTCAAAGGAAGTGGTTCCTTTTGGAGAAGAATATGAAGTGCCAACCGGTTCTGATGAGGAACATCAATCTCCTGCTCTTGTCGAGAAGATCGATGAAGAAATTGAAGTGGAAGCTGTCCCTTCAACCCCAGTCATTCCCTCATCAGACCATGAAATTCCTCAAGATGGTGCTGAGGAAATTGAAAATGAAGATGTGGATATTGGATGCACCACTCCAGTAATCAATGATGACTTTTGGGAAGATCAACATCCCAACACTCCGCTCTTCACCCCGCTTCAACAAGTTCCTCACTCCCCTGCACAGACTGTTCAGATCGACTCTGAAGAAAATCAACCCACGAGTCCTGTGCATGAAGAAATTCCAGCCCACGATCTTGATGAAACTGCTGCTGCTGCTGCTGCTGAAATTCCTCGGATTTGCACAAGTTGAGGATCGAAATTCCTCAAGTCAAGAACTGAACTTATGGTTCCAGAGGTGGTGATGCAATTGATCGACACCCTCTCGCCAAAACAGAAGAATCCGTTCTCGACCAAATGTAAGTTCAAGGCTAAGGATTTCTTTGTTGAGCATGTGTTCTTCATCGAATACAATCCCTATGACTCTGCTCGGATTAGGAAGAGGCGCTTACGACTGCCACCAAGCCAACTTCTATTCCTCAGTGCTTTTCAACAAGGACAAAATCTTCGATCATGCTCATATTCCTCATGTGGATATGGAGTCGCTGCCAGGCTTTGAGCCCGTTCTAAGTGTTCTTCATGACGCAGGTCTTCTCAACTTTTGCTCTGATATATGTGATTGGAATGAAGAGCTAATTCTTCAGTTCTATGCAACACTTCACATCACCGGAGACGCTGAAGATGTGACTTCATGGGTCTTGGATTGGATGACAGAAAACACTCACTACAAGGCTCCAGCCAGTGAATTGCTTCGTGCCCTTCCACTTAGTCCTCCAGTTGACGGTGCACGTCGCATCTATGAAGAAAAGGAACTTTCAAATCACTACATGCAAGTGTTGATGAAGCCATTGAAACCAAGGCAAGCTCCAAGGACCAAATTCCTCGTCAAGGAATTGTTATATGTGCCTCGAACAGTCTATCGAATTCTGACGAAGACTATGAGTCCTATCAAGGGCCACGACTCGAATGATGAAGAGGTCGTTGGCATCATGAAGAATATGCTTTTCAACATCATCCATGGCGTTCCCGTCAATTTCCATGATTTCTTCATGAGGACTCTGGCTAACATTGCCATGTCACCTTTTGAGCTGAAGCCTTATGCGCCTTGGATTATGAGATTCATCGGTCAAGATCTTCACTGAATTACAAGGTCGACACTTTGAACCACTTGCAGCTACCCGCCCCTATTGAAGTCCTCAAGCGGCCAATTGCCTCGGTGATGAAAAGGGAAAGGCTATCTGCTGTAATAGATGAAGGCATTCGTCCATTGGATGGACAGTTTAAGCAGCAACATCTTACTCCACCAATGATGACTCGCCACTCATGACTCAAAGAAAGAAATACCTCGCTTAAGCAAAATCCTCAAGGAACGCACCTGTGGTGATGACTGATCGTGAGTTACTCCTCGGTCTTCATCGGAAGGTTGATCGCAATCACAAGTGGGTCAAACGTCGGTTTGGTACTCTTCTTTACAACATGACCTCAACTCACAATGCAGTGAAGAAAAACCACTACTATCTTCATGAAACCTTCAAGCGCACTGGGCTGTTCTTCACATGTCTACAATGAAGAAGAACTGCAATCAATGGGACTCAAGGAAGAATTTGACTGATCGCACCTCCTCCGAAGAAATTCAAGAAAGTCAAAGTTCCTTCCTTGGTGGCCAGCTCCTATTCTTCATCTCGCGACACTGATGAAAATGAAGATTTGGAAGATACTGCTGCTGGTCCTACCTCGACGAACAACCCCGACAATGCTGGCGCTCCGTCTTCAACTTGATATTCTTCAAGAGCGTTAGTCCTCAGTTTCGATCCTTTTGGTCATTCGATGACAAAGGGGGAGAAATTTGAGTTAGTCTTCAAGCGGGTCTCGTCTTTGTCTATATACTATATTTTATTAAGTTACAACTCTCGTTCTTCTGAAACCTTTTATTGGATCGAGTTGTAATCTTAAACCCGATGGTGCTTTGATACTTCTGATGCATTATGCTTTTGCTCTATGCTCTGATTAGAAGTAGTTTTGATACTTGTTATGCTCAGTTCCAATTTGGCCCTTGGGCTCTGATACTCTTTGTGTGTTACATTGCATAACATCAAGCACCATATTTCATCATGCATTTCAAATTCCTCATATTATATGTCAAATGCGTGTATGAATTACAAGATATAGGGGAGATCTCCATGATTCAATTCTTCAAATGTGCATTGCCTCAAAAGCAATTTCCTCACTATGCACATCTTGAGGGGAGTTCTTCTATATCTTGCAATCAAAATCCTCATTATCAGTATTTACACTTCATATATTTATCCCGTTGAAAACTTAACTCAGTATTGTCATCAATCACCAAAAGGGGAGATTGTAAGTGCATCTAGTGCCCTTAGTGATTTTGGTGTATTGAAGACTTATAGGTTAAGTAACTAATCGCTTGTGAGTGTACACAGGTCTATAAGTCTATGAGGAGTTTGATATTTACAAAGAAAGTCGACCCTAAAATGAATTTCTTCAATCAAGAATTTGATATTCGAAGACTTTACAAGACTTTGAAAGTGAAGAAATTGGTGTGATTCTCAAGACTTGGTACTCGCTTGAGGAACATGAAGCGTGAAGACTTTTGTTTTCGTAGTTTCATTTTCTCTTTCTTGAGTCATAGGAAACACCGTCTCGTTAAAGGGGTCGAGGAAATACTAAGGAAAAATTTCCATTTGATGCTCAACTCAAAATCCTCACCTACCAATCCCTTGAGTGAAGCCTTTGAAATCTCATACAGTTCAGTCAATTTCTTGATGGATGAGACGAAGCTCTTCAGTCATTTGAGGAATTTGTTCGATCGAGGAGTTAGGAATTCGCCAAAGTCTGAATTGCCTACATGAGGAACATGATAGCCCCGAGGAATTTGATGTTCCAATTTCCGACCGTTCTGTGTCTTGCTTGCCACCTGTCCCAAAATATCTCCACCTAACGGTCATATCATTTAAGGGCATTTATGTCTTATCATGTCGGGCTGCTCCTAGGCTATAAATAGCCGCCCCTACAACCACTAGTTGGTTGGCTGCTCGAGAGAACTTGACACTTGTCATTTGAGAGCAACCCATCCTCCGAGGACTTTGAGCGAAAATCATCAAGTGAGGAAAAACCAAAGTGAGGAAAATCCCAAAACCAAACCCCAACAAACCCAAAGTGATTGAGCATCATCAAGAAATTGATCCAGCGTGGATCCGACGCTTTTACCTTTGAAGACTGTGCTTCTTCCAGACGGTTAGGCGTCATGGTCTAGAGCATCCAAGAGGAATTGTGGATCGCTGAGTGACCAAGTATGTGAAGGTTTGGAAGTCGCTCAAGACTTACCACGAGTGATTGGGCGAGGTCTGCGTGGCCTTAGTTCAAGGAGAATACGGTGAGGACTTGGTGTCTGAGCTGCGTGCTCGGTGGATCGGGTGTCCGGATCTGCGTGTCCTCGAGTTTAAATACTCACCGCTCCAACCAGACGCATAACCGAGACAGCAGTTGGAACTGGTCTACCAAATCATTGTCTTCACCAACCTAATCGGTTCTATTTCCTCAACCCTTTCATTTCCTCATTCTTGTGTTGAGTGTTTGTCATATCTGTGTTTGAAGACTTTGATGAAGACTTTCTCAATTTCCTCGCCCAATTTCTTGATCTGTTTGTCTTCATCTTGTGTTATCCTGTGATTACGCTTTCTGTACTCTGTGATTGTCTTCATTTCATCATGATGACTATGCTTGTAATCTGCTATGTTTATTTCTGAGTACTTATTCCGCTGCATGTATTTCTTCGCTAAGGAATTTCCTCACCGGCAAATTCCTCAGTGAAGAATTTGTAACATTCTCTAAAAATCGCCTATTCACCCCCCCTCTAGTCGATATAACGCACTTTCAGGAAGGAGGGAGATGATGACTCTCAACATATCATCGGGGTGGCTGCTGATGAAGTCTAGGCCTGCTGGAGTCGCTTGCGGTTCTAGCTCGCCCCGCCTCTGCTTGTTGGCAGCCCCGTTCTCCACCTTTGGAGTCTCCTTGTCAGCGGCGCTTTCTGATAGAAATGGGAGTACAGGGAATATTTAGTTAAAACAGGGCAATAGAAAAGTGTATTGGTAACTATAAGTTATTAGGTAGGAATATAGTAAGAAAGGGGAATAACAATTGGTTGCTTCAATACTACACAATTCATTTGACATTGCTGGGTAAGTCAACATGCAGATAGTTGAAAAGAAAACTTACTTCGAACAAAGTCTGGACGGATGATTTTGTTGGGGAAGTTAGCATATATCTCATGACCAAGCCCTTTATGCGCAGTGCAATTTTCGTGCTAGCTTTCAGTACATAAAACTTAGCAATTTCTTTCCAAAAGCCAGTGCCAAAATAGGAGTCACCACGTTCATCAAGTCTTACAGTAGCAACGATTGTAAATCCATGGTCTGTGTGCAGTATGACATCCGTGGAGCCTTGACATATGTAAAGGGAAAAATTGTGCACTACATAATCTGTTGCATAGCTAGGGATGTTCTGCAGAAAATGGTAGGATTATTAAATAAAATATGGTAACATGCAAATATGGGCCCAAATTGAAAGAAGTGTACAACAGTTGAAATCGAAGGACAAAAATCTATAATTAAATAGATAGGGTAAACATGATGTCATGGAAATATGAGAGTAATCGAAAGAACAATACATCATTAATTTGTCTAATATAGAAAGAAGAGGGGGAAAATCCCCTTTGACGTATATGGTGCATGTGGCACCTTTTATCCAAATGTAGCAATATTTAGAATATGTTCACGAACGTAGGCCATGCCAACTGATTTAGGGTGAGACTGAACATACCGCGCGCGTCCTCAAGTTATCTGGTACGGTGAGATGGAATCTCTGGCGGAGGTTGCAAAGTCCTGAAGTGTCGGCGCACCGTACATTCTATGAATGAAAGAAAACCCTCAAATTAGCTCGAATAAAAATGAATTCCCGGTGATTTCCGACGGGTGATTAAAGGAGGCAGATGAACTGGGATAAAAGATGAGATAATATCTCATTAAATTAGTTACCTTGTCGTCCATGAGACAGAACCCTTAGTACGGCAGATTCCCCAACCGAGCGGAGCTTGGTCGACCGCGAGCAACATCAAGAAAGTCGATGGCGATAGGCGGCGGCAAGCAGAAGTGGCAAAATGCAGTGGGCTTTGCCGGCAGCCTGCGGCGGCGGCAGGCGTCGAGCTAAGTGTTTACCGCCGCGATAGGCAGTGCCATGGCATAGACACGGAGGAGCTTGTGCAAAGTGTGAATGGGGACCGTACCGGAGGGGGTGGCGGGCGGGGTGAGGGTTTTTTTGGCGTGAGGATGGTGAGGGTTTTCTTTTTTCTTTTTTAAATTGGGTGGTGAGGGTTTTCTGTCCCACAATGAATTTTTGGGGCGACGGTTTGCTAGAGCGAACCGTGTGTGATTGACGCAACAGGCAAAATGAAAGTCATTGCACACGGTTCCAATTTTTGAACTGTGTGTGATTGACGTACTACCTCCGTCCTGGTTTATTGGTCCCCCTTTGTAATTTTTACCAAATTTTGACCAAATATTTAACATACTCAGACATAGATAATAAGCGTACACGTACATAAGCATAGTTCAACCATAAGTACATAGTTCAACAGTCATCAAGCATACTCAAGCGTACATAGTTCGATCCATCCCACATCTCATCTCACATGCCGACACGATCCTGAAGCTTCTCCAGGCACTCGGCGTACGCGCCGTGCGCCACCCTGCGAGAATACTTCTACTTGAAGGAGCCAATGGCTCGTCCTCTTGCATGCGCCAGAACACTTAGATACGCGTCATGAAGCTTTTGGTTGCAAAATGGGCATCCATAGCTGCCGTTCCAGGTCCTAATACGCTTGTTATGCATTCCCGAAAGCTCCCTCGGGATTTGCCTCTTATACCTCCTATGGGCACCTTCATCCTCGCTGTCCACATCGTCAGACAACACATATACAAATAGTAAAACAAATTTGGCATCAAATCACTGATTATTACATGCCGTGAAGTAGGATTAGGAATTTATGGCTATTTATTTACACATATCCAGAGATTATGGTTCGATGTTTAAGCACAGTCGTCTATGTACAGACCAATCTTGAAGAAAATAATGGCACAAACATATGTAGGTCATTCAAAATCAATTGTCAAGTCCTGGCTAGGAATTATTAGCACGAACACTAACCCTAGTCGGATTAATAGCATAAATCATTTGCACAGATGAAACAACTAATCACTTATCACCTGTACCATTCAAACAATCAATACATGATAACCCACAAGTATAGGGGATTGCAACAGTTTTCGAGGGTAGAGTATTCAACCCAAATTTATTGATTCGACACAAGGGGAGCCAAAGAATATTCTCAAGTATTAGCAGCTGAGTTGTCAATTCAACCACACCTGGAAACTTAGTATCTGCAGCAAAGTGTTTAGTAGCAAAGTAATATGAAAGTGGCGTTAACGGTAACAAAAGTAAAAACAACAAAAGTAACGTTTTTGGTATTTTGTAGTGATTGTAACAGTAACAACGGGAAAGTAAATAAGCGAGAACCAGTATATGGAAAGCTCGTAGGCACCGGTTCAGTGATGGATAATTATGCCGGATGCGGTTCGTCATGTAACAGTCATAACATAGGGTGATACAGAACTAGCTCCAATTCATCAATGTAATGTAGGCATGTATTCGAATATAGTCATACGTGCTTATGGAAAAGAACTTGCATGACATCTTTTGTCCTACCCACCCGTGGCAGCGGGTCCTATTGGAAACTAAGGGATATTAAGGCCCCTTTAATAGAGAACCGAACAAAGCATTAGCACATAGTGAATACATGAACTCCTCAAACTATGGTCATCACCGAGAAGTATCCCGATTATTGTCACTTCGGGGTTCTCGGATCATAACACATAATAGGTGACTATAGACTTGCAAGATAGGATCAAGAACACACATATATTCATGAAAACATAATAGGTTCAGATCTAAAATCATGGCACTCGGGCCCTAGTGACAAGCATTAAGCATAGCAAAGTCATAGCAACATCAATCTCAGAACATAGTGGATACTAGGGATCAAACCCTAACAAAACTAACTCGATTACATGATAAATCTCATCCAACCCATCACCGTCCAGCAAGCCTACGATGGAATTACTCACGCACGACGGTGAGCATCATGAAATTGGTGATGGAGGATGGTTGATGATGATGACGGCGACGAATCCCCCTCTCCGGAGCCCCGTACGGACTCCAGATCAGCCCTCCCGAGGGAGATTAGGGCTGGGGGCGGCTCCGTATCGTAAAACGTGATTATTTCTTATCTCCGAGTTTTTTCTCCCCGAAAACCAATAAATAGATTTGGAGTTGGCGTCGGAAGGTGTCCATGGGGCCCATGAGGTAGGGGGCGCGCCCAGGAGGGGGGGGGGGGCGCCCCCACCCTCATGGACAGGGTGTGGGCCCCTTGTTTTCATCTATGGCGAGGATTTTTTTATTATTTATTCTAAGATATTCCGTGGAGTTTCAGGTCATTCCAAGAACTTTTGTTTTCTGCACATAAAACAACATCATGGCAATTCTGCTGAAAACAGCGTCAGTCCGGGTTAGCTCCATTCAAATCATACAAGTTAGAGTCCAAAACAAGGGCAAAAGTGTTTGGAAAAGTAGATACGACGGAGACGTATCAACTCCCCCAAGCTTAAACCCTTGCTTGTCCTCAAGCAATTCAGTTGACAAACTGAAAGAGAAAAAGAAAAACTTTTACAAACTCTGTTTGCTCTTGTTGTTGTACCTATGTCAAGCCAGTATTCAGGTTTTCAGCAAAGATTATAACTAACCACATTTGCAATAATTCTCAGGTCTCATGTTTACTCATATCAACAACATAATCAGCTAGCAAGCCATAATAATAAATCTCGGATGACAACACTTTCTCAAAATAATCATAATATGATATAACAAGATGGTATCTCTCTAGCCCTTTTTGAGACTGCAAAACATAAGAGCACCTTCAAAGATCAAGGACTGACTAGACATTGTAATTCATGGTAAAAGAGATCCAATCATAGTCATACCCAATATTGATTAACAATAATGAATGCAAATGACAGCTGTGCTCTCCAGCTAGTGCTTTTGATAAGAGGGTGATGACTCAACATAAAAGTAAATAGATAGGCCCTTCGCAGAGGGAAGCAGGGATTTGTAGAGGTGCCAGAGCTCGGTTTTGAAATAGAGATAAATTATATTTTGAGCGGCATACTTTCATTGTCAACATAACAACTAAGAGATGACGATATCTTCCATGCTAAACAAATTATAGGCGGTTCCCAAACAGAATGGTAAAGTTTATACTCCCCCTCCTCCACAAGCATCAATCCATGGCTTGCTCGAAACAACGAGTGCCTCCAACATTCAACGGGTCCCAGGGGGAGTTTTGTTTGCAATTATTTTGATTTAGTTTTCATAAGGCATGGACTGGGCATCCGGTGACCAGCCATTTTCTCGTGAGTGAGGAGCGAGTCCACTCCTCTTGAGAATAACCCGCCTAACACGGAAGATAAGGGCAGCCCTAGTTGATATATGAGCTATTCGAGCATGCAAAACATAATGTTTATTTGAAGGTTTAGAGTTTGGCACATACAAATTTACTTGGAACGGCAGGTAGATACCGCAAATAGGAAGGTATGGTGGACTCATATGGAATAAATTTGGGGTTTAAGGGATTGGATGCACAAGCAGTATTCCGCTTAGTACAAGTGAAGGCTAGCAAAAGACTGAAGCGACCAACTAGAGAGCGACAACAGTCATGAACATGCATTAAAATTAATAAACATTGAATACAAGCATGAGTAGGATATAATCCACCATGAACATAAATATCGTGAAGGCTATGTTGATTTGTTTCAACTACATGCATGAACATGTGCCAAGTCAAGTCACTTAAATCATTCAAAGGAGGATACCACCCCATCATACCACATCACAACCATTTTAATAGCATGTTGGCATGCAAGGTAAACCATTATAACTCATAGCTAATCAAGCATGGCACGAGCAACTATGATCTCTAATTGTCATTGCAAACATGTTTATTCATAATAAGCTGAATCAAGAACGATGAACTCATTATATTTACAAAAACAAAAGTGGTCGAGTTCATACCAGCTTTTCCCATCTCAGTCAGTCCATCATATATCATCATAATTGCCTTTCACTTGCACGACCGAACGATGTGAATAATAATAAGAGTGCACATGCATTGGACTAAGCTGGAATCTGCGAGCATTCAATAAACAGGAGAAGACAAGGCAATATGGGCTCTTGGTTAAATCAACAATGATGCATATAAGAGCCACTTCAACAATTTAATCATGGTCTTCTCCTACTGACCCCCAAAGAAAAGAAAAGAAATTAAAACTATTTACACGGGAAAGCTCCCAACAAGCAAAAGAAGAACTGGAAATATTTTTGGGTTTTCTTTTAATTATTACTACTTCAGCAGGAAAAATAAACTACTACTAATTTTTTTTGTTTTTCTTAAGGTTTATTAAACACACAAGAAGAAAGCTGGAAAAAGGAAATAAACTAGCATGGATATTACAGTGAAAGAGTATGAGCACCGACATCTAGCAATGAGTGTGTGTGAACATAAATGTAATGTCGGTGAGAATACGTATTCCCCAAGCTTAGGCTTTTGGCCTAAGTTGGTCTATTGCCGAGGATAGCTGGCGGATACCCGTAGGTGTAGTCAAGGTCATACTTGACGAAGAGGACTCGATCGCCATCGGTCGGCAACCGCCTCCGGATCCCAAGAATAAACAGACTGTCGTGGTGGCTCATCATGTGGTTCCGGTTCCGGGGCTGGTGCAGGCTTTCGATGGGCTTGAACGGCCGCCCACGAAACGAGGTGAGGGCCTGCAGACAAGTTAAACAAAGAGGGAGCAGGCAAAGTAATAGTCTCAGGGTGATGTTTATCAAAGTACAATTTATATTTAAGTTCCCCTTCCTTGCCCTTAACAAGAAAGTCATGCGCTAGCATACTCTTATAATCTAAATAAGCACGGGGGCAATGATGTTTCTTCTTTATCCAAATGCCTAATAGGTATGCTAAAGTATTCAGCTAGGTGTGAAGCATAAATGCCTCCAAAGATGGGGCCCTTAGTACGGTTCAAACTTAACCGTCTAGCAATAATTCCGTCCATACTAACAGAGTTGTTGCGGTATAAACCATTGAACAAAATGATAATATCAGGAACACTAAGGTTTCCACAGTTCCCGCGACCAATCAAGCAATGACTAGCAAATAAGGCAAAGTAGCGTAAAACAGGAAAATGTATGCTAGTAATTCTTGCATCAGAAACCTTCCTGGTTTCTCCCATAGTGATAGTGTTAATAAAAGCTTCTACTTCATTACGTTGTGGTTCATCCAAGGTACCCTCAAAGGGTATTTTGCAAACCTCGCAAAATTCAGCTAATGGCATCTTCTTAACAACGTCATATAAATGAAACTCTACCGATGGAGGTGATTCCTTAGGGAAAAAGTAGAAGTTTTGCACAAAAGTATTTGTGAGTAAGAGATACTGATGACGTTGGTCGCAGAGGAAGTTGGTGAGGCCAACATTCTCAATCAATAAATAGAAATCTTCATAAATTCCGGCTCTCCTCAAGAAGTCATCGGAAGGCCATTCACCCGGCCGGACCTCCGCGGTGCGAGGCAAATTATATTTGGGCTTCTGTGCTTCTTCCTTTTGTTTTTCCTTTGAGCTTCGGCTCGACGAGCCCCTCAAGAGTCTCTTCATTATTCTCTGGAATAATCTGAAATTTTTAGTAACTTCAAACAAAAGTGAACCAACTTCAATAAAACCGATAGCAACTACTCCTACAAGTGCCTAGAGCCTATATCAAGCATTAGAACTACTTGGAACCATATAAATTTGGCATGCAAGCTCAAGAACATGGTCACCTATGCAGCATAAATTTGCAAAGAATAAAGCACTAGAACAAAAACTAATTGGACCAATGGAAGAGTCACATACCAAGGAACAATCTCCCCAAGCAGTTTTGCGAGAGGTGCTTTGAGCAAGGAGATCGAAAATCACATCAAAAGTGGTTGGAACTCGTGCTTGAGTTGGTTTTTCGGGTTTGTGTGAGGCAGAGGAAGAATTTGGGTGCAGGGATAAGTGGAGGAGGGCCATCGTGGGCCCACGAGGCAGGGGGGCGCGCCCAGGGGGGTAGGGCGCGCCCTCCACCCTCATGTCCAGGTGGCAGCTCCCCCCGCGGTAATTTTTGCACTAAAAATCCTCAAATATTCAGGAAAAAATCATATTAGATTGGCATGGCATTCTGAGGACTTTTATTTTCGGGATACTTTTATATTGCACGGATAAGTCAGGAGACAGACAGAAAAATACTATTTTACTTTGTTTCTACTAAATAACAGAAAATATAAAGAGGGTACAGAAGGTTGTGCTTCTAGTTTCATCCATCTCATGCTCATCAAAAGGAATCCACTTACAAGGTTGATCAGGTCTTGTTAACAAACTCATTCCGACTAACATGGAACCGGAGAAATTTCGAATAACACTATGTTAGCTCAACAGGGATATGCACATCCCCTATAATAAGAATATCATATTTCTTCTTGACAGTAGGAAGAGGAAATTCAAAACCTCCAAATATAATCGATGGAATTTTTCCAATAGAGTTGATACTATGAACTTGAGGTTGTTTCCTCAGAAAGTGTACCGTGTGCTCATTACCATTAACATGAAAAGTGACATTGCCTTTGTTGCAATCAATAACAACCCCTGCAGTATTAAGGAAAGGTCTTCCAAGAATAATAGACATACTATCATCCTCGGGAATATCAAGAATAACAAAGTCCGTTAAAATAGTAACGTTTGCAACCACAACAGGCACATCCTCACAAATACCGACAGGTATAGCAGTTGATTTATCGGCCATTTGCAAAGATATTTCAGTAGGTGTCAACTTATTCAAGTCAAGTCTACGATATAAAGAGAGAGGCATAACACTAACACCGACTCCAAGATCGCATAAAGCAGTTTTAACATAATTTCTCTTAATGGAGCATGGTATAGTAGGTACTCCTGGATCTCCAAGTTTCTTTGGTATTCCACCCTTAAAAGTATAGTTAGCAAGCATGGTGGAAATTTCAGCTTCCGGTATCTTTCTCTTATTTGTAATTATATCCTTCATATACTTAGCATAAGGATTTGTTTTGAGCACATCGCTTAATCGCATACATAAAAGATGGGTCTAATCATTTCAAAGAAAGCGCTCAAAATCCTCATCATCCTTTTTCTTGGATGGTTTCGGAGGAAAAGGCATGGGTTTCTGAACCCATGGTTCCCTTTCTTTACCATGTTTCCTAGCAACGAAGTCTATTTTATCATAATGTTGATTCTTTGATTGTGGGTTATCAAGATCAACAGCAGGTTCAACTTCTACATCATTATTATTACTAGGTTGAGCATCATCATGAACATCATCATTAACATTTTCACTAGGTTCATGTTCATTACCAGATTGTGTTTCAGCATCAGACATAGAGATATCATTTGGATTCTCAGGTGGTTCAGCAATAGGTTCACTATAAGTTTGTAAAGTCATATCATTTTTCTTTCTCTTCTTTTTAGAAGAACTAGGTACATCAATATTATTTCTCTGAGAATCTTGCTCAATTCTCTTAGGGTGGCCTTCAGGATACAAAGGTTCCTGAGTCATTCTACCAGTTCTAGTAGCCACTCTAACAGCATAATCATTTTTCTTACTATTCATTTCATCAAGCACTTCTTTCTGAGCTTTAAGTACTTGTTCTACTTGAGTGGTAACCAAAGAAGCATGTTTGCTAACAAGTTTAAGTTCACCTCTAATATTAGCCATATAATCACCCAAGCGTTTAATCATATAAGCATCTTGTTTTAATTGTCTACCAAAATAAGCATTAAAGTCATCTTGCTTAAACATAAAGTTATCAAACTCATCCAAGCACTGACTAGCAATTTTAGTAGGAGGGACTTCAGCTTTATCATATCTATAGAGAGAATTTACCTTTACTACCCGTGTCGGGATATCAGGATCAAGAGGTTCTTCAGTGAATAAAGAATTGAGATCATATACTTCTTCAACAGGCGGTAAATTAAGACCATGTATTTCTTCAATAGGAGGTAAATTCTTAACATCTTCAGCTTTAATACCTTTTTCTTTCATAGATTTCTTTGCCTCTTGCATATCTTCGGGACTGAGAAATAGAACACCTCTCTTCTTCGGAGTTGGTTTAGGAATAGGCTCGGCAATTGGAGCAGGAGGTGGCTCAGGAGGTGCCCAATTATTTTCATTTGTCAACATATTATTTAGAATTTTAGCTTCATCTGGTGTTCTTTCCCTGAAAAGAGAACCAACACAACTATCCAAGTAATCTCTGGAAGCATCGGTTAGTCCATTATAAAAGATATCAAGTATTTCAGGTTTCTTAAGAGGATGATCAGGCAAAGCATTAAGTAACTTGAGAAGCCTCCCCAAGCTTGTGGGAGGCTCTCTTCTTTAATTTGCACGGTTGTATATTTCCCTCAAAGCAGCTTCATCTTATGAGCAGGAAATATTTAGCGAGAAGTAATAAATCATATCCTGGGGACTACGCACACAACCAGGATCAAGAGAATTAAACCATATCTTAGCATCACCCTTTAATGAGAATGGAAATATTTTGAGTATATAAAGGTAGCGTGATCTCTCATCATTAGTAAACAGGGAAGCTATATCATTTAACTTAGTAAGATGTGCCACAACACTTTCAGATTCATAGCCACAAAAAGGATCAGATTCGACCAAAGTAATTATATCTGGATCAACAGAAAATTCATAATCCTTATCAGGAACACAGATGGGTGAAGTAGCAAAAGCAGGGTCCAGTTTCATTCTGTCTCTAAGAGATTATTTGTTCCATTTAACTAGCAGCATCTTAAGTTCATATCTATCTTTACAAGCAAAAATAGCTGCAGAAGATTCCATATCAAAAACATAACCCTCAGGAATAATAGGCATATTTTCATCATCACTTTCATCATCGTATTCAGAATCAATAATTTCTTTTTCTCCAACCCTAGCAATTTGTTCATCTAGAAATTCACCAAGGGGCACAGTAGTATCAAGCATAGAAATAGTTTCATCATAAGTATCATGCATAGCAGAAGTGGCATCATCAATAACATGCGACATATCGGAACGAATAGCAGAAGCAGGTTTAGGTGTCGCTAGCTTACTCATAACAGAAGGTGAATCAAGTGCAGAGCTAGATGGCAGTTCCTTACCTCCCCTCGTAGTTGAGGGATAAATTGTTGTCTTAGCGTCTTTCAAGTTCTTCATAGTGTCCAGTAGATATAAATCCCAAGTGACTCAAAGAATAGAGCTATGCTCCCCGGCAACGGCGCCAGAAAAGGGTCTTGATAACCCACAAGTATAGGGGATCGCAACAGTTTTCGAGGGTAGAGTATTCAACCCAAATTTATTGATTCGACACAAGGGGAGCCAAAGAATATTCTCAAGTATTAGCAGCTGAGTTGTCAATTCAACCACACCTGGAAACTTAGTATCTGCAGCAAAGTGTTTAGTAGCAAAGTAATATGATAGTGGCAGTAACGGTAACAAAAGTAAAAATAGCAAAAGTAATGTTTTTGGTATTTTGTAGTGATTGTAATAGTAACAACGGGAAAGTAAATAAGCGAGAACCAGTATATGGAAAGCTCGTAGGCACCAGATCAGTGATGGATAATTATGCCGGATGCAGTTCGTCATGTAGCAGTCATAACATAGGGTGACACAGAACTAGCTCCAATTCATCAATGTAATGTAGGCATTTATTTCGAATATAGTCATACGTGCTTATGGAAAAGAACTTGCATGACATCTTTTGTCCTACCCACCCGTGGCAGCAGGGTCCTATTGGAAACTAAGGGATATTAAGGCCCCCTTTTAATAGAGAACCGGAACAAAGCATTAGCACATAGTGAATACATGAACTCCTCAAACTATGGTCATCACCGAGAAGTATCCCGATTATTGTCACTTCGGGGTTGTCGGATCATAACACATAATAGGTGACTATAGACTTGCAAGATAGGATGAATAACACACATATATTCATGAAAACATAATAGGTTCAGATCTAAAATCATGGCACTCGGGCCCTAGTGACAAGCATTAAGCCTAGCAAAGCCATAGCAACATCAATCTCAGAACATAGTGGATACTAGGGATCAAACCCTAACAAAACTAACTCAATTACATGATAAATCTCATCCAACCCATCACCGTCCAGCAAGCCTACGATGGAATTACTCATGCACGGCAGTGAGCATCATGAAATTGGTGGTGGAGGATGGTTGATGATGACAACGGCGACGAATTCCCCTCTCCGGAGCCCTGAACGGACTCCAGACCAGCCCTCCCGAGAGAGATTAGGGCTTGGCGGCGGCTCCGTATCGTAAAACACGATGATTTCTTCTCTCTGATTTTTTTCTCCCCGAAAGCCAATAAATAGAGTTGGAGTTGGCGTCGGAAGGTGTCCAGGGGGCTCACCAGGTAGGGGGCGCGCCCAGGAGGGGCGCGCCCAGGAGGGGCGGCGCCCCCCACCCTCGTGGACAGGGTGTGGGCCCCCTGTTCTTCATCTTTGGCAAGGATTTTTTATTATTTATTCTAAGATATTCCGTGGAGTTTCAGGTCATTCCGAGAACTTTTGTTTTCTGCACATAAAACAACATCATGGCAATTCTGCTGAAAACAGCGTCAGTCCGGGTTAGTTCCATTCAAATCATACAAGTTAGAGTCCAAAACAAGGGCAAAAGTGTTTGGAAAAGTAGATACGACGGATACGTATCAATACACTACACGCATCTAACGAAACTTACTCAGATTTCATGGATTGGGAGAACATAACCATAGGATTTCTATTCCAACAAGGATTTCATGGCAGAAGTAACCAGAGAAACCCTATGATCTATTTGACACATAAATGGGTATAGATGACTAACCGGCTGTCCGTCGTCGTCGGATTCGTCGCCGGAGTGGTCGTCGGAGTCGGTGTGGAACTCCGCCTCCGGCTGTGGAAGCTCGACGCTGTCGACGATGTCAGGGTGCAGCGATAACTCGCCAGCGATGACGGCAACCTCTGTCTCCATCTCCATGCCGTGCTTCGGTGCTTTAGCAGCCCTGGCGTCGCCACTCCCTCCGATGGGGCACTTCGGCGGCATCCACATACACTGACGGCTTTGAGGACTGAGAGCGGCGTCGAGGATGCAAGCGGAGAGAGAGGATTGTGTGTATGTGGTGAGGATGGGGGGTGCGGCCGCTCGGGCGCACCATTAATATGGAGTAGTGGGAGTTGTGGGAGAGAGGCGGGCGGTGGTCAAACCGATGGCTTGCCTCCCGGTGAGCCTACGCACTGGACTGCTGGCATGCCTACCAAAGTTTCACACATTACTCGCACGCCTCTCGATGACAATGCGCAGCAAGCATGCCTCCGTCAATTCACACACTTGCACGCACGCCTCCCGGTCCGCCTGCGCGGCGGACTACTTGCATGCGTCCCGTCAACTCACGCCTGCTCTCACGGCACATATATTGTTTTTCTATTTGGATGATTAATGCTGCCGCTTTATTGCTTAACTGAAGCATGGCACGTATCCATTGTTGGTCTAACGCTCACGGTTCGAATAAATAATCCGCTTGGGATATTGGTTCCCAATTACTAATAATCTCCTGTCTGTAATTAGATAAAGATTACATCAAAACTGGTCTCAAATTTGACAAAAAAAGTACAATGCCACTTTGTATTGGTGTCCATATGACAACACGATAAGTTTCATGAACTTCAAATAAGTTTTGGATGTACTATAATTTAAAAATCAAGATTCTCAATGTTTGAAATTTGTTGCACAGGTAGTAAACATGCACCCAGTGAGACACATGTACTAGAATCTTTTTGTGTTATGGTGGTATATAGTACGCGTCGAAGAGGTGGGAGGGGACAAGAATATATACTATACGCATGCATCCGTGAACAAGTACACCTCACTCAGTGTCGGGACTTTTTTTGTTTCCGAGGCACGTGCCACATCAAAATTGTGAAATTGGCTATTCAAACATCACACAACACCTTTTTGGGCCACATGCATATCCTAGCTAGGACACTCATGTGTGACGCTTCCATCTATGGGCCCACGAGGCCATCGTCGATGCATGCATGCATCACTTACCTACATCGGGAGAGGTTAATTAATTTCACCATCGATGAGGATTATTTTGGGTTGTACATATATTACGGTAGGAGCATATAGTATGCAGTGAAGAGGGGGGAAGGGGACCATCATATGTAGTACGCTTGATGAACCTCGCTCTGTGTGGGTGCATGGTTTATGGTTTTTGAGGCATGTGGCACATCAAAGTTGTGCATTTTGGGTATTCAACATATATATGTTTGGCCCACATGCAAAGCGGTGGTGCTTGTCCTCTCGCACCCACTTAAGCGGTTATCAGTGATATCGATGCTTTCCATCTGTGGGCCCGCTTGGTCCATCACTACTTTTTGCCTGACAACAAAAGAGGTTAATTTGACTTAGGAGGGAATTATTATTTTTGCTATGGGATGACATGCATGATACAGTTTGAGCACACACACATGCATGTGTATGCATGAATCCCTCCCATCGAGTTGAAGTGGCTAGTACAACGACACATCATGAACCGATCTCGCTCTGTGTGGGGATCTAGTGTACGATTTTTGACGCACGCGCCACATCAATGTTGTGTATTCAAACATGCATGCACGCATCACCTCCATACATATGCATGTAGTGGTTGCCTTCGAACGGTACACTCCCTCGCGTGGTTATCGGCGAAAAGCCAATATATTCGTAGGCCCACGTGGACATCCATGATCACCTTGACCAACAACAAGATAGGTTACCATGGCGGATGACGGTGTCCTGGACTAGGGGGTACTCACCATGTCGTCTCCCGATCAGTTGGATTGGGCCGAGGACCCCCATGGCCGTTTACTCATGGGCCAGTTCAGATAGCCGATGACATACATGAGGAAGATTCCTCAAGACTTGGTGATCAAGACAAGGACACCTCTCCACCGACGTATTCGACTAGGACTCTTGTTATCCTAGGCCTCTGGTACATTATATAAGCCAATGCCAGGCTATAGGCTAGATGATTATGATATTATTCATCATACCCTTAGGTTTTAGACCACAACATATGATCTCGAGGTAGATCAACTCTTGTAATCGCTATATTTATCAAGGTCAATCAAGCAGGAAGTAGGGTATTACCTCCATTAAGAGGGCCCAAACCTGGGTAAACATCGTGTCCCCTGTCTCTTGTTACCCATTGATCCATGACACACAGCTTGGAACCCCCTACCCGAGATCTGCCGGTTTTAACATCGACAATGGTGCTTTCATTGAGAGTTCCGCCGTGTGATCGGCAAAAGGATCAATGGATCGCCTGTAGATCAACTGCGACGTCGGCGTCTTCGTCGCCGCCTCGACTGGTCACCTTGGCTTGACCGAGGACTATGCCCTACCTCCAATCACCATGTTCGGACGAGGGCCTTCATCAACATCAACTCCGATCTCTACCAAGATCATGGAGGAATCATCCATGGAGCTCGGGGGCTCAACGTCAACATTGCCCTTGGGCGACTGTGCTGTTTTTCCGAACAGCGAACTTGTATCCGCTACCACCACCTCCTCGACCATCGCTTTGATGATTCCTTTAGTGTAATTGTGTGGAATTGACTCTACAACAACACTGTAAAATTTCGTCGCGTTCCGATGGAGCAATCTCCGCCTGTCTCCGTTATACCGGAGCCCCATCGAATCTGGACGAGAATCTGGATGAGTTTGGAGCGTGGTGTCCAGCACCTAGCTCGGACGTCCTTTGGAGGATCCAACCGTTGATCGGCTGCGGAATTCCTATATCTACCACCCCTAAAACTTTTAGCTCGATCCAACCGTCCAAACTCCGGGAACCTTCCGATTAGTGCATCTCTTTTCGGATCTGTTTTCTGCGCGAGAACGAATCTGACCCGAGTTCATCTTTTTTATGAACGGGATTTCGGACATCCTTTTGAAGGAAGTTTTGTATGGGGTATTGTGTTTTGTTCCCAAACACATCCCACTAATTTTAAAGTCTTTTCCAATATGATCTTCACCATCGCGCCGGTGTCAAACCAGCCCGACAACGTTGCTCCACGGCTGCCGACCTGCGCTAGACACGTCGTCGCTTTGTTGAGCCGATCTCAACTTCTTCGGATCATCATCCCGGCAAGCCGAACTAGAGTTCGGCTTCGCGAAGGATAAAATCATCACCAACCTTGCCGCCCCATGGATTACACGGAGCGGGCACATCGGCATCACCGCACGGTCACTTCATCAAGCCGACATTGACCACGTCACGAGTTATGACCTGCATCGGCATGGCCGCACCGTTGCTTCTTCGAGCTGATGTCCCTCACGCCAAACTACTTCAACACCTCGGCTGACATGGCAGCTACAATGTAACACCCCGAGAATCATGCTACAGTAATCCCCTTCTAATGATGCCTTGTTATCATTGTTACTGTTGCTAATTTTCACTTGATCCAAATCCCAATTCAAATTCAAATCCAATCTGAAGTCAAAAATTCATAATTGTCAGACATGAAAACTAAATGTTCATCAGGTGGCAAATAATCATTTTTTAATATTGGTGGTGAACCAACATTTTTGTAAAAGGTTTGAGTGGCCTAAAATACTTAAAACAGTGACCTAAGCAATAAATTAAATGTCTTTTTATTTTTTTTAAATTGCAAACTATTTCAAAGGCCGCACAATCCTTCTTGTGGCAGTGCTCAATCATTCTTTGAACTTGTTTTGGCCGGTGGCATAATTTTGCTAAGTCAATAGTGGTTAAAAGCAAATGCAAAAGCTGCTGAAAAAAACAAAGAAAAGGAAAAAGGAAAAGCAGAGGGGAGAGAAAGCCCATGCCCTACTGGGCTTTAGCCCACCTCGGCCAGCCGGACGACCCACGACCCACCCCCTGGGTCGTCTCTCTCCCGTCGCACTGTTCGACCGACCGAACAGCGCACGCGCGCGCCCGCGCCCGGTTGCCATCACGCCGCCTCGGAGTCGCCGTTGAGGGGATAAGACCCCGACGCCTCGGTCCTCTCCCCCACTCTCCACTGTCGCCCGGTCCGCCTCTCCCTCTCCCCACCAGATCCCGCCTCGTTCTCCCCCTTATTCCCCACCGCATCCGAGCGCCGCCATGGCCTCGCCGCCGTAGAACCCGCGGACACCAGCGCTAGTTCGACCTTCCGTGCTGCCTCGAAGCTCCGCCGGCCTCCGCCTCATCGTCCGGCGCTGCTCGCTGGATCTGACAAGCCCTGGAGCGTCGGATCCCCTTCTTCCTCCTCCACGGGTCGTCGGACGCCGTAGTCATCGATTCGACCTCCCCTGCGCTCCCGAACCCCCAAGGGGCCTACATGTGCCCGCGCTGTAAGCTCCGCCCCTTTTCCTCCTTCTTAGCGCGCTGCTCCACCGCCCTAGCTAGCAGTATGTGTCGCCGCCGCCATTGCCGTAGCTCGCCTCTGCCACCGTACTCATCACCATGGCCACAATCACCGTCAAGCTCAAACGAGCTCGGGTTCATGCTCAGCACTCCCGTGCGAGCCCGGAGCACCCCTCCCCGCGCTCTGCCGAGCTTCATAGTGCCAAACTAGAAAGCGACTGAACTCCGGCGACCGCCCCGCCTCTCGCCGGCGTCGTTCCGGTCATATCCCCGAGACCAACCCGTAGCATCGTGCGACGCGCGATGTCGCTAGCTTTCGAACGCGAGTAGCCACGCCCGTTTTGGGCCACTGTGGCGAAATCCCGAGGCTCGCCGGCGCCCTCCATCACGTTTTGGCTCGCCAGAGCCAACTCCGGCCGGCGTCCGGCGTGGCGACCAGGCCACCCGAAGTCACTGCTAGTGGGCCCCATGGTCCTAGGTGACTGGGTTGACCCGATCAACTGCGACGACCAGCAGCCGAAAGCCAGCGACACGCGGGCCCCACCGCCTATATTAATTAATTAAAATGTTTTAGTAATTAAAACCTAATTAGTTACTAATTAGAGGCCGACATGTGGGGCCCGGAGCTATTTAACCTCGATTAGTTTAATATAACTCTGTTAATTACGATGGGCGACATGTGGGTGCCACATGCAGTTTGACCGGTCACCCGACTGTTGACCTCTTGACGTCGACATTGCATCATGCTGATGTCATAATTCCCTTTTCCGTTAATTTAAATAATTCCAGAAAATGTTTAAATCTTTGAAAATACATAGAAGATAAACCGCAGCTCGGATGAAAATGTTTCCTATATGAAAGTTGCTCAGAACGACGAGACGAATCTAAATATGTGATTCGTTTACCTGTCAGATGCCTCTAACTATCTGAACATGGAACATTCCCCCTCCGGCCATTTGTTTGACACGGGTCCGGAACCGGGAAAACATTCTCGGTTGAATTCCCCCTTCGCCAGTATCGCCTAGCACTGCGTTAGAACACCTCTAGCCCTGCTTATTGTCTTGTTATGCTATGTTTGCTTTGTATTTACTGTAGACCCCGAGAGCGATGCTGCCCCCTGTGATCGACTACGTCGACGACGACCCCTCCTTGCCAGAGCAACCAGGCAAGCCCCCCCTTTGATCATCCCGATATCGCCCATTCCATTCTCTCATGCTTGCATTAGATTTTGCTACTGTTATTGTTTGCTCCTATTCTGATGCATAGCCTGCTTTTGTAACCTGCTTATTGTTACCTTACCTGCTTATCCTAAACTGCTTAGTATAGGTTGGTTAGTGATCCATCAATGAGCCCCATCTTGTCCTTGTTGCCCCTGCTTCATCATCGAAGACCCGATCAACGGGATCGAAGACCAGGCCCCGACACCGCACAACACTTTCCCCTTAGTTGCTCGACACAGCTGGGTTACTATCGAGTGCCGAGGGTGAGACCTTTACAGCACTTATGATGTTAACCCTGTAGGCTATTCGGTCGTGGTCATCGAGGGTGATTCCTCCTTAACCACTTCCAATACGACTCTGTCGTGCAACCCCTCAAGTGTGAACCTCGGGGGTGATTCCTCTTACGTTCACCTTGATGATTACATCGAGTGGAATTCACCGGGGGTGATTCCTCGGGTTTTCCCCTTGATGTTTAGACACACAGTTACTATGATTACTATGACTTTACACTGAACCATGTTACTAAAGACGGGTCGACCCTGAGGGGTACCCGCGCGAGCATAATTGTGAGTGATGTGGACTCGAGTTGATCTGGAGGGTGCCCGCGAGATAATTACGAGGCGTGGCCGGGCATTCTTAGCCCTTGCTGCAAGTCCTCGAAACGGGGCAACGGGGTCACATCTTTCGTGAGTCTCTGCTTGTACCGCGCGTTCCTAATCCACTACGATTTGGATATTTGATCCGAGGGGCCTCTGGCCTGATAGCACTAACCATCACGTGGGCATAGTATGGGCGTTCTGTGTCGTATGCATCAGCTGAAGCTTACTAGACGTCAGCGACTGAGCGGCGCGTGCCGGGTTGGACTGCGTAAGCACCTGCCTTGTTGAAGGAGGTACTAGGTCTGCTCACCGGCCATACGCAACGTGCAGGAGTTCCTGGGGAGATGGCCCATGACCCCTTGGGGCATAGGTTTAGTCCGGCGTGCTGGCCTCTCTATTAAGCCTAGGTCGGGTTGCGGCGTATTGTTTGGCCGAGGTCGGGCTTGACCCAGGAAAGTGTGTCCGGCCGGAGTTAATCGAGCGTGGTGGGTAAGTTGGTGCACCCCTGCAGGGAAGAAAACATCTATCGATAGCCTGTCCTATGGTAACGGACACTTCGAGTTGTATCCCGGTCGATACAACTAGAACTGGATACTTGTGATGAGAATTGGATGGTGATGAGTAATGGATTGTGATGATAAGCGGATAGTATGGCTCAGGATTTCTTTCTCGCGGGGTCGAGAAAGGATCTCGGCCGAGGTTGATAACACTACTACTACTTTACTTTATGCTACTCTACTCCTCCTATTTGCTGCAAGATGGTGGTTTCGGAAGATGCTAGTCTTGATAGGACTAGGCCTTCCTCTATTACGCATTTACGCAGCCCGATCCACATATACATCCTTCCTTTGATAATGTTGCATATGTAGTGTAGATCCTTGCTTGCGAGTACTTTGGATGAGTACTCACGGTTGCTTTGCTCCCCTTTTCCCCCTTTCTTCTTTTTCCGGTTGATGCAACCAGATGTTGGAGCCCAGAAATCAGATGCCACCGCCGATGCCTACTACTACGTGGAGACCGTCGACGACCAGGAGTAGTTAGGAGGTTCCCAGGCAGGAGGCCTTGCCTTTTCGATCGTAGATGCTTTTGTGCTAGCCTTCTTAAGGCAAACTTGTCTAACTTATGTTTGTACTCAGATATTGTTGCTTCCGCTGACTCTTGTGTATTCGAGCTTATGTATTCGAGCCCTCGAGGCCCCTGGCTTGTAATATAAAGCTTGTATTATTTTAATTTGTGTCTAAAGTTGTGTTGTGATATCTTCTCGTGAGTCCTTGATCCTGATCATACAAATTTGCGTGTATGATTAGTGTACGATTGAATCGAGGGCGTCACGTGCAACATCTCCTTACCGACCTGCTCTGTCACCTTGTCTGGACCGGGGGCTTCGCCATCCCTTCATCAACCTACTCCGAAGACTTCAGCGTTGTCAGCCGACCAGCTTCA
Source organism: Aegilops longissima (assembly GCA_021605205.1). Lineage (NCBI taxonomy): Eukaryota > Viridiplantae > Streptophyta > Magnoliopsida > Poales > Poaceae > Aegilops > Aegilops longissima. The sequence goes on along the minus strand of CM038676.1, from coordinate 139,398,243 downwards.
TCACGTTAGCTGGAACGGGGGCTTTGCCTCAGCGAGCCAACCTTTACCAGCATGCCATGCCGTCGCTTCATCGCCCATCAAGCAATGGGTGTGCGGATCGAGTCCCAATTTTGGGAGTCACCTTTCTTCGGACTGCTACAACAAATAAACCAGGTGCTATTAATCCTAGCAATTTTTGCTTGTTTGGGTTTATTTTTCCCAAGTAATTATTACTCTGGTTTGTTCCATCATCTGTACACAGGTCTATCAAATGGCGGCCGCATTAACGACGGTCGCGTGGTGGTTCGGTCATTTTCCGTACATAGTTCGGCGAACGCCGCATCCGGAACTCGGACCGACCTGTGAATTCAGGCTTTGCCACGCCTTCACCGCATCACGCCGACGCCCTGCATCGACATTGACTTCGGCGCTAGGCCACATATCTTTAAATAAATCATCTTGAGTAAATTAATTACGCGAGGATTTTTATATATTTCTATTATTATTGTTGGCCTGCACTATTTTACATGTGCAGGTAATGGACTTCGACTGCGTCACGTGGTCTCTTCGGCAAGCCGGCGCCGTCGTCCCAATCGGCGTAAATCGGCTCGCGTGATCACCTTGTTGGTCGTGTTGCCATACCGACGTGTTCGGTTGCCTTGGGGACTTCGGCATCCCGAGAGAGCTCAACCTCATCGAGCGTTCGACGCACAAGCCATATTTCTTTTATTACTCACTTTGCATAAATTATTTATTATGCAACAATTTTTTTAATTTATTATTATTACTATTATCTCTGGTTTGCACTATTTTTTGTGCACAGGTAAATGACTCGGGTCAGGCAGTGTTGGCACCTCGGCGTACGGACATACCACGTCACCCTGGCTGGATGGGGGCTTCGTCAAACACTTCATTAACCCACGCCGGGGACTTTGACGTCCGTCTACCGACCTGCATTGGCCATGCTATGTCACCACTTCGGAGTGTCGAGCTCTTCGCTCCGCCACCTCGGGACCAGCTTGGGGGATGGAACCTTGTCCCGCATCAAACTTGGACCGCGTCATCAATGCCGAACACATTAACCAGCTAAGTCGCTTCCACGCTCAAAGGTTTAAATTTTTAACTTGTGTTCGGTTCGACCACGATCACATACGTTGTTCGTTGAAAGAAACTCCCCTTACCCATGTTAACTGGAGGCTCTAAAAATTTACAGGAGTCGTTCTATAATAATGTGTTATTTTCTTGGCCATTGCAAAGTCTTTTTCTACCGCTCCTTTTTCGACTCGAGTGTATGGTCAATAGACGGATAGCCTAACTTCTCTCTAAAGCCACTCGAGTTTAGTTCGCTAAATTGGCCTCGGAGAAACACTCCGCCTTCGGGATAAGGAGCTTGAAGGCGTAGACTGACCCGCTTGAAGTCTTGAGATCGAATGTGTCATGTTAAAGCACGACAGAAGCACAATTTTTTTAACAAGACCAATTTCCGGATTGGCACCAAAATCTCGGTTTACTCCGGACGTCAAGCTCTTACATAATTTTTTGGCTTTTCAAGCCTATGGCACTTTTAAACTATTGGTGTGTTTCCAGCATGAGTCTCGTAGTGCAACGCCGGACACCTTTAGAGATTCTGCAAAAACATTCTTGGATATTGCTATATATGCATCAGTTTCAAATTGTGTCTTTGGTCAATAGTTGGGTTGCCCGGCTCCTGTGCTTGCCTCCTACGTTCCGCTTTGTTCGGCTAGGTGTGCAAAGGGAGAACCACTTCGATTGTGCTTACAACTCAAATGGTTAAGCACCTCAGTGGAGAAAGCCGAAAACTGACTGTCACAATGGGCGTAAACTGGTCAGCAATCTGATGACGGTGTCAAACTATAGATTGATACCGATTACCCCGTGTTAAACATTGGGCCTTTTATAACATTGGCCGAAGTGTTAATGGCTAGACTTTGGTCGGTGCCTGATACGTCTCCGACGTATCTATAATTTTTGATTGTTCCATGCTATTATATTATCAATCTTGAATGTTTATATGCATTTATATGCTATTTTATATGATTTTTGGGACTAACCTATTAACCCAGAGCCCAGTGCTAGTTTCTATTTTTTTCCTTGTTTTTGAGTATCATGAAAAAGGAAAACCAAACGGAGTCCAATTGACCTGAAATTTGACGGAGATTGTTTTTGGACCAGAAGAAGCCCACGGAACATTGGAGATGGGCCAGAAGAGTGCCAAGGCACCCACGAGGGTGGGGCGCCCCCTACCTCGTGGCCACCTCAGAGACCCCCCCTGACTTGTTCCCGATGCCAAAACCTCTTATATATACAGAAACCCCCAGAACATAACCTAGATGGGGAGTTCCGCCGCCGCAAGCCTCAGTAGCCACCGAAAAGCAATCTAGACCCGTTCCGGCACCCTGCCGGAGGGGAGAATCCCTCTCCGGTGGCCATCTTCATCATCCCGGCGCTCTCCATGACGAGGACGGAGTAGTTCACCCTCAGGGATGAGGGTATGTACCAGTAGCTATGTGTTTGATCTCTCTCTCTCTCTCTCGTGTTCTTGATTCAGCACGATCTTGATGTATCGCGAGCTTTGCTACTATAGTTGGATCTCATGATGTTTCTCCCCCTCTATCTCCTTGTGATGAATTGAGTTTTCCCTTTGAAGTTATCTTATCGGATTGAGTCTTTAAGGATTTGAGAACACTTGATGTATGTCTTGCATGTGCTTATGTGTGGTGACAATGGGATATTCACGCGATCCACTTGATGTATGTTTTGGTGATCAACTTGCGAATTCCGTGACCTTGTGAACTTATGCATAGGGGTTGGCAAACGTTTTCGTCTTGACTCTCCGGTAGAAACTTTGGGGCACTCTTTGAAGTTCTTTGTATTGGTTGAACAGATGAATCTGAGATTGTGTGATGCATATCGTATAATCATACCCACGGATACTTGAGGTGACATTGGAGTATCTAGGTGACATTAGGGTTTTGGTTGATTTGTGTCTTAAGGTGTTATTCTAGTACGAACTCTAGGATAGATCGAACGGAAAGAATAGCTTCGTGTTATTTTACTACGGACTCTTGAATAGATCGGTCAGAATGGATAACTTTGAGGTGGTTTCGTACCCTACCATAATCTCTTTGTTTGTTCTCCGCTATTAGTGACTTTGGAGTGACTCTTTGTTGCATGTTGAGGGATTGTTATATGATCCAATTATATTATTATTGTTGAGAGAACTTGCACTAGTGAAAGTATGAACCCTAGGCCTTGTTTCAACGCATTGCAATACTGTTTTCACTCACTCTTATCATTAGTTACCTTGCTGTTTTTATATTTTCAGATTACAAAATACCTATATCTACCATCCATATTGCACTTTTATCACCATCTCTTCGCCGAACTAGTGCACCTATACTATTTACCATTGTATTGGTTGTGTTGGGGACACAAGAGACTCTTTGTTATTTGGTTGCAGGGTTGCTTGAGAGAGACCATCTTCATCCTACGCCTCCCAGGGATTGATAAACCTTAGGTCATCCACTTGAGGGAAATTTGCTACTGTCCTACAAACCTCTGCACTTGGGGGCCCAACAACGTCTACAAGAAGAAGGTTGTGTAGTAGACATCAAGCTCTTTTCTGGCGCCGTTGCCGGGGAGGTGAGTCCTTGAAGGTATATCTTTAGATCTTGCAATCGAATATTTTTGTTTCTTGTTTTATCACTAGTTTAGTTCATAAAAGAAAACTATAAAAAAATGGAATTGAGGGTGCCTTGTATGCTTCATCTTTTTAATAGCTTTCATGAGAATAAGGATTCCGATAAGTGTGCTCAATTGCTAGAGGAAGAATGCATTAAAACGTTTGGCATTAAATCTTTCAATGACGAGCATGATTGCAATGTTGTTAGTATGAACTCTTTGAATATCCATAGTACTAATGATGATTGCACTAGTCATGATGAAAATCTCTCTTATAAGCATGTCAATTTTTGTGGAGTGCATAGAGTTTTCAACTACACACCAAATAGGGAAGATAGATTTTGCAAGAGGCATAAGTATTTAGAAACTAAATGGTTGCAAGAGAGGCTGGATGCTTGTGCTGAAAATTTAAAATTTCTTTGCCATCCTTGTGAATTTTGCAATGAACGAGATCATCTAAATCTCCAATGCAAATTGTTTCATGATCGTATCGTGTCCAAAAATTGTGATGAATTAATTTCCCTTGCACATCGTAATGAACTTAGTTTGCTTGTGGGTTATGAAGAAATGAAACGTTTAACTAAGAATCTTCCAGAGTTTGTCCTTGATAAAGTTCTTGATTTTGATCTAGAGGAAATTTATATGTATTGTGCGGTGAATTGCATTGAAATCCTTATATTTGCAATTACTTAAAGACAAGAAAACAAATATAGGATGAAGAGAATACTAATGAAAGGGAAGAGATTTCCCAATATCATCCTATTCTTTCTTATGATGAATCAGGTAACGAGGAGGAGCTCTCTATTCAACCAATATTATTAATAAGGAGCTCCAAAAAGAGGATTAAACCCACACATGATGAGAAGAAGAAAAATAAAAGACGGAGAAGCAAAGGTAGAAAGGTATCCCTCCCAAATGATGTTGCTCGTATTACTCATTGTGATGATGATAATTGCTATACTATTGGTGCTATCCATACTATTAATGATGAGAGTGATTATGCTTATGATATGAAAAGGGCCAGGCTTGGGGATGCTATGTTTGATGACAATGACATGTTTGAGAATATATTTGCTGCAATTAATGTTTGTCCGAAGCTTGGGGATGCTATGTTTAATGAAGAGGATATTTTTAGCCTCCCAAGTTTTGATGAGCAAATTTATTATGATGATACCATGCCTCCTATTTATGATGATTATTGTGATGACAATTATGCTATAAAAAGCAGTGCTGATTATATTTATAAAACTTGTCATGATTATGATTACCCTTTTTCTGAACATTACTCTTTTAATGTGGAAACAATTTATAGTACATTCGAGTCTCTTATGATACTCCCACTATTCCGAATGAGAAGAATTTTGCTTATGTGGAGAGTAATAAAATTTCTATGCTTATAGATCATGAAAATAATGCTTTATGTGCTGGTTATATTTTTGAATTCATTCATGATGGTACTGAAAATTATTATGAGGAAGGAACATATGCTTGTAGGAATTGCAATAATATCAAGTTTCCTCTCTATGTGCTTAAAGTTTTAAAGTTATGCTTGTTTTACCTTCCTATGCTAGTTGTTCATGTTCCCATAAATTGTTTGCTCACAAAATCCCTATGCATAGGAAGTGGGTTAGACTTAAATGTGCTAGTCATATTCTTCATGATGCTCTCTTTATGTTTCAAATCTTATCTTTTATGTAAGCATCATTGAAATCATCATTCCTAGCTAGGGGCGTTAAACGTTAGCGCTTGATGGGAGGCAACCCAATTTTCTTTTTGTCCTTTGCTTTTGATACTGTTCAGTAATAAATAATTCATCTAGCCTCTGTTTATATGTGGTTTTATGTTTTAATTAGTGTTTGTGCCAAGTAGAACATTTGGGAAAACTTGGGTGAAGTCTATGCGATCTTGCTGTAAAAAACAGAAACTTTCGCGCTCACGAGATTAGCTGCCATTTTTACTGGAGAGCGATTTTGGGTTGATTATTTTTGAAGATGATTAATAGATAAATTCCTCATGTCCACCAATTTATTTAAGAATTTTTGGAGTTCAAGAAGTATATGTTTGATACAGATTACTACAGATTGTTCTGTTTTTGACAGATTCTATTTTCATTGTGTTGTTTGCTTATTTTGATGAATCCATGAGTAGTATCGGAGGGTATGAACCATAGAGAAGTTGGAATACAGTAGATATTACACCAATATTAATTTAAAATGAGTTCACAACAGTACCTAAGTGGTGCTTTATTTTCTTATACTAACGGAGCGTACGAGTTTTCTGTTGAGTTCTGTGTTGTGAAGTTTTCAAGTTTTGGGTAAAGAGTCGATGAACTATGGAATAAGGAGTGGCAAGAGCCTAAGCTTGGGGATGCCCAAGGCACCCCAAGGTAATATTCAAGGACAACCAAGACCCTAAGCTTGGGGATGCCCCGGATTGCATCCCCTCTTTCATCTTCGTTCATCGGTAACTTTACTTGGAGCTATATTTTTATTCACCACATGATATGTGTTTTGCTTGGAACGTCATTTTGTTTTATTTTGTTTTGCTTGCTGTTTGAATAAAATACCAAGATCTAAAATTCTTAAATGTTAGAGAGTGTTCACGTAGTTGCATAATTATTCGACTACTCATTGATCTTCACTTATATCTTTGGGAGTAGTTTGTCATTTGCTCTAGTGCTTCACTTATATCTTTTTAGAGCATGGTGGTGGTTTTATTTTGAAGTAATAGATGAAGTCTCATGCTTCACTTATATTATTTTGAGAGTCTTAAACAGCATGGTAATTTTCTTTGGTTATAAAGTTAGTCCTGATATGATGGGCATCCAAGATGGGTATAATAAAAACTTTCATATAAAGTGCATTGAATACTATGAGAAGTTTGATACTTGATGATTGTTTTGAGATATGAAGGTAGTAATATTAGAGTCGTGCTAGTTGAGTAGTTGTGAATTTTAGAAATACTTGTGTTGAAGTTTGCAAGTCCCGTAGCATGCACGTATGGTAAACGTTGTGTGACAAATTTGAAACATGAGGTGTTCTTTGATTGTCATCCTTATGAGTGGCGGTTGGGGACGAGCGATGGTCTTTTCCTACCAATCTATCCCCCTAGGAGCATGCGTGTAGTGCTTGGTGTTTGATGACTTGTAGATTTTTGCAATAAGTATGTGAGTTCTTTATGACTAACGTTGAGTCCATGGATCATACGCACTCTCACCCTTCCATCATTGCGAGCCTCTTCGGTACCGTGCATTGCCCTTTCTCACCTTGAGAGTTGGTGCAAACTTCACCGGTGCATCGAACCCCCGTGATATGATACGCTCTATCACACATAAACCTCCTTATATCTTCCTCAAAACAGCCACCAGACCTACCTATTATGAGATTTCCATAGCCATTCCGAGATATATTGCCATGCAACTTTCCACCGTTTCATTTCTTATGACACGCTTCATCATTGTCATATTGCCTTGCATGATCATGTAGTTGACAGCGTATTTGTGGCAAAGCCACCATGCATAATCCATCATACATGTCACTCTTGATTCATTGCCCATCCCAGTACACCGCCGGAGGCATCCATGTAGAGTCATATTTTGTTCTAAGTATTGAGTTGTAATTCTTGAGTTGTAAGTACATAAAAGTGTGATGATCTTCATTATTAGAGCATTGTCCCATGTGAGGAAAGGATGATGGAGACTATGATTCCCCCACAAGTCGGGATGAGACTCCGGACGAAGAACAAAAAAAAGAAAAAAAGAAGAAGAGAAAGGCCAAATAGAAAAAAGGGAGGGCCCAAAAAAATGAGAGGAAAAGAGAGAAGGGACAATGCTACTATCCTTTTACCACACTTGTGCTTCAAAGTAGCACCATGATCTTCATGATAGAGAGTCTCCTATGTTGTCACTTTCATATACTAATTTTCATTATAGAACTTGGCTTGTATATTCCAACAATGGGCTTCCTCAAATGCCCTAGGTCTTCGTGAGAAAGCAAGTTGGATGCACACCCACTTAGTTTCTTTTGTTGAGATTTCATACATTTATAGCTCTAGTGCATCCGTTGCATGGCAATCCCTACTCCTTGCATTGACATCAATTGATGGGCATCTCCCTAGCCTGATGATTAGCCGCATCAATGTGAGACTTTCTCCTTTTGTGTCTTCTCCACATAACCCCCATCATTATATTATACTCAACCCATAGTGCTATATCCATGGCTCATGCTCATGTATTGCGTGAAAGTTGAAACAGTTTGAGATTACTAAAGTATGAAACAATTGCTTGGCTTGTCATCAGGGTTGTGCATGATGAGAGCATTCTTGTGTGACGAAAATGGAGCATGACCAAACTATATGATTTTGTAGGGATGGCTATATTTTGAGAAGACATAATTGCTTGGTTAGTATGCTTGAAGTATTATTATTTTTATGTCAATATTAAACTTTTGTCTTGAATCTTATGGATCTGAATATTCTTGCCACAATAAACAAGATTACATTGAAGATTATGTTAGGAAGCATTCCACATCAAAGATTCTGTTTTTATCATTTACCTACTCGAGGGCGAGCAGGAATTAAGCTTGGGGATGCTTGATACATCTCCAACGTATCTATAATTTTTGATTGTTCCATGTTATTATATTATCAATCTTGGATGTTTTATATGCATTTATATGCTATTTTATATGATTTTTGGGACTAACCTATTAACCCAGAGCCCAATGCCAGTTTCTGTTTTTTCTAATTTTTGAGTATCGCAGAAAAGGAAAACCAAACGGAGCCCAATTGACCTGAAATTTGACGGATATTGTTTTTGGACCAGAAGAAGCCCACGGAGCATCGGAGATGGGCCAGAAGAGTCCCGAGGCACCCACGAGGGTGGGGGTGCGCCCTACCCCCCTGGGCGCGCCCCCCCTACCTCGTGGCCGCCTCGGAGACCCCCCTAACTTGATCCCGACGCCAAAACCTCTTATATATACAGAAACCCCCAGAAGATAACCTAGATGGGGAGTTTCGCCGCCGCAAGCCTCAGTAGTCACCGAAAAGCAATCTAGACCCGTTCTGGCACCCTGCCGGAGGGGGGAATCCCTCTCCGATGGCCATCTTCATCATCCCGGCGCTCTCCATGACGAGGAGGGAGTAGTTCACCCTCGGGGCTGAGGGTATGTACCAGTAACTATGTGTTTGATCTCTCTCTCTCTCTCTCTCTCTCTCTCTCTCTCTCTCTCTCTCTCTCTCGTGTTCTTGATTCAACACGATCTTGATGTATCACGAGCTTTGCTATTATAGTTGGATCTTATGATGTTTCTCCCCCTCTATCTTCTTGTGATGAATTGAGTTTTCCCTTTGAAGTTATCTTATCGGATTGAGTCTTTAAGGATTTGAGAACACTTGATGTATGTCTTGCATGTGCTTATCTGTGGTGACAATGGGATATTCACGTGATCCACTTGATGTATGTTTTGGTGATCAACTTGCGAGTTCCGTGACTTTGTGAACTTATGCATAGGGGTTGGCACACGTTTTCGTCTTGACTCTCCGGTAGAAACTTCGGGGCACTCTTTGAAGTTCTTTGTGTTGGTTGAATAGATGAATCTGAGATTGTGTGATGCATATCGTATAATCATACCCACGGATACTTGAGGTGACATTGGAGTATCTAGGTGACATTAGGGTTTTGGTTGATTTGTGTCTTAAGGTGTTATTCTAGTACGAACTCTAGGATAGATCGAAAGGAAAGAATAGCTTCGTGTTATTTACTACAGACTCTTGAATAGATCGATCAGAAAGGATAACTTTGAGGTGGTTTCGTACCCTACCATAATCTCTTCGTTTGTTCTCCGCTATTAGTGACTTGGGAGTGACTCTTTGTTGCATGTTGAGGGATTGTTATATGATCCAATTATATTATTATTGTTGAGAGAACTTGCACTAGTGAAAGTATAAACCCTAGGCCTTGTTTCAACGCATTGCAATACCATTTTCACTCACTTTTATCATTAGTTACCTTGCTGTTTTTATATTTTCAGATTACAAAAACCTATATCTACCATCCATATTGCACTTTTATCACCATATCTTCGCCGAACTAGTGCACCTATACAATTTACCATTGTATTGGGTGTGTTGGGGACACAAGAGACTCTTTGTTATTTGGTTGCAGGGTTGCTTGAGAGAGACTATCTTCATCCTACGCCTCCCACGGATTGATAAACCTTAGGTCATCCACTTGAGGGAAATTTGCTACTGTCCTACAAACCTCTGCACTTGGAGGCCCAACAACGTCTACAAGAAGAAGGTTGTGTAGTAGACATCAAGCTCTTTTCTGGCGCCGTTGCCGGGGAGGTGAGTCCTTGAAGGTATATCTTTAGATCTTGCAATCGAATATTTTTGTTTCTTGTTTTATCACTAGTTTAGTTCATAAAAGAAAACTATAAAAAAATGGAATTGAGGGTGCCTTGTATGCTTCATCTTTTTAATAGCTTTCATGAGAATAAGGATTCCGATAATTGTGCTCAATTGCTAGAGGAAGAATGCATTAAAATGTTTGGCACTAAATCTTTGAATGACGAGCATGATTGCAATGTTGTTAGTATGAACTCTTTGAATATCCATAGTACTAATGACGATTGCACTAGTCATGATGAAAATCTCTCTTATAAGCATGTCAATTTTTGTGGAATGCATAGAGTTTGCAACTACACACCAAATAGGGAAGATAGATTTTGCAAGAGGCATAAGTATTTAGAAACTAAATGGTTGCAAGAGAGGCTGGATGCTTGTGCTGAAAATTTAAAATTTCTTTGCCATCCTTGTGAACTTTGCAATGAACGAGATCATCTAAATCTCCAATGCAAATTGTTTCATGATCGTATCGTGTCCAAAATTTGTGATAAATTGATTTCCCTTGCACATCATAATGAACTTAGTTTGCTTGTGGGTTATGAAGAAATGAAACGTTTAACTAAGAATCTTCCAGAGTTTGTCCTTGATAAAGTTCTTGATTTTGATCTAGAGGAAATTTATATGTACTGTGCGGTGAATTGCATTGAAAATCCTTATATTTCCAATTACATAAAGACAACAAAACAAATAGAGGATAAAGATAATAGTAATGAAAGGGAAGAGATTTCCCAATATCCTCCTATTTTTTCTTATGATGAATCAGGTAACGAGGAGGAGCTCTCTATTCAACCAATCTCATTAATAAGAAGCTCCAAAAAGAGGATTAAACCCACACATGATGAGAAGAAGAAAAAGAAAATACGGAGAAGCAAAGGTAGAAAGGTATCCCTCCCAAATGATGTTGCTCCTATTACTCATTGTGATGATGATAATTGCTATACTATTGGTGCTATCCATACTATTAATGATGAGAGTGATTATGCTTATGATATGAAAAGGGCCAAGCTTGGGGATGCTGTGTTTGATGAGAATGACATGTTTGAGAATATATTTGCTGCAATTAATGTTTGTCCCAATCTTGGGGATGCTATGTTTAATGAAGATGATATTTTTAGCCTCCCATGTTTTGATGAGCAAATTTATTATGATGATAGCATGCCTCCTATTTATGATGATTATTGTGATGACACTTATGCTATAAAAAGTAGTGATGATTATGTTTATAAAACTTGTCATGATTATGATTACCCCTTTTCTGAACATTACTATTTTAATGTGGAAACAATTTTCACTCACTTTTATCATTAGTTACCTTGCTTTTTTATATTTTCAGTTTACAAAAACCTATATCTACCATCCATATTGCACTTTTATCACCATCTCTTCGCCGAACTAGTGCACCTATACAATTTACCATTGTATTGGGTGTGTTGGGGACACAAGAGACTCTTTGTTATTTGGTTGTAGGGTTGCTTGAAGAGACCATCTTCATCCTATGCCTCCCACGGATTGATAAACCTTAGGTCATCCACTTGAGGGAAAATTGCTACTGTCCTACAAACCACTGCACTTGGAGGCCCAACAACGTTTACAAGAAGAAGGTTGTGTAGTAGAAATCAGTGCCGAACACTAACCGGGGGCTCGTAGCTAGCTTCCCTAGTTTAAAGCTCCTATGACTAAGTGAAATTTATAAAGCACGCATATCTGATTGCCTTGTTTCCGCTAACACAACCGCCTCCGTGCACCGAGACGTCGGCTAAGGGTTGTCTTGTTAAGTACGGAAACACCCTGCGTGTTATCTACAAAGGGGTAGAAGCCGACGATGGGCCACTTTCAGATTATAAATGGTCGCAACGGAGTCATATATATATCATCAGCGTTTGTATTCAATATACGAGCGCTGCCTTTCGTAATTATCGTTATAAAGCGATAAATATGCATCAATTTGATTTATGATTTTTGCCAAGCTAGGTTGCCTGGCTCCTGTGCTTACCCCTACGTTCCCGATTGTTCGGCTAGGCGGTAAAGGGAGCACCTCTGTGATTGTTACTACCGGGTCATCCGGATTAGTACCTCAGACTGGGTGAGGCCGAAAGCCAGCCGTCTTAATGGATATAATTGGTCGGCAATGATGAAAGTAAAAATTTCGGTTCATTAGACCATAGAGTTCGGGAACTTTCCCCAAACTAAATCCTCATTATTTTCCTCCCACATTCACCAGAGGTGAGGTTTCATGATCATGGTCGGCATGACAACCCAAAGAAAGGAAGCGATAGCGGGACTATTTTCTTTGGAAGATGTTTCTTACGTTAATAGTAATATAACATACTCTCTGTGTACCTATGTTTATGAAACCATATGAACGGATTGCCTTGTTTGCCGTAAATCTTTGCCCTCATAAAGGCTTTATAAAGTGGGACAAACACTCCCTGGCTACTGGCCGAGGAGGTTGAAGCCGATGGTCGGTCAACAAAGTTTTGTACAATGGGATCTGAGCATTAATGATATAAAGTACTTGGATACATAGAATCATTACACATAAAAATTGTGAGTAAAATCCATTTACTGCAACCCAGCTTTGAAACCCCTTGGGGCCTACCTTAGCGAGCTCGGATTTCGACCAGCTCTAAGCTCCTTTAAGAGATCTTATTCTCTTTTTGAGAAGTTTGTGTTAAACACAACAAATTTTTTTGTCAAACAGATATTGATCCTTAATTCGGCCACCCGCGCCCACATTAAGGCTCGGGGGCTACTAGGTTTCGCGCTCATTATTTATAAATATTAAAGGGGCACATCGATCACCTGATCTGGTGTTGCCACCGGACCAGTGGCTCGGGGGCTACTGCATTGGCTATTCAATGCAGAAAATTCAAAGTGCTCAATGTTCGGCATGACCGAACTATGGACAAGCGCATCTTTGGACAACAATAAGTACCATCTGGGACTTATCCGGCATCAAGCTAATATATCACGGCGACTTCTCACGACCCTCTCTCAGGGGCCCGTTCGTCGATCACTATTACCTCTAATATATTACACTGCGTTTCTATTCCTATGTATGCTGCCGAGCTAGGACTTGATCCTCAGGCTGATTTTGCGAATCGACCCGAGTCTCAGGGGCTACTAGGATCAGCAGTTTCATGTTTTCCTTCAGGTGCATCTCGGATTTTAGACCGACACACACCTTGAGGGCTACAGTCCGGCGTTGGTGCTCGGCTGCAAAAGATACCTCGAATGCAGTCCGGCGTTGGAGCTCGGATGCAAGAGGACACCACCACACGGGAACAACTTCAAACCTGAGGTGTGGCATAAAAATAACAAGGCATTAATAAAGGCCGAAGACTTAAAGGGATCCTCGGATACCCAACGTGTAAACTCTTCGGATTGGCGATCCTCAAGATAGATGATGGGAAGATTTGTTGAACCAGTTTTCAAGACCGACGACCGAAGATGAAGAACAGTCCAAAAGAACCGAGGAGCGTCCCCAACTTGAAGACCGGTTCAGGGGGCTACTGACGGTGTCCTGGACTAGGGGGTACTCACCACGTCGTCTCCCGATCAGTTGGATTGGGCCGAGGACCCCCATGGCCGTTTACTCATGGGCCAGTTGGGACGGCCGATGACATACAGGAGCAAGATTCCCCAAGACTTGGTGATCAAGACAAGGACTCCTCTCCACCGACGTATTCGACTAGGACTCTTGTTATCCTAGGCCTCTGGTACATTATATAAGCCGATGCCAGGCTATAGGCTAGATGATTATGATATTATCCATCATACCCTTAGATTTTAGACCACAACACATGATCTTGAGGTAGATCAACTCTTGTAATCTCTATATTCATCATGGTCAATCAAGCAGGAAGTAGGGTATTACCTCTATTAAGAGGGCCCGAACCTGGGTAAACATCATGTCCCCTGTCTCTTGTTACCCATCGATCCATGACACACAGCTTGGGACCCCCTACCCGAGATCTGCCGGTTTTGACACCGACAGCGGATTCTTCATTTGGTTCATGTCATCGTAGTATAGGTCATGGTGAGATTCAGACCTTAAGTTTGAGCGCATATACTATGCACACATGCATGCATGAATCCCCGTCGTTGACTTGAAGTGTGGTGTAACATACATATGCATCGTCAACCTAACCTCACTCAGTGTGGGGATTTCTAGTTCGAAATCACGGTGCCACATCAAAGTTGTTCCATTGTTACTCAAAAACACACCTCTCCTACATATGTTTGGGCCACACGCATGCAGTGGTTGTCTTCGGGGACTAGCTACTTGTGTGATTATTGGCGAGCTAGCCCATCTCCGGGGTCGCATGGATGGCCATCACTTTGACCAACAACAAGAGAGAGGTTGTACGACCAAGGTGGATTATTCTTGGTCCGTTTCACGATCCATCTTGGTGAGATATGCCTCTCGCCCGCCGACCGAAAGTGTGTGTGTGTGGGAGGGGGGCTACTCAACTTTGCTAGATGAACCTCGGTTGGGGGGCATGCATTCATAGCTTAGGATTCCCTTCGTGGCGACACGAGGTGGGCTGCTAGCTACTTCACACTTTACTAGGTGAACCTCGGTTGGGGGGCGGCGGAGGGGGCATGCATTCATAGCTTAGGATTCCCTTCGTGCCGACACGAGGGGGTGGGGCTGCTAGCTACTTTGCACTTTGCTAGGTGAACCTCGGTTGGGGGGCACGATTCATAGCTTAGGATTCCCTTCATGCCGACGCCAGGAGGGGGCTGCTAGATACTTCGACTTTGCTAGGTGAACCTCGGTTGGGGGGCATGCATTCATAGGTTAGGATTCCCTTCGTGCCGACCACGAGGAGGGGGCTGCTAGCTACGTCGCACTCTGCTAAGGTGAACCTCGGTTGGGGGGCATGCATTCATAGCTTAGGATTCCCTTCGTGTCGACACGAGGGAGGGGGCTGCTAGCTACTTCACACTTTGCTAGGGTGAACCTCGGTTGGGGGCATGCATTCATAGCTTAGGATTCCTTCGTGCCAACACGAGGGAGGGGGGCCGCTAGCTACTTCAAGCACTTTGCTATGTGAATGAACCTCGGTTGGGGGCATGCATTCATAGCTTAGGATTCCCTTCGTGCCGACACGAGGGAGGAGGGGGGCTGCTAGCTACTTCGCACTTTGCTAGGTGAACCTCGGTTGGGGGAGGGCTTGCATTCATAGCTTAGGATTCCCTTCGTGCCGACACGATGGGGGTGGGGCTGCTAGCTATCACAAGACTTTGCTAGGTGAACCTCGGTTGGGGGCATGCATTCATAGCTTAGGATTCCATTCATGCCGACGCAAGGGAGGGGGGCTGCTAGCTACTTCGCACTTTGCTAGGTGAACCTCGGTTGGGGGGGGGGCATTGCTACCTCTTGAGCACTGCGTTGGATTTCCTTGAAGAGGAAAGGATGATGTAGCAAAGTAGCGTAAGTATTTCCCTCAGTTTTTGAGAACCAAGGTATCAATCCAATAGGAGGCTACGCGCGAGTCCCTCGTACCTGCACAAAGCAAATAACTCCTCGTAACCAACGCGATAAGGGGTTGTCAATCCCTTCACGGTCACTTACGAGAGTGAGAGCTGATAGATATGATAGATAATATTTTTGGTATTTTTGTGATAAAGATGCAAAGTAAAATAAAAGCAAAGTAAAAAAGCAAAGGAATAATAAAGTGATGGAAGATTAATATGATGAAGATAGACCCGGGGGCCATAGGTTTCACTACTGGCTTCTCTCAAGAGCATAAGTATTTTACGATGGGTGAACGAATTATTGTTGAGCAATTGACAGAATTGAGCATAGTTATGAGAATATCTAGGTATGATCATGTATATAGGCATCACGTCCGAGACAAGTAGACCGACTCTTGCCTGCATCTACTACTATCACTCCACTCATCGACCGCTATCCAGCATGCATCTAGAGTATTAAGTTCAAGAAAACAGAGTAACGCTTTAAGCAAGATGACATGATGTAGAGGGATA
This sequence comes from Aegilops longissima, assembly GCA_021605205.1. NCBI lineage: Eukaryota > Viridiplantae > Streptophyta > Magnoliopsida > Poales > Poaceae > Aegilops > Aegilops longissima. Next base: position 139,382,160 of record CM038676.1, on the reverse strand, counting down.
AATTCATGCAATATGATAAAAAACCCATCTTGTTATCCTCGATGGCAACAATGCAATACGTGCCTTGCTGACCCTACTGTCACTGGGAAAGGACACCGCAAGATTGAACCCAAAGCTAAGCACTTCTCCTATTGGAAGAAAACCCAATCTAGTAGGCCAAACCAAACTGATAATTCGAAGAGACTTGCAAAGATAACCAATCATACATAAAAGAATTCAGAGAAGATTCAAATATTGTTCATAGATAATCTTGATCATAAACCCACAATTCATCGGTCTCAACAAACACACCGCAAAAAAGAAGATTACATCGAATAGATCTCCACGAGAGAGGAGGAGAACATTGTATTGAGATCCAAAAAGAGAGAAGAAGCCATCTAGCTACTAACTATGGACTCGAAGGTCTGAAGTAAACTACTCACACTTCATCGGAGAGGCTATGGTGATGATGTAGAAGCCCTCCGTGATGGATGCCCCCTCTGGCGGAGCTCCGGAACAGGCCCCAAGATGGGATCTCGTGGGTACAGAAGGTTGCGGTGGTGGAATTAGGTTTTTTTGCTCTGTATCTGATCGTTTGGGGGTACGTAAGTATATATAGGAGGAAGAAGTACGTCGGTGGAGCAACGTGGGGCCCACGAGGGTGGAGGGGGCGCCCTGGGGGGGTCGGCGCGCCCCCTACCCAGTGCCCTCCTCGAAGCTTCCTTGACTTAGGGTCCAAGTCTCCTGGATCACGTTCGGTGAGAAAATCACGTTCCCAAAGGTTTCATTCCCTTTGGACTCCGTTTGATATTCCGTTTCTTCGAAACTCTGAAATAGGCAAAAAACAGCAATTCTGGGCTGGGCCTCGGGTTAATAGGTTAGTCCCAAAAATAATATAAAAGTGGATAATAAAGCCCAATATTGTACAAAACAGTAGATAATATGGCGTGGAGCAATAAAAATTATAGATATGTTGGAGACGTATCAGGCATCCCCAAGCTTAATTCCTGCTCGTCCTCGAGTAGGTAAATGATAAAAACAGAATTTTTGATGCGGAGTGCTACTTGGCATAATTTCAATGTAATTCTTCTTAATTGTGGTATGAATATTCATATCCGGAAGATTCAAGATAAAAGTTCATATTGACATAAAAATAATAATACTTCAAGCATACTAACTAAGCAATTATGTCCTCTCAAAATAATATGGCCAAATAAAGTTCATCCCTACAAAATCATATAGTTTAGTCATGCTCCATTTTCGTCACACAAGAATGTTCTCATCATGCACAACCCCGATGACAAGCCAAGCAATTGTTTCATACTTTAATAATCTCAAACCTATAAACTTTCACGCAATATATGAGCGCGAGCCATGGACATAGCACTATGGGTGGAATAGAATATGGTGATGGGGATTATGTGGAGAAGACAAAAAAGGAGAAAGTCTCACATCAACGAGGCTAATCAATGAGTTATGGAGATGCCCATCGATTGATGTTAATGCAAGGAGTAGGGATTGCCATACAATGGATGCACTAGAGCTATAAATGTATGAAAGCTCAACAAAAAAAACTAAGTGGGTGTGCATCCAACTTGCTTGCTCACGAAGACCTAGGGCACTTGAGGAGGCCCATTGTTGGAATATACAAGCCAAGTTCTATAATGAAAAATTCCCACTAGTATATGAAAGTGACAAAACAAGAGACTCTCTATCATGAAGATTATGGTGCTACTTTGAAGCACAAGTGTGGCAAAGGATAGTAGCATTGTCCCTTCTCTCTTTTTCTCTCATTTTTTTTGGGCCTTCTCTTTTTATGGCCTTTTTTTATTCCTCACTTGGGACAATGCTCTAGAAATGATGATCATCACACTTCTATTTATTTACAACTCAATGATTACAACTCGATACTAGAACAAAGTATGACTCTATATGAATGCATCTGGCGGTGTACCGGGAGATGCAATGAACCAAGAGTGACATGTATGAAAGAATTATGAACAGTGGCTTTGCCACGAATACTATGTCAACTACATGATCATGCTAAGCAATATGACAATGATGAATGTGTCATGATAAACAGAATGGTCGAAAGTTGCATGGCAATACATCTCGAAATGGCTATGGAAATGCCATAATAGGTAGGTATGGTGGCTGTTTTGAGGAAGATATAAAGAGGTTTATGTGTGAAAGAGTGTATCATATCACGGGGTTTGGATGCACTGGCGAAGTTTGCACCAACTATCGAGGTGAGAAAGGGCAATGCACGGTACCGAAGAGGCTCGCAATGATGGAAGGGTGAGAGTGCGTATAACCCATGGACTCAACATTAGTCATAAAGAACTCACATACTTATTGCAAAAATCTACAATCCATCAAAAACCAAAGCACTATGCGCATGCTCCTAGGGGGATTGATTGGTAGGAAAAGACCATCGCTCGTCCCCGACCGCCACTCATAAGGAGGACAATCAAAGAACACCTCATGTTTCAAATTTGTTACATAATGTTTACCATACGTGCATGCTACGGGACTTGCAAACTTCAACACAAGAATTTCTCAAATTCACAACTACTCAACTAGCAAGACTTTGATATTATCACCTCCATATCTCAAAACAATCATCAAGCATCAAACTTTTCTTAGTATCCAACACACTCATAAGAAAGCTTTTACTATTTTTGTATACCTAGCATATTAAGATTATTCAAGCAAATTACCATGCTATTTAAGACTCTCAAAATAATCTAAGTGAAGCATGAGAGATCAATAGTTTCTTTAAAACAAATCCACCACCGTGCTCTAAAAGATATAAGTGAAGTACTAGAGCAAAACTATATAACTCAAAAGATATAAGTGAAGCACAAAGAGTATTCTAATAATTTCCAAATCATGTATGGATCTTCTCAAAAGGTGTGTACAGAAAGTATGATTGGGGTAAACTAAAAAAACAAAGACTCAAATCATACAAGACGCTCCAAGCAAAACACATATCATGTGGTGAATAAAAATATGGCTCCAAGTAAAGTTACCGATGGAAGTAGACGAAAGAGGGGATGCCTTCCGGGGCATCCCCGAGCTTTGGATTTTTGGTGTCCTTAGATTATATTGGGGGTGCCATGGGCATCCCCAAGCTTAGGCTCTTTCCACTCCTTGTTCCATAATCTATCAAAAGATTTCACCCAAAACTTGAAAACTTCACAATACAAAACTCAACAGAAATCTCGTGAGCTCCGTTAGCGAAAGAAAACAAAAGACCACTTCAAGGTACTGTAATTAACTCATTATTTATTTATATTGGTGTTAAACCTAATTTATTACAACTTCTATATGGTTTATAAACTATTTTACTAGCCATAGATTCATCAAAATAAGCAAACAACACACGAAAAACAGAATCTGTCAAAAACAGAACAGTCTGTAGTAATCTATAACTAACGCAAACTTCTGGAACTCCAAAAATTCAGCCAAATTAGGACGACCTAGGAAATTTGTTTATTGATCAGAAGAAATGGTAATCACTATTTTATCACGTTCTGGTGATTTTTAACAGTTGTTTTCGTGAACAGAAAGTTTCTAGAAATTACAGCAAGATCAAATAACTATCATCCAAGAAGATCCTATAGGTTTAACTTGGCACAAACACTAATTAAACATAAAAACACATCTAACCATAGGATAGATCAAATATTTATTGAATAAAATCAAGGAAAAATATTGGGTTGTCTCCCAACAAGCGCTTTTCTTTAAAGGCTTTTAGCTAGGCATTGATATTTTTAAGGATGCTCACATGAAAGACAAGAATTGAAGCACAAAGAGAGAATCATAAAACACGTGACAAACACATCTAAGTCTAACATACTTCCTATGCATAGGAATCTTATAGAAAAACAAATTATAGTACAAGCAAAAACTAACATATGCAAGGAAGCGTAAAAGAACAATAGCAATCTCAACATAACGAGAGGTAATTTAGTAACATGAAAATTTCTATAACCATATTTTCCTCTCTCTCATAATAATTACATGTAGGATCATAAGAAAATTCAACAATATAGCTATCACATAACATATTCTTAACACGATCTACATGCATGCGAAGTTGACACTCTTCCAGAATAGTGGGATTATCATTAACTAAAGTCATGATTTCTCCAAGCCCACTTTTATCAAAAATTTCATAAGATTGAATATTATCCAAATATGTGGGATCTAAAGTTGACACTCTTCCAAACCCACTTTCAATATTATTGCAAACAATATTATCAATCTCATATTCATCATGGGGCTTAATTAAATTTTCAAGATCATAAGAAGAATCAACCCAATCATGATCATTGCAACAAATAGTAGACATAGCAAAACTAGCATCCCCAAGCTTAGGATTTTGCATATTATTAGCACAATTGACGTCAAGAGAATTTATAGTAACATCATTGCAGTCATGCTTTTTATTCAAAGATCTATCGTGAATCACTTCATAAAGCACTTCATCACAATTTTCAGATTTACGGATTTCAGGCAAAACCTTATAAAGATAATCTAGTGCATCGAAATCACCAGGAATTGGTTCATCATAATTGGATCTCTTAAAAAGATTGGCAAGCGGATGAGGATCCATAGATATTAGCTTCTCTGTTTAGGAATAAATACTCAACTATTTCAACCAAACGAGCAAACGAGCCAAGTAAGACATCAAGGCAAACGAAAAGACAAACGGAAAAAGGGCGAATAAAACGGCAAGGGTCAAGTGGGGGGAGAGGAAAACGAGAGGCAAATGGCAAATAATTTAATGCGGGAGATAAGGGATTTGTGATGGGTACTTGGTAAGTTGACTTTTGCGCAGACTCCCCGGCAGCGGCGCCAGAAATTCTTCTTGCTACCTCTTGAGCACTGCGTTGGATTTCCTTGAAGAGGAAAGGATGATGCAGCAAAGTAGCGTAAGTATTTCCCTCGGTTTTTGAGAACCAAGGTATCAATCCAGTAGGAGGCTACACGTGAGTCCCTCGTACCTGCACAAAGCAAATAACTCCTCGCAACCAACGCGATAAGGGGTTGTCAATCCCTTCACGGTCACTTACGAGAGTGAGATCTGATAGATAATATTTTTGGTATTTTTGTGATAAAGATGCAATGTAAAATAAAAGCAAAGGCAATAATAAAATGATGGAAGATTAATATGATGAAGATAGACCCGGGGGCCATAGGTTTCACTAGTGGCTTCTCTCAAGAGCGTAAGTATTTTACGGTGGGTGAATGAATTACTGTTGAGCACTTGACAGAATTGAGCATAGTTATGAGAATATCTAGGTATGATCATGTATATAGGCATCACGTCCGAGACAAGTAGACCGACTCCTGCCTGCATCTACTACTATTACTCCACTCATCGACCACTATCCAAAGATGCATCTAGAGTATTAAGTTCAAGAAAACAGAGTAACGCCTTAAGCAAGATGACATGATGTAGAGGATAAATTCATGCAATATGATAAAAACCCCATCTTGTTATCCTCGATGCAATACAATCGTGCCTTGCTGCCCCTCATCACACGGGAAAGGACACCGCAAGATTGAATCCAAAGCTAAGCACTTCTCCCATTGCAAGAAAAACCAATCTAGTAGGCCAAACCAAACTGATAATTCGAAGAGACTTGCAAAGATAACCAATCATACACAAAAGAATTCAGAGAAGATTCAAATATTGTTCATAGATAATCTTGATCATAAACCCACAATTCTTCGGTCTCAACAAACACACCGCAAAAAACAAGATTACATCGAATAGATCTCCACGAGAGAGGGGGAGAACATTGTATTGAGATCCAAAAAGAGAGAAGAAGCCATCTAGCTACTAACTATGGACCCGAAGGTCTGAAGTAAACTACTCACACTTCATCGGAGAGGCTATGGTGATGATGTAGAAGCCCTCCGTGATAGATGCCCCCTCCGGCGGAGCTCTGGAACAGGCCCCAAGATGGGATCTCGTGGAGTGCAGAAGGTTGCGGCGGTGGAATTAGGTTTTGGCTCCGTGTCGATCGTTTGAAGTGCGTGGGTATATATAGGAGGAAGAAGTACGTTGGTGGAGCAACATGGGGCCCACGAGGGTGGAGGGCGCGCCCCCTACCTCGTGCCCTCCTCGAAGCTACCTTGACTTAGGGTCCAAGTCTCCTGGATCACGTTCGGTGAGAAAATCACGTTCCCGAAGGTTTCATTCCATTTGGGCTCCGTTTGATATTCCGTTTCTTCGAAACTCTGAAATAGGCAAAAAACAACAATTCTGGGCTGGGCCTCCGGTTAATAGGTTAGTCCCAAAAATAATATAGAAGTGGATAATAAATCCCAATATTGTCCAAAACAGTAGATAATATATCATGGATCAATAAAAAATTATAGATACGTTGGAGACGTATCAGACATGCATTCACAGCTTAGGATTCCCTTCGTGCCGACACGAGGGAGGGGGGCTGCTAGCTACTTCGCACTTTGCTAGGGTGAACCTCGGTTGGGGGGCATGCATTCATAGCTTAGGATTCCCTTCGTGCCGACACGAGGGAGGGGGTTGCTAGCTACTTCGCACTTTGCTAGGGTGAACCTCGGTTGGAGGGGGGCATGCATTCATAGCTTAGGATTCCCTTCCTGCCGACACGAGGGATGGGGGCTGCTAGCTACTTCGCACTTTGCTATGTGAATGAACCTCGGTTGGGGGGGCATGCATTCATAGCTTAGGATTCCCTTCGTGCCGACATGAGGGAGGAGAGGGCTACTAGCTACTTCGCACTTTGCTAGGTGAACCTCGGTTGGGGAGAGGGGGCATGCATTCATAGCTTCGGATTTCCTTCGTGTCGACACGAGGGGTGGGGGTGGGGGCAAGCAATACCGTGTGCTTTGCGAGAGAGGTGCCACATCGAAGTTGCATTTGGTATTTGAAAATCAAACCACCCTTTTGATACATAAATTTGGTCCACATGCAAGTGTGTTCGTGTTCTGACCCTCTCCCGCGTCATTTTTCGCCAAATTTATGAACATTAGACAAGTCGGATGACGCAACAGACACGGTTCACTCAAACTAAACTTGTGCCACACCGGTGCCCCTGTCACGCACACATCCACATAGTACATTGGTCTCCTCTAGGCTCCCCCTCTCAAAAATATCTGCCCGCCTCGAGGGTTTTTCTGTTTCATAACACACAGATGTTATCTCTGGACCGTGCGCGATGTTTCTTGTTACCAATCCCGCCTGCATCCCTAGAAAATATCTACCCGCCTCGAGGGTTTTTCTGTTTCATAACACACGGTTGTTATCTCTAGACCGTGTGCGTTGTCTCTTGTTCCCAATCCCGCCTGCATCCCTAGAAAATATCTACCCGCCTCGAGGGTTTTTCTGTTTCATAACACACAGTTGTTATCTCCGGACCGTTTGCGATGCACTGTCATAAATAATTTCAATTGCCCGGCATTTCACTCCCGCGTTAGACTCCCGCATAGTAAAATTTTCAGTACCCGCGTCATTTCCTCAAACACCCCGCGCTCCCCCTCCACACACACACACACACACACACACACACCAAAACCTCCTCAGGCGTGCACACACACACACACCCTCCCACGCTCAAAACTCTAGCAAGGTCCCCACTGCTGCCGCCGCTGCAAGGCCTCCATTGTCAACACTTGCCGGTTTGCCCGTGCAGCTTACCCACTGATCTCGATACCCAAGCCGCCTTGAGTTTGTTAGATGACGCCTGCCAAACGCCCCCTTTACCACAGATCCCCATCCCCATCCACATCCCCCACTCTAGAGCGTCGCAGCCTAAGCCCGGCTACGCTTCCCATGGAGCTCGAGGAGCGACTGGCCCAAAAGAGGTGTATAGCGGTCTCTTTGCCCGACGTCGCCGAGGAAGCTGACGAGCATTATAGTCGGCAGGCACTCAAGCAGCGGGCTAGAGTATGCGGGCATGTCTCGGCCACTGGCTACAACATCGAGGTCATCGACAGCGACGGCCTGAGGCGGGCTATGTCACAGGTTAAGTGGCTCACCCCCAACCCCTCGGGTTCAACCGTCGGCGCTCTCATCCATGGCCCCGCCGCTGATCTCCTCTGTCTCGCTGTCAACAATTTGCCATTCTACATTGCCATCGAGCCCCTTTGGTCATTTCTGAAGGACACATTCTGCGACGCTGGCTTGGGATCCATAGTTTCCAAGTCAGACCACAGCGACGGAGGCCACGATGAGGGCACCCTCTCCGGCTCTTCCAAGGGGAAAGAGCCCATCTGCTCTTCCAAGGGGAAAGCGCCCGTCTGCGACATCAGGGAGGGCATCCTACAGCCGTGCTCTTCCAAGGGGAAGGAGCCCATCTGCGACAACATGGAGCGCATCCAGGGTCCGTGCTCTTCCCACGGGAACGAGCCCATCTGTGACAAGTGAGGAAACTCATGATTTGTTTTGCGGTGCCTCTTCACAGGGGGAAACCCATGATTTGTTTTGTCGAGTCCCTTTTGTAGTGTAGTGAAAATATGTCCAGTTTTAATTGCTATATCTGGTTGTTTGCAGTATGCCATGTTTATTTTAGTTGTTCACAATGTGATGCTCTATATGTGCAATTATTTACTGTGCAGTTCATTTCATCAATCCAGTTTTAAACATACCGATAGGAATGCATATATTTGCTTGTTGTTAAGCCTGTTATAGCTAGCATATGCCACTTCTAAAGCTTTTTGATTGTTCGGCTATTTGTAGTTAGCATACGTCCAGTTTCAAATGCTATCTTTGGCTGTTCGTAGTATGCCTTGTTTCTTCCAGTTATTCATAACGTGATGTTCTATATGTGCAAGTATGAACTGTGCAGTTCAACTTCATCAGTACCAGTTTCAACAATACCACTATGAATGACTACATTTGGTTGCTGCATCTTGTAGTTAACATGCCTTTCCATTTTTATTTCACAATAATCAGTGTACTTAGACCGGCACAATACCAGTTTGAATGACAATGTTTGCTTGTTGTTAAATTTTAGACCTGTTGCAGTTAGCACACCTTTCCACTTGTTTTGCTTTACTAGTGTACTTAAACCTGCACACTGTAGCTATCTTTTGAAGATTATTTTGTCTGCCATGGATTATTTTGGTTGATGTTTAGCCTGTTGTGCTTAACATGCTTCTCGATGTACCTACACAGGACAATTTTGGGAACGACTATTGTTTTCCATCGAGGTTATGTAACATCCCAATTTTTATAAAAAATTAGAATGTTAATAGGATCATTCTTTGTCATCATGATTTCTATGCATATTTAAAATTTTCTGAATATTCAATATCATTATGCAACTAAAGGCAATTTATTGGAGTGGAGATAACATGACTTCTTTCCTATTTTAAAAAATGTTCATAATGTCCAGAATATTATTTAAAGTTCATCTGTTATGTTTTGGTATTTTTGATAATCTCCAAATATTTTATTGTAGTGTGTTATTGCTGTTTGAGTGGCCTTTTTGCATAAAATGAATTTCCAAAATTAGCATTAGATTAGGAACTAGAGTTCCTATAATTTATTTTAGTAGATTTATTTTTACTGTGTATTTATATATTTTTGTTTAGGTTTTATTATTTTGATTTTATTTTAGTTTTTAACTGCTGTGGTTTTGGTTTTAAAAAAAAGAGCCAGCTAGGCCAGCAGCTCGCGCGCGCAAGCAGCAGCAGCAGCGCAGCGCCAGCCTAACTACCGGCCCATTTCGGCTTAGCGCGCAGCCCATACCCGCAGCTTATTTTTTTTTCTTTCCTTTTCTCTGTCTCACTGACGCGGCTGACCCACCTGTCATCCCTCTCCTTCCCGTGTTCTTCCTGGAAACTCTTCCCGATCCAAATCCCCGCTCAATCGCATCGATGTCTTGCTCGTCCCGCACGCCCACCTCAGTATAAATTTTTCCCGAGTCCTCCTGTGCCGATTTTCGCCAAAATCACCTTCTTCCGTGCCCTAGAGCGCCCGGGTGGATCTCGCCGGAGTTCGCCACTGCAGGAGCGCCGCGCCGGTCAAATTCGTCGCCACCGCGGGTTCCCAGCACATCCTCTACCTCCTAGCTCATCTGGCCGGTTCCTTATACCATCCTGACCCTATCTCTCTCGTAGGGGAACACTAGAGGGACCACGACCTCCGCCGGAAGCAGAATCCGGCGTTGCCGCTCCAGCCGGACCTCACCGACGTTGGCAGAAGCCCCGGCCGTTACCGAGGACGGTTTCGAGTTCGCCGCCGAGCCCTCTGTTCTCCGGTGAGTCGCCCCCATCCGTCCGATCTGCGTTGCACCGCTACGATTAGATCCCTGTTGTTGTTTTTTTGAAACGCTTTGCGTTATATACCGGCCGTCCGTCGTTTAAGCCTTGCAGTAAACACCATCTGGCCACTCACATCCTGCCACGTGGCAATGCCACAGCTGCCGAAGCAGTTCTTCCAGAAATCTGTTTTAGCACAATTTATTTTGGCAGATTCCATATCAAATGTTCGTTTAGGTATATCTTGAGATCCGTATGTCCAAATTCATCGATTCTTTTTCTTGTGTACTCATATTGACCGGGATCATCTAGTAGAACCAAAGTTTGAAACTTTTGCACTGTTCAAATTTGAGTTTGAAACTTTTCACCCTGATGTCATTGCTTCTTCACAACTGCGGGAGTGTCTTAGGAGATGAATGCCATGGATTATTTAGATTCTTGATATGATGACCACTAATTAAACTGTTTGCCCCCTTGTTAAAGCTAATCATAGTAATATTTCATGATCAACCGACTGCATATTCAGGTTCAGTGTGTGTTACAGTTGTCAAGTCATGTGTAAGCTCACGAGCACTCGAGCAGTTTTGTTACGATATGTAGATTTAGAAAGAAAATGGTACAGTCAGTGCAATAAATATCTGTATCATACACTATATATGTATGCAGAACAGACCATAGTCATGATTTTGTATTGCTCTGAGTCTCGGACCAAGGTTTGTATGCACCAACCACTGATTCGGTCTTTAGGTGTTACAGGGAAATGACATATATTAGCCAGTGCTACCACTAATAGTGCAATTGTATATTTGGAGAAAGGAAGCAAGTTAACCACTAAGTATTGGAGTAAGATGCTACATGTAGACGTACCATCTAAAAAGGACAGATACATTACTTCGTGAAAAATTTTGGTAGAAAAATAGTGAAGCCTTGTCGGTGTTCTGGGAATGGGGGTCCCCAGACTTGACTGCCTGCGGCCTGCGGCGTGGCTCAAGTGGGGGCCCAGTGCGGCCCAGCTTCATCAGCTCAAGCTCAAGACCCTCACGAGGACCAGGGCCCTTTCCGCTCATTATTTGGGAAGAGGACCAGGGCCTCTATAAATAGGACTAGCCACCAAAGTAGAGGGAGAGATCGAAGTAGATCCTGGCCAAGTAGAACACACCGCACCAGCTCAAGAACGCCCCTCGCGAGGCCGTTCTTCCTCTGTATTGTTCATCATCAGCCCCTAAGGCAATCCACCACACCACACACTGGAGTAGGGTATTACACCACCACTACTAGGGAAAAGGCTAGCAGCAGCGTGGGTTTTAGGTGTATCAGTAGCGTGGGGACTGGCGCTACTAATAAGGCGCCATGACTAACACGTAGCGATGAGCGGCGTGCTCACCAGCGCTCTCACTACACAAGTGTAGCAGCAGCGCGCTTAGTGGAAGCTCGATACTGCTAGTAGCTCTAGCGCGCTTTGCCTAGACGCGTTACTGCTATCGTGGCGCTGCTGCTAACTTTTATCCACTCGCTACTGCTAATTTTAGTAGTTTTCTGGGTTTTTTTCCGGCATATTTGTTTTGTATTTGAACATGCTTTATAGAAGAATCTTTGGCACATACAAATGTCATCATGATACACATACAAATGCCCGCGAGACCACAAATGTAATCATAGCATATACATACAAATAGTCTCATCATAATCATCATCCAACACAAAGTGGTATCTTGTCATCATCTCGAAAATAGCGATACATGCAAGTCTCGAATACTTGCAACTACAACGTCATCCATCTAAACAAAGGTATACGCGAGAAGAGCTATCACTATGAGTGAGAGCGAACTATGCAAGACATGAGGTGGCGATTCTGAGTCCTCTCTCGCTAGCGTGAACCTCAAGTAACTAGCTTCTCCTTCTTATCTGCTTTTGAAGCCTTTATGGCTGGCGCCCGAGAACCCATTCACTTGCGCTTGACACTCATGCCACTCGTTGTACACCCCCGGAACCTTCCCTTTGTACACGACATAGCACTTCCATCTCGCCATCAAGAAACTAGGTACCTGTTAGAGATGCATGTTCATGAAGAGGATGTACAATCATATATATGCAAAAAAATATACTAGAGCAACATCGAAAAAGAAAGGATTAGCAACTAGATGCAACATACAGTACGCAAACTAATTAACTAAAGGTACGCAGGTCATCGTACGCAAACTAACAAAATAGCGTTACGCAAGTTCGGTAGGGACCATGGACATCACAATGTTTCATCGCTACAAAAAGTATACAAGTTCAACCGACACATATCATCATCATCAACATCATAAATCACTAGAAGTTCCATCCTTCCATATCATCGAGGATGGACCCTAGCTTCTTGAACGGCGTGAGGTCTAGACGTTGCATGCCTATGCGAGTTCGGACGTCAGCTCGCGATATAGGGCCATGGTGGAACATCCCCTTCTCATCGACGACTTCTTTCATGATAATCATCGCAATGTCCCTTTGGATGCGAAAGAATTCATCTCTAAGTTTATAATCCGCTTCTCCATGAGATTCTAGCCACTTGTGGATATGATCATCATCATGCGAAGCTTTTGGTGATCCGTGTTGAACTGAATCATGAGATGGACGATATAGAATCCATCCTTCTTGCTTGGTTTTGGGACAAGGATGCAGGAGAAGTTAGTTTTATGCGCGAAACCCATCTTCTTGTTCCTTTGTTTCCTGATCTGCATGTGGCCACCTCTAATGCTGAAGCCTTGGAGAGCATCATCTAGAATATTCAATATGTGGGTGTAGTCTTTTTTCTCGTAGTCTCCGGAAGGGTCAAAATACACGGCTGGGAGATTGCGGGTAAAGAACGATAAGGACGGCGCGCCCGTTGCTGCGGGGAAAAGACACCTCAAATTATTCCCCATAGAGAGAGAAGGAATGATTGAAATGTACGAAAGGGTTGTCCGAATCGACTTACTTTGGATGATAAGGCACGAGGACAATTTCCGGTCCTTATTCTGTACCATGAAGTTTTGGAGGTACTCCCTAGCAGTTTCACGCTCAAAGTCGCCGAGACTCAAGAAAGACTCGTGCATGTAGTACGGATCCGCCACACAGATTTGCGAGACTTCTTCACTCTACACGACGGAGCTCATATGTAGCGCAAAAAGGCGGACGATTGTAAAATCGAGCCGCCTTGTCAGAAACATCTCAAAGATATGGTCAAACCGCAGGAAGAACACCTCCACGGGCCGTGTCTCGACGTAGAACTTCCCCTCAGGCACACGAGCTGTGTATGTCGGATATCCTAGATCCTTTGAGGCTAGTAGGCTTTTCTCAGTCGACAACACATGGTCGTGCAGTCTCCTGAGATCCCCTGATAGTGCCTCCAGCGGTCTCGGCGGTAGCATCGGCTCGCCCGTGAGATGGAACATGGCCGCACCTTTCACGAGTACACGCTCTTCAGAATGCATCGTCTGGCTGCTATGTGCTCTGGCTTGTTTGGAGGCAGCTATCTTCCCCGATCTCTTCCTCTCCTTTTCTTGGGCACACCTTCCGACCCTTCCTTAACCCCTGCCCGGTGTTCTCGGGCTAAATCTTGTCACGACCTCACGCCCGGCTAGTTGAGCCTGTGTTGAGGCGGCAGCTTCAGCGTGTCTGTGAGGATTTCATGAAGAGAGACTTTTGCAATCCACCTCGACCTTCCTGCCGGGCATATCATCCATATCCTCATTAGCAAGTCGATAGCCCGATTCGTCATATGGTTGACTCATCATATCTATGTCATAGTCATACGCGTTTGTATTGAGAAAATCCATAGGGTCGACCTCCGTCTCATCATCCATTCTCTTTCTACAGACAAATTACATCAGCCAAGACTATTGCACCCCTTCATCATGTCGTCCGCCGCTCTCACCGGCACTCAGAGCTGGTAATTGCGTGGGCGGGTGGTGGTCTCTGCACATGCTTGTTGATGTGTGATTATTGGTGTGCTCTCGGCCGGCTCCAGATGAATAAGATTCTTCGGCCATAGCAGCACCCAACCCTTGCAGCTTCCAATCCGCGGCGGGGTCTCGTCGTCCACTCCCACATGCTGTACTGGAGGAGGCAAATCCTCGTGCCCCGATTTCACACTGGACAAGCTAACCCTGAAGTGCCCATCGGGGATCGGCTGGTTGTGGAACGTGGGTTGCAAGGGGTCCATTATCATCCCCTTTCCCACGTCCACCTTCTGGCCTTTGATCAAGTAGAGTATGATGCACGGGGTTTCTTTTGCCTGCAAAGACATATGTCTGTGGCGTAAAACATCCGAAAGGCAACAAAAATGGAATATTATATATATATATGTTGGTGCGACATGTAATTACCGTGATGGTGTCGAGCTCAGCCAAAGACGAAGGCCCACCTAGCGCGCCAGAGACTGAGGACGGGCTGCTATGAGCAGGAGCGGCTGCGAGAGGAGGCCCGGTTGCGTGAGCAAGTGATGGTGCGATGGTGTTGTTGTTCATGGAGTTGCTCCCGACAAAACTGGGAAACGGGAAATCATGTACTGTCTTGTCTGGATTTTCCTTTGTCTAGTTGATGATAACTGGAACCAAGTTAGTAGCGAAATCATTTCAGAGGCGCTTCTGCTGCCTTGATTGCTCTTGTAGCAACTCATATTTGTCCTCGGCTGCTTTTTTTCGTCCTCGGCTGCTTTTTTCTCGACCGCAAGCTTCACCTTCGCGTCGATGTCCGCTGACTAAACTTGTTTTTCTCGCTTCTTAGCCTCCGGCCCTCGTTGTAAAACACCTTCCACGTGGCGCCGCCTCTCGATGGCCGTGCACACGTCCATATTGCGCCGCTGGCCCAAGGGGAGTCCCTTAAGTTCGCTCGAGGCCGGTTGAGAGGGGTGTCCCACTTGGGCCTCATCGAGAAGTAGGGCTTTGGCTGCAAGCTGGTGTTGCTTCTCCATGAGTCTAATCAATTTCCTCGTGATCTGGTCCGTGTAAAAACCTTTTCTCCTAGTCCCACTTGTAGCGGGCCCCGATGAAGTCACGCTCCAAGGGGTTGGTGAACTTGCGAAGGGGTGCAGGAGACCGCGGCTTCACGCCCGCGTCCTCCTTATCCCATATGGGCCTTTTACCGAGGTAGCCACGGCTTCCGAGGCGATGCTTCCTCGTGTTCCTTTCTTTGAAGGCTCTTGAATTTCGCAGCCTTAGCCTTGGCTGCCTCGGTAGCGCAAGTGTCCTTGAACTTTTCAACTCCTCTGCCGTAAGTGTCGGATTTTCCTCCGAATCTTGGGCGGGGTTCCTCAACCTCAATAGCTCGTTTCACCCTCCCTTTCCAGAGGCCAAATCATTGCTGAACATGCCCATGGCGTGATTGTTAATCATTTTCATCTTCGGATCATCCACGGTTGTTCTATGTTATCATCCCGGTCGGGAACTTGAATCTCTTGTGCAACTTCGTTAGGAGCAACTGCGTCAAATGTTCTTTACTCCTTAAGTCATCATCGTTGATGCTCAAGATTCCATAGGATGCATCCTACTTGGTTCCCATAGCACTTGCGAGGTTCTTCCGGCTCTAACGGCTCAAACTTGCGGTGCCATCTTTGTGATCACAAGTCGTCCAATCCCTAGTTTGTTAGGTTTTCGTATCCTCTGCTTCTTATGCTTCCTCTTTTCGGTAGCGGCATCGGCGCCGGTACCTTCCCCGCCGGTATCTTCCTCGCCGGTACCTTCCCCACCGGTCTCGGCGCCGCCATCGATGCCGGGCGCCGTCGGTGTCGATGTCGCCACAAGACCATCATCGAGGCCGACCTGCAAACCTTGCTTAGCAAACAAATAGTCGAGGTACTCTTGTTCACCCTCATAACCCATCTCGTCGCATCTTGGTCAAGGCCCGGTTTCTTCGTTGTTCGACATGTTTCCTATGATTAAGTGTCCTCATTTATTTCTAAAAGTATGAATAAATTAGAAATGACATAAAAAGAAATCTATGTGCCAAAGACTGATATGACAACTATGTAGCACAAATCATGCCTTTATTCACGGCAAATTTTGGCATGACCTTTGCTAAAAAAATGGACATATCGAGCGCCTGAAATTCACCGGAACGGAAATGAATCAACATTCCAGCGTAACATAGGCCACTCGGATCATTTACCAAAATTGAACTAAAACATCACATGTCCAAATGACATGTTCAAATTCCAAACATGACATGTCCAAAACATGACATATCCACATATCACATGTCTAGTTCAAATTTGCATATAAATTCAGCCTACCTAAATTTCTTTAACAAGGGATGTTGATTTGGACAATTGCTTAAATGCTGCCTTTTCTTTTAACTACAATTGCTTAGCCCTAAATTTCTGTCCTATTTTGAAACCTAGCTAAATTCATAACTAAATAGATAACCTAATTAACATACTGCTCTAACTAAAACCTAAGTAAATTAACCAAGAACCCTAGCTAGCAGAGAGGGGGGGTTTACAGAGGGTGTAGGGCGAGGAGGCAGGCCCGACGACGGCCGAGGTTGGGAGGAGGAAGCAGAGGAGGAGGCGAGGCCTCACGGTCGGGCGAGCACCAGCGCTGGAGGTCGGGCGAGGCCGGGTCGGGGCGAGCCCGAGGTCGGGGCAAGCGACGGCGCTGGTCGGGGCGCGCCGGGATCGGGGCGAAGCGCCGGGCTGGTCGGGCAAGGCGGTCGACGGGGAAGAGAGTGTGGGGATTTGGGGGGGGGAAAGAGGCGGGATGAAGCAGGGAGAGTGAGAATTTTGGGTTAAGTGGACGTAGCAGTAGCGCGTTTAGACAAAACACGCTGCTACTACCTTCACTTGCTGTAGCGGTTTAGATAAAACACGCTACTACTACCTTCACTACCTGTAGCGGTTTAGATAAAACGCGCTGCTACTACCTTCACTAGCTGTAGCGGTTTTATAAGGAAATCGCTACTGCTAGCTTGACTGTAGTTGTTTTATAAGGAAATCACTACTGCCAGTTTCCCTTTTTCTTTTCCTTTATTTTCTCCCACTTTTATTTCCCGAGAGCAAAGGAACGAAGGGAAGGCGTATATATTGCATCATTTGGCGGTTAAATATATATACAAAATAGGAACATGTATATTACATCATTGGACCCATGCATAATAATGGCTAAGTGTGTATACAAAATAGGAGCATATATATATATATATATATATATATATATATATATATATATATATATATATATATATATATATTACATCATTTGACCAATAACATACGGTTCCTCAGCGCTGACATTTTCGTTTTTGAGTCAGCTTCTTTCCCTTCTTGTTCGTCGAAGAATAATTGAGCCCCTCATTGTGACTTTGGCTTTTCCATGGAGTACGATTTTTCTTAGGTAATGTAGTAATGATTCTTCTTTTGACGTATACTTCATCATCGTCGTCATCTTCCCTCATTGGGTTGCCGTACTGATCATAGTCTTCCTCATTGGCGACTCCATACATTCCAATGATGTTCCTTTTGCCTCTCCTCACGACAACATGACTGGGATTGCATGGATCGGTTATGGAGAAGCATTGTGTCACGTGCTTAGCGTGTACCCATGGCTCGTTTTTGGCGATAGCGTTCACGGTAGCGCTCTTGGCGTTGGGTATAGTCATGGTAGTGAAAAACCGGTTTTCTCTTTCGACATTCTTAGCCCATCTAACACGGAACATCGTCGTGTTGTGCAGTCCAGAGTAGTCAAGCTCCCAGATCTCCTCGACCCTTCCATAAAATCGTTCAGTTGCGCCGTTGTCGCTGCCGGTCATGCATTCCATCGTCACCCCTGAGTTCTTATCATCAATGTCCATATCTTTGGCCTCCGTGTAGAACGTGTATCCGTTGATATCATATGCCTGATAGGTTACGAGGTTGGGTGAGGGGCCATGTGCTAAGGCGTATATGAGCAATTCGTCCTTAGAGCCCTCCTCTGGGGGATTAGCAATAATATGCTCTTTGAACCAATGCCAGAAAGTGGAGTTGTGCTCTCTAGTAACTTCGGCGTCCGTCTTGCATACCTCCCGGTCACGATACTTCTTTGCGATAATTTCTTTGTGCAGTGCCTCGAAAGGATCTACCTCGTCTAGATGTTGTAGCACTGCCAAGTTTGCTCTGTCAAAGTCGCTGCGTCGATCTGAGTATGCCACGTGCAGTTCCCTGCGACCGTTTGCAGTGACCTTCTCCTTCGAGCCTCCCATCGTACTTGTTAACGGGCAAACCAACACTAACACCGGGCGGCTGGTCTACGCCATATAGAAAATTCTCACAGAAAGATATGCACTCTTGTGTCAAATAGCCCTGGACGATGCTTCCATCCGGACGAGACATGTTACGAACGAATCCTTTGATGATCCCATTCATCCTCTCAAACGGCATCATGTTGTGCAGGAATGACGGCCCCAGGTCTATTATGTCATCCACAATATGGACACACAAATGCACCATCACGTCAAAGTACGCGGGCGGGAAGTACATCTCAAGCTCATTCAGTATCACAACAATCTCTTCCTATAGCCTTCGGAGCTGCTTCACACTGATCGACTTTCGAGAGATGACGTCGAAAAAGTTGCAGAGACCAATAAGCGTGTCACGGATGTGCTTTTCCATTATCCCTCTACGGGCAACAGGTAGTATCCGCGTCATCATCACATGACAGTCATTGGACTTCATCCCGCTGAACCTTTTCTTGTCCGTGTCTAGATATCTTCTTATCTTGCCACAGTAACCGGAACTAACTTTGACTCCGGTAAGGCACTTAAAGAATTGATCGATCTCAGCCTGACTTAAGGTGAAGCAAGAAGGGGGCAATAATCCTCTTTATTTATTTTCTTGCCCTTCTTCTCCGTGCCTCTGTCTCCGCCTCTGTCTCGTCGACATTTTACGGGCGGCATGTGCAGATCTTCCCTGATTTTCAAATCTTGCAAGTCTTTTCTTGCCTTCGCCCATCCTTGGTCTTATCCGCATGTTCATCGCTGTTGCCAAGAAGCTCTCAAGGACATTCTTACAGATATGCATTTGATCAAGGCAATGAGGTGTATCGAGTTTGTGCCATACTCAAGTCCTGAACACGACTTCGTCTTCCATACCTTCAGCAGCAGCTCCGACGCCTTTCTCATCGCTCTTTCTGGCGCGGGCACTCCTTCCATTTTCAAAGAGCTCATCGATTTCGCACCGCTCGCTTACGTGGAGGTCCTCGATGCTCAGCGTGACCATTGAATAGATCTCCACGGTTTCTCCACGGGTCGTCTGTTCGAGCCATCTTCGATGCCCCATGTACACGATTTTCCCTGACCGCCATCTTTCCTTGACGTTAGCTGCCGAGACGTCAGATCATCCATGCACCGCATGCATCCGCAATATCCGTGGCACATCGGCCTGCCACATATCCGTAATCGAGATAGTCGTGCCTTTATCGTGATCAGCGCGACTCTCATGTTGAAATACTCGCCTTTGTCAAGCGCCCCATGTCTTGGTCGGTGTTTTTCATAACGTGTCTAACTCCTCTTGAAGTAGCCCCTGCATACAAATTAATATTATTTCCTGGTTGTTTCGCCCTTGAATAAGCATGCTCATGTGAATGTACTTGATTTCATGCACAACCAGGGGAGGTTGTACATCCATACAAACACGGGCCATGTGCTATGGTTGGTGTTCTGGTTGCCAAACAGATTCATGCCATCGGTACACGCACCGAGCACGATGTTCCTTGCATCACATTCAAAATACCGATAGAAGGTGTTCAATGCTCTCCACTGGCTTCCATCCTTCACGTGTCTCAGCCGGATCATCTCCATCGCTGGCTTCTTCCTCTCCACGTGCAACGATTAGCTTTGCTTCCTTGGGATCTACAAAATACCTCAGAGACGGGAGTGATCGGTAAGTACCATACAACTTTCGGGACATTTCTTCCGGCCTTCTTGTATCGACAAGCATTGCACACGGACAGCTTGTTTTTTCCGCGTGCTCTTCCGATAAATTATGCAATCGTTGATGCATGCATGGTATCTAACGCGGGCGATCAAGAGGGCACACGATCTTTCTTGGCCTCATCAACACTAGTAGGACATAGATTACCCGCGGAAGAACATCCTTTAGGTACTTGAGATGCTCATCGAGGCTAGTGTCGGTCCATTTGTTTTTAGCCTTCGCCTTTAGGAGTTGGAGCATGAAACTCAAGCGGGTCACCTCGGGATTGCAACCATCATGCAATGGAGTGTTCGAGTCTACCACCGCTTGCTCCAGCTTAGCCTCCTCTCTAGAAGCAGCTCTCTCAAGATTGCCTCCTTTGAAGCAATGCTTGAACATGAGGGTCCCGCACGATTGAACTTAGTATCGACGAACTCTGCTGCGTGGAGTCCATGTCGGGCCCCTTCTCCTTCGCCATGTCCGGCCCCTTCTCCACCGCCGGCCTCTTCCCCGCCGCCATTATCGATCATCTCTTCGTCTTGCCCCGTGTCATCATTGCCTGCCCCGTCGGCATCCTCAACATCGTCATCCTCATCTTCAATTATCCATCGAGTATAGCCATCCATGAAACCAGTCATGAGCAGGTGCGCTTCGACACGACCGTTGTCATGGGGGTCGAGCCAAACTATTCCTTTGCATTTTTGACACAGACATAAAACCTCTGTCCGGTTATTTTCCTTCATGTCCTGCACCGAATCGCAACCACCTGTCCACCATCGCTCCATCGACCATCGCCAACTCTGCACGGTAATAATAAACAAATTGATTATAAAAATGTGTGCATGTATCAAAGTCATACAAAAATTCGGCATGACCTTCCTTAAAAATAGGACATATATAGATCTAGAGTTTGCCCGGAATTCACCGAAACAGAAATAAATTGACATTTCGGCAAAACATAGGCAACTCAAAAGCACAATTTGGCGTCAACTCATGCCACACACACAATTTCCATAAACATATCACACACACATAAACATATTTCCATTTTGCAAAAGCATGAAATTTTAATCACCTCTATCTCGAGATCGAGCACACGGTGGAGATGATGTTGTAGGGAGATCAAAAGTGCACAAAGCTCTTCTTGACAAAGATAGATCTAGTTAGGGGGCAAATAGGTCACTTAACTAAATGCTACATCTACCTAGCTACCTAATTTGGGAGGAGACAACTTCAACTAGTGGAGGGGGAAGGAAAAAGAGAAAGGAGTGCATTAATGGAGGTGGTGTAGTTAGGAAGGAGTAATGAAGAGAGAGAAAGGTAGATAGCAGAGGGAGAGTAATGGGGGAGAAGTATTGAGGAAGAAGAAGAGTGAGAGGGGAGCATGCGGGAGGTAGGGGAAAGGGAAGAGAGGAGGGGAGGGGAGGGACGGTGGGGAAAAGGTGGTGGGTTGAGGGGATTAGCAATGGCCTGACGTAAACGCGCTCTTCGCTAAGGAAGTAGCAGCAGAGCGCTTTCGGCAAGGGCGCTACTGCTAACCGGGACCAAAAGTGTGCCAATTTGAAATTTAGCAGCAGCGACCTCAGAAAAAGCATGCTACTACTACATCCATAGCAGTAGCGCGGCTCGCGGCACCGCGCTGCTGCTAAATGGAGTTTGCTGGACACTATCAGTCGATATTTGTAGCAGCGCGATTTACACCGAGCGCGCTACTGCTAAAAACTTGTTAGTAGCGAGTTTCCCACACCCGCGCTACTACTAATTAGCAGCAGCGCTCCTTTTTGAGCCGCGCTGCTGCTAAGATTATGTGTAGAAGGTTTTCCCTGGTAGTGCACAACGGTGGCCCGAACCAGTATAAATCTCGTGACCCGTGTGTGTTCTTCTTTCTGGCCTAGATTCCTTGCGAGCCATCGAGACACGAGTCGGTAGGGGAAAGATCTTTGTGCGCACCCCAGAGTTCGAACCTTAAGGGTGTGCCGGAACCTGAAATCCAACATTCGATGCGCCAGGTAGGGGTGCGCCGGAATCCTTCTTCCGCTGCTCGCGTGTGATCTTCCGTCGTGTCCAAGGCTGACGCTCGTCGGGCTCGCGCCGAGCGTCGGGCAGCTCTCGCCACCTGCGTTGCCCAGACGGCGCCCCCCGTCATTCCCCGTCGCCTGCCGCCAACGCTGCCACCGGCCCGGCGGGGAACGAGCAGCAGGCCTCGTCCCTGCATCCTTCGGTGCGGCGGGAAGGCCGCACCGCCACCCCGTCGCTGGCTCCAGCCGGTTCGTCGTCCCACGCCCGTCATGCCCCCACGGACGCGCACGCCGCGCTGCTCTTGGCGCGTGAGCTCCTGCACTACCGCCCCGTCGACGACCTCTACGAGGACTGGCTCGCCTGCATCACCGAGCTCGTCAGCGCCGCAGGGGGCTCTCCTTTGCCATCCCTCTCGTTGCCTCGCCCTCCATACGACGCAGGAGGCGAGGATCAGAAGGTGACTCCGCCACCTCCTCCCCAAGAAGGCACCCTTGCTCCAAGGCGCGCGGCCCCAGGACGAGACCCTCCATGTCCGGCACCTGCGCGGCAAGAAAGGAGCTGCCAAGAAATCCCTCATCCCCAAGAAGGTGCTCGTGTGCTCCCAGCACCGGTGCGCCATGACCGCATCCCTGCGCCACCACACCAAGACCCCGCGCTGCCCCAAGCGGCGGCGTGTGGGAATTTCCAGGAGCAAGCCCAGCACCAGCAAAGGGCTCCGGTGGCCACAGCAGGCTGCCGCGCCTTCACCCCTGAGCTGCGCGGTGTCGCATGGCCAGGCAAGTTCAAGCCTGATCTGCCCCCTCGCTACGATGGCACGGCGGGCCCCGCGGAATTCCTACAGCTCTACGAGCTGGGCATCGAAGCTGCCAACGGAGACGAAAAGGTCATGGCGAACTGGTTTCCCATGGAGCTCAAGGACGGCGCCCGCACTTGGCTCCTGAACCTGGCTCCTGGCACGATCTCCTCCTGGGATGAGATGCGTACTCGATTCATCGCCAACTTCCAAGGCACTCGTGACCGGCCCCCGGCCATGAGCGACCTGCGCCGCATCAAGCAACAGCCAGGGGAAACCCTGCAGAAGTACATCCAGCGCTTCAACAACGCTCGCCTCAGGATCCCCAGGGTGACTGAGGAAGCCATTATCTCAGCCTTCTCTGACGGCGTGCGCGACATCAAGATGAAAGAGGAGCTAGCAATCCATGAAGACCTGTGCACATCCCTGCAGCTGTTCAACTTGGCGACCAAGTGCGCCAGGGCTGAGGAAGGGCGCCTCTCCCTCCTCGAGCTCCCGGCTGCCGACCCAGAAGAGAAGAATCCCAAGGTCAAGGACGTGAAGCGTAAGGGAGCTGCCGTGCTCGCAGCAGAACCAGACACCAAGCAAGGCAGGGATCAGCCTGAGTCATCCAATGGCAGCCGGTACTGCGTGTACCACGACCTCCACACCCACAACACCAACGAATGCCAAGAGCTCAGGGCCGTGCGAGATGGGCATATTGGCCGACCCCCCGAGCGCAACGACAGGGGATATGGCCAAGGAGGAGGAAGAGGTGGAGGACGATGGGAAGACCGTGGCCCTCGCCAAGGGTGGCGTGACCGATTTCGCGAGGATCGCTAGCAGGACGAGCCTCGCGAGGGAGGCTGGAGGGATCAGCCTCGTGAGGATCGCGCGCACGGCAACGCAGGCCTCCCTCCTTTGCCACCGCCGCCAAGGAGGAATGAATACCAACATTAGGACGAGGGGGCTGGGGGCTTTCAGGAGCCGCGCACGATCGCTTGCATCCTGGGCGACGCATCTTCAAGCAGTTTGCTCGCGAGGTGAATGCAGTCCTCCCCAAGCTTGAGGCCACGCGCCCTCTCAGGTGGTCTGCGTGCGCTATCACGTTCAGCTCAGCGGATCAGCTCAAGTGCGCAGCAACGGCCGGAGTCCTCCCGATGCTTTGCTCCCCAGTCATCAGCAATGTGCAAGTCACCAGGACCCTCATCGATGGCGGAGCGGGACTCAACGTCTTGTCCGTCGAGACATTCGACAATCTCCAAGTGCCATATGATCAGCTTCAGCCGACCAAGCCTTTCTTAGGAGTCACTGATGGTTCCACTGTTCCGATAGGGCAGGTTCGCCTTCCAGTCACCTTTGGGCAGCGCAACAACTACCGCACCGAGCTCATCGACTTCGACGTCGCCCACATTCGCTTGCCATACAATGCCATCCTCGGGTACCCAGCCCTGGCCAAGTTCATGGCAGTGACTCACCATGGCTACAATGTCCTCAAGATGCCAGGAAGCGGTGGAGTCATCACAGACTCCACAGGAGGAAAGGGATGCAGTGTGTTCTCTTGAGCGTGCCTTCCAAGCCGCAGCAATCGAAGACCCAGATCACAGAGCGGAAGACTTCCCGAGGCGACCCCTAAGAAGAAGAAGGCTTCGCCTGGCCCAAGCCATCAGGAGGCAGGTGCCTACGGAGGCGTTGCGTCAGGATTCGCGCCCGTTCAGGGAGCGCCACCCTCTGTCGCATAGGAAGGCGCGCCTGGCGCCCTCCTCGGGCAGGGCTCGGGGGCTCTTTCTTGGAGAGCCACCAACTTTGCCAAGGTAACGAGGGAGGCGCTCGGGCACCACTTAGAGGCGTGCTTCAAGGCACGTTTCCCTCAGGAAGGTATGAGGCAAGGAGGGCCAAACCCTCAGGAGTTCATCGCGAGAAACACTCAGGAGCTACAGGAGTCGAGGGTCATGCACGGCAGCTGCCGCTTGCCCGCCGTAGCCCCACATCCAGGCGAGGATGGTGGGCTGCGCGTCTGCATTGACGTGCCAGGGCTCAACCGAGCCGCGTCTCAGGAGCGCCTCTGGCCTTCGCGCATGAGGCGTTGCAAGGGTCCACCTCACAGCTACGTTTGCATGCCTTTCGGCCTGCCGAACGCGGCCATCGCTCATCAGCGCCTGCTGAGGAGCATTCTGGAGGCTCAGGAGGTCAGGCGTTGTGCAGTCCTGGCGGAGATGGAGATGGCCCTCGAGGACCCACCTGTGCCCCTGGAGCCTCCCGAGGCTCCTGGGCCCGGGGGCTCGTGAGGGTCGACGTCCTCACCGCGCGTCGCCCGCTTCTTCAGCATCACTTCATCTCCAATGGTATCTGGTGACATCTTTCAAAGTTCCATTTTTAGCTGGGAGCGCCCACATGGCTGCATCATTCCCAGGTCGCGTGGGTCTGTCCCTGCGGCGTGTATCCGTTTTGCTTATGCTCTTTACCTACCTTGTTGGGGGCGCCCCCCGGGCTGCATTATCCCCAAGCTGCTCGGGTATGGCCCACTGGCGTTTGCTTTTTCTGCATCTATCTGAAATGGCATTTGCGTACGGGTCCGTCCCTACCTATGGAGCCGCTCGCTTTGGCACGGCATTTGCGTACGGTTCCGTCCCTGCAACGCCGATAAATCTGAGTGGTCGAGCTCTGGCCGCGGCAGCCCCGCAAGGCGCCACCTCACCAGGCCCTCAGTGCCCCAATCACACCCTCGGAGCGACCAATGGTTGGCTGGCAACCGTAACGACAGGTCTTGTCTCTCCTCATGATTGGTATGCAGGACCCACTCCAGACGCAACGCTGGGGACGTTGTGGGTTTTCTCTCCCTCTCTCCGGCACGGTCCGCTTGCACGTTAAAAGGGGGGCGCCTGAGCATCGCGACTCATGGGCCCTTACTGGCTCTCCAGCCCTCACCTCCTGGCCTTGACCCACGGCATCGCGACCTGTCATACCAGCGGCGGCTGAGCTCGCTCGAGGGCCGGGACTTGAGGACGTAGAGCATTAAGGAAAGTGTGGGGAAGTGGGAAGAAGCTCGCGAGGACCTAACCCAGCAGCACCTCAGCTGCCGCCGCTCGGGCCAGGCACCTCGCCGAAGAGCTACTCCAAACTCAAAAGATAAGTCACGCCCCTACAGGAGCTGGATCAACACAACGCCAAACCCTCGCCTAGTGCGGCTCTGTCACGACGACGTTGCCTTACTTTCTCACCCAGCGAGGGCTGATTGAGCGCTAAAGGGGACCTCCCAAGCATCGCGACTCGGGACCACTTACTGGACCTCAGGCCGCTCACCTCTTGGCCTTGACCATGGCATCGCGACCTGGCATACCAGCGACGACTGAAGCCTGCCAGGGGACCGGGACCTGTCAGCATAGAGCGCTAAGTCCTCGCGAGGATAGAAAGGGGGAGCTGAGCCGGGACAGGACAAGCATCTCGCATCAATTCATATTAAGGATATAATGTTCACAAAAGACATGGCAGGCGCCTTACATACCCCCGCGGGGTGTTTCTTCAATTCCTCGTAGGGAACAAAAGGTGCTAATCCTAAGAAACGCTAACTGCGCGCGCCTCCGCAAGGGACGCCATCATCAACAGTGGACCGTCAGACGCCGACGCCAACCCCACCCAGATCAGTGGTGTCGGCGGCCCGATGCAGTTGCCCTACTCCAAGCACGGCGCAAGCTTGGGAGCTCGTAGCTGTCGTCGCTCATCTCCGGAGTCACGTGAAGCTCGGGGGAGCCGCTGGATTCCCCAGCTCCTCCGTTGCCGCCCGAGGAGCCGCTGGAGGGCCGATGGGCAGGCCAGGTCCTCGCCAGTCCGATGCCCCGGCTGCTTTCCTTGGGGCAGCACTCCAGCCGGCGTCCTTCCGCATCGAAGACCTTGAAGAACATCAAGGAGGCGCCATTGTATTCAAGATGAATTATGAGGGCACTCTCTATCCGGCAGACCCGGGCGATCTCACCCCAGCCCCGGGTCATGTAGACCTTGCCCGGAGCGACGACCGCGACCTCCGCTCCGGTCGTGAGGGTGCTGCAGTCGGCGTGCTGCAGCTAGAGCTCCAGAGACCCACTCGGCGGCATCTCGAAGGCGAAGGAGGGAGGAAGGCGGATCCAAGAGCACGGAGGCACGGCGGCGTGAAGCACGAGCTCGCGAGAGGAGCCCTCGGCATGGGCTCCAGGAGGAACGACGCGCACCGCCGTAACTCGCCGACATCGGCTGCAGCACCGTCGGTGTCGCTCGACGCCTTCTTCTCGAGGGCCCTCAATTCGAGCGTACAAGGGCAGCGGAAACCCAGGCGACGGCCGCTCGTACCAGGGCCTTGATGCCTCCTGCCAAGCACCCTCATCTCGGCGGCAGAGGACTAGCCGTTTCTTCGGCGGAAGCGGGTCAGGACCCTCTCGGGGGGCCTTTCCCTTCTCTTCTGCAGAAAACTGGCGGATTGGTGCCATTGGCGTAAGATGGAGCAAGGGCAAGGAAGAAGAAGAAAAGGAGTAGCGGGATGGGATGGACTGATGAGGCTCACGCAGTCCCGTACTTATAGCCGGAGAAGGCCAACCGCCGGCCACCATGATCGCAGGTAATCATGACCCATTTTTTGCATGCAGGGACTTGTCAAGTCATGCGGTTGCCGAGTTGTCGTGGGGAAGCGGAGACGCCCACGTCCAATCAATCGCCATGTGGCGCCCAAGGCCGCAGGCTATTGGGGCCTGTGGCGCTTCGCACATGCCCCTTCGCTTCTCTGCTAAGCCAAGCCCGGGCGCGCCTTGGGCCCGGGCTACTCTTGTCGGCGGGAACAGGGGTCCCAGACTTGCTCTGCGGCTGCCTGCGGCGTGGCGCAAGTGAGGGCCCAAGGCGCCCAGCTTCATCAGCTCAAGCTCAAGACCCTCGCGAGGGGCCAAGCCTCGCGGGGCGGACGACAGGAAGCTTCCTCAGGAGCAGCCTCATCAGGCAGGCTTGCGAGGAGGCGGAGAGATCAAGGCAAGGGCACCTCACGAGGAGCCCGTGACGCAAGCCATGACGATCGAGACAAGGCGGGCGCCAGGCGGGCGCCGGCCTGCGCAGTGTCCTTGTTTCCCCTTCGGTGCAAAGGGGGCAAGCACAAGCCAAGGCATCAGGCAAAGGTTACCATTCCGGTGCAACGAGACCAAGACCAGCAGAGCGGCAGGACGGCATCACCGCGGAGCCCAGGACGGTGTCACCGCTAGTGCTTTTGGCATCCGAAGACCACCTTTAGTCAGGATAACTTGTACTAGATGTTCCCCTTCAAAATGACCATTGTTGGCGCCCTTCCCGCTCATTATTTGGGAAGAGGACCAGGGTCTCTATAAATAGGACTAGCCACCACAGTAGAGGGAGAGATCGAAGAAGATCCTGGCCAAGTAGAACACACCGCACCAGCTCAAGAACGCCCCTCGTGAGGCCGTTCTTCCTCTATATTGTTCATCATCAGCCCCTGAGGCAATCCACCACACCACACACTGGAGTAGGGTATTACACCACAACGGTGGCCCGAACCAGTATAAATCTCGTGTCCTTTGTGTGTCCTTCTTTCTGGCCTAGATTCCTTGCGAGCCATCGAGAGGCGAGTCGGTAGGGGAAAGATCTTTGTGCGCACCCCAGAGTTCGAACCTTAAGGGTCTGCCGGAACCCGAAATCCGACAAGCCTTTTGGTGTTTCGTATAATACCACGACAATACTAAATCTATAAAAAACTGAGCTACATGTAGTATTTACTAAATGGAATTTTGGATGAAGATACTATTGCATAATGATTCTGTTGGCAAAGCTTCGTCCTCCGATCAATACAAGATGCAATCTTTGGCCCCTTTAATTTCCATGTGAAGAATGTGATCTTCCAACTTGCTTATCCATTCTCCCTTTATGCTAAATCTATTCTTTCCAGAAGGCATACTACTCTTCTTGTGCTTCCTTTATGATCTCTTATCAGATAGTATGCCATTTTTATTTTCCTTGTATGTCATATTATAGCTTGTGCAGTATTTTCCAGTTTATAACCATTATTTTGATGGAATGGTTTAAAGGATGAGCAGTACAGTGGAGGAGATTGTGTGACAGACTGACAGTCCAAGGAAGTCTCTAGCAGAATGCAATTTTCTCGGACTAGCTTTTTAACTATGGACTTTCCATGGAAGATGGATACGTACATCTTCCTTATTTGGTGAGATCGTACCCTGTCATTTCATTCCAATCACACAACAGAAATGCTTCTTGTTAGTTATTACTAGCATCAACACGACGTCCCTAAGCGCAAAGGAGAAGCATGCCCATGATAACACTACATGTGTACACTTACCTTTCTGCTCTCGTTCTTTAATCCACACTATTATTTTCAGCTTAAATCTGATAAGTTAGTGTTTCATGATCCAGATGACCAAAACTGGGTCCACTACCAAGCACCTGTCCAGCCCAGTGTGGGCTACACTTCAATTTGAATGAACAATGTATGCACATTAAAAATTACTGGAAAAATCAATTCAGGAGTAGGGGAGGATAGAAGCTCAAAAGAAAATGCAAATAGATCATCACCATATATACCATGCATCACTAGGCCACACAGGTATTTGGGATCACAGAAACACATAGTTCCCTATAGCAGAATCATGGATGACATAAGGCAAGTATAGCACTCGGTTGGAAAATTCTAACAGTGTACAATTTGGTAACAATCATTTTTCCCTCTAATCTTTTGCCTTCTCTTTAAAGTTTAGGATAATCATTGATCCTCGATTTAGCGATTTCTTATGTGATATGCAACGAAGTATTCTTAGGCGAGTTACTTTGCTATCGTCGCCACTCAAAATCCTTTTTGTAATTAATATCTTTGGGCATCAAATTATGGTTAATTGGTCTGCCTAGATGATGAACATATAATTTGTATTTTTTGAAAGGAACACAACATATTCGATTATATAGTGCTGCTGGCCAGCTCACCAGCAACAACATTCAGTACAAATCCTGGGAGCTGTCCCAACCAAGTTTTACAAGTTCCAGCTCCTAAGTTTGCGCCATGTTCGGCTAGACGATGGGCAACTGAATTACAAGCTCGGGGACAAGACACAACATATGCATCAGTGAAACCTACACACAACTAAAATTTTATATCCCTAAAAATAGCTCCCAAAGCAGCCAGATCATAGTCTTCAGTGGACACTGCAGTCTTCAGTTGTGTTGAATCAGTTTCAAACACTACTTTGTGGCAACCCATTTGACTAGTTGCTTTAATAGCATACAACATTGCCAATGCTTCTGCATGTAATGCGTCCATGACTCTCTCCAGATTGCCTGCACCAGCAGCCTTAGCTTTACCATATTCATCTCTAATAACAAAGCCCCAACCTCCAGTATTGGATCTCTTTTGGAAAGCACCATCCGTATTGACCTTCAAAAATCCTGAAGGCGGTCGGGACCATTTCGCTTCAGATTGTTGTTTTAGTTTCTTCTCTCCTTTCTTCCCCTTCAAAAGATTCAAAACATGATAATTAATCGAGGAGCAGATTTCATCAGATGTTTTAACAGCGTCTCCTACATTTGCTTTATTTCTTTCACTCCACCAATGCCACAAAAGTATGCATGTTTTAATCTTATCTTCCTCATGTAAGCTCAAGATTTTCTCCATGAAACTCATGACATCATTGCAAGATTCTAACTGCAACCTAACATGTTCCAGCAGTGATTTCCTCCACACCTCTTTTACCTTCTTACATTTAACAAAGCAATGACCACCATCTTCATCCATTCTGAAACAGCAAGGGCAACGAGTGTCGACTTTCATACCTCGGTACTGGAGTTTCATTCGCAGCGGTATGCTACAAGTGGTTAGGTGCCATAGAAAATGAAGCGCTTTGTTTGGAAGGGGTAGCGCCCACAATTCTCGCCAATTGAAACCACACGTATCTTCATCTGCACTTGAGGAGGAAGTTAGTCCTTCAGGAGAATTACGGGCTATGCTATCCACTTGTACTCTATATGCTGATTTTCCAGAGAAAATACCTTTTTTGTCGTAATGCCATGCTATGAAGTCGTCATTGTGCTCCTGAACTGGGATTTGCATTATAATTTCTGCATCTTCTGGTAGGAAAGTTTGCTTCACTAGGTCTTCATCCCAAGAATTTGTGGCGGGATCAATAAGGTCCTTAACCTTATTTATTATGTTTCTGCCTTTTTGAGTAATGACCCTCCTAGTGCTTCCTCGTGGGATCCATGGGTCTGAACAGATATTGATGTTGTTACCTGTGCCAATCCTCCATATAATACCCTTTTTCAGTAGCTGCACCCCTTTAAGGATACTCCGCCAAGTATACGAGATACCATTTTTTGCCTCCGCCTCTAGGATTGTGTTGTTTGGGTAGTACCTTGCCGAAAGGACTTTTGCACATAAGGAAGAAGGATTCTGAAGCAACCTCCATGCCTGCCTTGCAAGCATAGCCAGATTGAATGAGTGAAGATCTCTAAATCCCAGTCCTCCATTTCTCTTTGTTTTCGTCAGTCTATCCCAGCTAAGCCAGTGTATCTTGTTCTCCTTGTCCATTTGGCTCCACCAGTACCTATTAATCGTAGTGTTCAGTTCTTCACACAATGATTTAGTGAGATCAAAGCATGCCATCGAGTACACCGGAATTGCTTGGGCAACCGCCTTTATCAGAACTTCCTTCCCTGGTTTAGATAGAAGCTTTTCCTTCCAGCCTTGAATTTTCCTCCACATCCTATCTTTCACATAGTTAAATGTCCTAGTTCTGGCTTTCCCTATGTAGGATGGAACTCCTAGGTACTTTGATGTTAGTCCTTCGGATGTAATATGCATTATATTCTTCATTTCTTCCTTCAGTCCTTGCTTTGTGTTTTTGCTGAAGAGAATTGATGATTTGTCCTTATTCACCACTTGGCCAGAAAGGGCTTCATATGTGCTCAAGATGCGGTTGATTTCTTGGGCACTTTCAGCACTAGCTTCCATTAATAACAAGGAGTCATCCGCAAAAAGTAAGTGGCTGATGCTAGGTGCTTCAGTGCAGATCTTAATTTCTCTTATTAAACCATTCATTTCAGCCTGATGGAGCATGGCCGAGAACCCCTCTGTGAAAATAAGGAAAAGGTAGAATGATATGAGTACATTATGGATTGTAAAAGTAATAGTTTCTTCAGTTTACATTGTTGGACTCTGAATTAGGCGCTTGGTCCAGTCAGGTACTTATAGAAAATTATAAGTACCTTAATTATCTTTCTTTCTCTTTCAATCGATTTTAGATACCACATTATACTGGTTACAAATACCAACATGATATTTGGTTTTAATTATCTTTACATGAGAACAAAATAAGGGATGGTAGGTTAAATCATTTATACATTGTACATGCTAATTGAAAGTGAAATTCCCGACGCACAAAGAGTGTATGATATTAGACATTAATGCATTAATAATCAGTGCTGAATATCTCAATGTTGAATCATTTCCTATAGGCTTCCAGCAAGTTCATTCTTCCCTTTTCTGATTGGGTCGTTTTAGGCCAGCAGATTAAAACTAGAGATGAAGGATGACTGATTAGGCAATTATATTTGATTTTTGATTTTACTGCTTGGTATTTGTTCCAGATATGAATAATTCTGGTTATGATTTTTGCACTGCATGGTGCTGCTTGCTTATTATGAGATTAGAGATAATTGGCATGCATCTATTTTCACTACAAACAGATATGCACTTGCTTTTGGATCTTTCTTAGTGCTTCCCTTTCTATGGTATTAAGAATATGGGCCTAAGTAGCTGCATTTAGTTCTTTAATAGAATTAGCTCTAAAAATACAGAGGAAGGATGTTGATCTTCTCTCGAAGACAACAACATCAATGCCTTTTCTTGATCATCGGTCTCTAAATATTCTTACATGCTTGGTTCGCTCTCGCTATTTGCGCCATCGGCGCAACTCGTCTGGGGCGTTTGCGTCGGGCGTGCGATCTCCATCGCACGATCAGCCTCAGTGTAAAGTTTCTTGTACTTTTTAGGCTGCTGTCAAAATTCTGGCCGTCTGTTCACCTGCACGCCATGGATTTGGGTTTTGGTGGATGCCGCCTGGGCCACCCTTCTACGCGGGCCCACCGTTGCAGTCATAGTGAGTGTGTGTGTGCGTGTCCCGCTGTAAAAGATGGGTGGATCACAGTGATCGTGGGCTGCAGGGCGTGCGGTGAAACCTAGCCCCCAGTCCCCTTCTCACAGAGCTTCTCATTTTGTTTTTGTAGATTTGGTTTCTCTATGTCTACATGTTGTTTGATGAAAATCCAAAAAGGCTGATATGGGAGAACTAATCTATGCAAGTCATGTGATTTTATTTTTCTATAATTTAGTTCCACTGAAAGATAACAAGTTGAGTAGTCCCATTTTTTTGCAATTTAGGTATTGAAGGAGATCATAATGCTTTTATTTTTATTTACATCATGGGCTTTATTATAGAACAACCACAGTGGAGAAAACTATCTCATATATTTTGGATGATTTGGTTTAGTTGGCTATTATGCATGTTGGAATGAATTAGCAAGTACAGAAATGAATAACTGCAGCTCCTTCCCGATTAGGTCGGGTTAAATGCTTCCCAACTACAAATGGTCTCAGGTAAAAGGCAAATATGCAATAGTTTTGTGTTTTTTCAAAGTAAGTAGAGTGCGTTACTGCTAAACCAGAGGACGGGTAGTCATTGCTTACTTCTGTAAATAGAAATCCAATTGTCTCTTATTATGTGTAGGCATAAAGTTGGATCTTGGATGCTTGGCAACGCCTTTCTATGTTGTTTTCCTATTTATTTTATTTATTGTGCTTCCCTTTTTTGGACTACAATGTACTGGGAGGTGAGGAAATGAGATTGAACTATGTGTTTTCTTTTCAGGTATACTTGAAGTTAACGAGTTTCCAATTCCTTGTTGTTGTTAATGATATGAAAGTGCAACCGTGGTTTTTGCTCCCAGCTGATGCATACTACTTTGCTTGCAGCTATCATCAGCCATTGTTATTGGTATTGTCCCTTTTTGAGAACCAAAGAAATACTGATTTTCAGCTCATATGTGTGTTAGGTGACGTTGCATGCCATTTTTGTTCATCGGCCTGGCATGATTTGATTGGACCACTGCATGAGGCAGGTTTCATTACCTCAGACGGAGGGAGTATATGATGTAATTGACCACTATCACTAAGAAGTGCTCCTGGACACAATGCTCTATATTATCATGTCTTTAGTGCATTTTATTGTGCCACCTGCGTATATAGCTACTTGAATCTTCTAATTGCAAACTCAAACATTTGCATTTTGTTCTTCGTTTCAGTTGGGCTTTTGCGTCAATTTTATCAGTTTCATACATTACAAATGGGAAAAAAATATTTTTATACATATACACGACACTTTGCAAAAGAGTATACATCAACATCGTCTGCTACCAAAAAAAGCAAAGTAATCTCTTTTAGTTCTTGCTTCAAATTTGTCTCGCGCGCCAAATGGCGCGACAGGTCATCTAGTAGCCCAAAGACTTAGAGCACAACGCCCAAAGTGCATAATCAAAACATAGTGGTGACTTATCGTCCAAAGTCAGGCCTGGTTAGCAAAACTCCGGATATACTCAAATATGAGTTATCAGGATCAGGGCTACATGTACAGAATCATTTTTAAGCCATATATCAATATGGTACAAAAGATGAACCCAAAAAATATTCAAAGCAAAAACAAATCAGACAAAACAAGGCTTTCATAGGTTGCCAAACCTCAATATCAAGTGCTATTCAAGGGCTGCACAACCACTGAGTTAATCCTTTATTCAAACCTATAAAGCCGGGCCTCACATGACCAATCGTCATTTTAACTTTGACAAGTTCAGGGTCTTTATAAGATTGACTGTCAAGAGTTCAGCGAGTCCTTCCAGGAATACCTGGTCGGAGTGGCAGGCATACACAGGCTAGATAACTCGGATTTTTGGTGAATACACCTGGCGTCCAAGCGAATTAAAAGGGTAAACAAAGCTCTGTTCATTAAACAGGAGGCCCCCAAATAATTTTTTAATCAAGGCGTATAAGCCGGATCAGTAGGGTAGTAATAGTTATGCTCAATGAGCAGGAAGCCCCCAAGTAATTTGCAATCAAGGCGTACAAGCCGGATCAAGAGGGTAATCATAGCTATGCTCAATGAGCAAGAAGCCCCCAAGTAATTTGCAATCAAGGCATACAAGCCGGATCAAGAGGGTAGTCATAGCTATGCTCAGTGAGCAGGAAGCCCCCAAGTGACCTTATGAATTGATAATAAAGACTCAGATTCTCAAAAATGAAACAACAGAGGCCCTGAATTATCAGGGATGCCGGCTTTATTATACTAATCATATACATTGGTAGAAGTATGTACATCACAAGAGCCAGTGGCTCAGGTGTAATAAGGTCGAAGATGAGCAATGATCCAAGGCCGGCGGGTCTCCTCCTCAGACTTGCATGAGTCCTTGTGATCTTGAATATCAATGAGGTAGTATGACCCGTTGTTCAGATTTTTCCTGACCACAAAGGGCCCTTCCCAAGGTGGGGATAATTTGTGCATGTCTATTTGATCCTAGATGAGCCGGAGCACCAAGTCACCTTCTTGAAAGGTCCGGGTTTTAACCCGGAGGATATGATAACGATGCAAATCTTGCTGGTAAATTGCCGAGCCATCCACTGCAAGGTCACACACCTCATCCAGGAGGTCAAGAGCATCCTGACGTGCTTTTTCATTATCAGCTTCAACATAAGCCGCTACACGGAATGAGTCGTGATGGATGTCACTAGGGAGAACCGCCTCTGCTCCGTAAACCATGAAGAAAGGCGTGTAACCCGTTGATCTGTTGGGGGTAGTATTGATACTCCATAGCACTCAGGGCAACTCCTCCACCCAACAACCCGGCGTCCTCTGCAAAGGACCATAAGCCGTGGTTTTATGCCTCTCGAGATTTCTTGATTGGCTCTTTCAGCTTGACCATTGGACTGGGGGTGGTCCACAGATGAAACATCAAGACAAATATGTTCACGTTGACAAAATTCTTTCATAGCACCTTTAGACAGATTAGTGGCATTATCAGTGATGATGCTGTGAGGGTAACCAAAATGGAAAATCACCTTTTTGATGAATTGAACCGCTGTTGCCGCGTCACACTTCATGACCGGCTCTGCCTCAGCCCACTTTGTAAACTTGTCAACCGCTACCAAGAGGTGAGTATTTTTGTCCTTGGATCTTTTAAAAGGTCCAACCATATCCAGGCCCCAGACTGCAAACGACCAATTAATTGGAATCATCCTCAATTCTTGAGCCGGCACATGAGCTCGTCATGAGAATTTCTAACAACCATCATATTTGTTGACCAAATCCTCTGCATCAGCATGAGCCGTCAGCCAATAGAACCCATGACGAAAAGCCTTAGCCACGAGAGACTTAGAGCTGGCATGATGGCCACAATCTCCTTCATGAATCTCTCGTAGAATCTCATGGCCCTCCTCAGGAGAAACACAACGTTGAAATGCCCTTGTGACACTGCATTGATGCAACTCACCATTGACGATAGTCATTGACTTAGACCGCCGGGTTATCTGCTTGGCCAAAGTTTCATCTTCAGGTAACTCACCCCGGGTCATATAAGCCAAATATGGAACTGTCCAATCAGGAACATGAAGAGCCACCACCAACTGTGCCTCTGGGTCAGGAACAACAAGATCTTCCTCCGTAGGCAATTTAACTGAAGGATTATGCAAAATATCAAGGAAAACATTAGGTGGTACCGGCTTACCAAGGACCCTAGCCGGCTTAAAGCATCAGCCGCCTTATTTTCCCTGCGATCAACATGTTCCACTTGATAAACTTTGAAATGACCAACAATAGCATCAACCTCTCGACGATAAACCGCCATGAGTGGATATTTGGAATCCCAAGTTCCTAAAACTTGCCGAGCCACCAAATCTGAGTCGCCAAAACACCTCACCCGGCTTAGATTCATCTCTTTAGCCATCCAAAGACCATGGAGCAAGGCTTCATACTTAGCTGCATTTTTACCACAAGGGAACATCAACCTTAAGACATAACAGAATTTATCACCTCGTGGGGAAGTCAAAATAACGCCAGCCCCCGAGCCTTTCAACTGCATGGATCCATCAAAGTGAATAGTCCAATACGTGCTATCTGGCTTTTCCTCAGGCATCTGCAACTCTGTCCAGTCATTGATCAAATCCACAAGTGCTTGAGACATGATAGCTATCCGAGGCATATACTTCAAACCACGGGGTCCAAGCTCAATGGCCCACTTGGCTACACGACCTGTGGCTTCTCTGTTTTGAATTATATCTCCTAAGGGAGCAGAACTGACCACAGTGATGGGATGACTAAAGAAATACTGCTTCAATTTACGACTAGCCATGAACACCCCATAAACCAGCTTATGCCAATGTGGGTACCTCTGCTTAGATTCAATGAGTACCTCACTGACATAGTAAATCGGCCGCTGAACTGGATATTCCTTGCCTGATTCCTTCCTTTCCACAACAATTGCCACACTGACGGCTCTGCTATTAGCAGCCACATATACTAGTAAGGGCTCCTTATCAATAGGAGCTGCAAGGATTGGCGGCTCAGCCAAATGCTTTTTCAACGCCTCATACGCCTGATTGGCACCATCACCCTAGACAAAGTGATCTGTCTTCTTCATCATCTGATACAGAGTAATAGCCTTTTATCCCAAACGGCTTAAAAAACGGCTTAAGGCCGCAATACGACCCGCCAGACGCTGGACGTCATTGATGCACGCCGGTTTAGCCAAAGAAGTAATAGCCTTGATTTTCTCCGGGTTAGCTTCAATGCCTCTTTCAGAGACCAAAAAACCCAAGAGCTTTCCTGCTGGCACACCAAAGACACACTTGGCCGGGTTAAGCATCATCTTATAGACCCCAAGATTGTCAAAAGTTTGTTTCAAATCATCTATCAAGGTATCCTTCTTCCTTGATTTCACAACAATATCATCCACATAAGCATGAACATTGCATCCAATCTGGTCATGGAGGCAATTCTGAACGCACCGTTGATAAGTTGCTTGGGCACTCTTAAGCCCAGAAGGCATAGACACATAGCAGAAGGCTCCAAAGGGAGTGATGAAAGTTGTCTTCTCCTAGTCCTTAATTGCCATCTTGATCTGATGATAACCAGAATAAGCATCCAAAAAACTCAAACGCTCACAACTCGCCGTAGCATCAATGATCTGTTCAATACGAGGGAGAGCAAGAGGATCAGCCGGACATGCTTTATTGAGATCTGTGTAATCCACGCACATGCGCCAGGTGCCATTTTTCTTAAGTACCAGCACCGGGTTAGCTAACCATTCAGGATGAGAAATTTCAATGATGTACCGAGCCGCCAAGTGCCGGGCCACTTCTTCACCAATGGCCTTACGCCTCTCTTCATTAAAACGACGAAGGAATTGCTTGATCGGTTTAAACTTTGGATCAACATTGAGAGTGTGCTTAGCGAGTTCCCTCGGTACACCTGGCATTTCTGAAGGCTTCCATGCAAAGATGTCCCGGTTCTCACGGTTGAACTCGATGAGCGAGCTTTCCTATTTCGGATCCATATTAGCACTGATACTGAACTGCTTGGATGAGTTGCCCGGAACAAAGTCAACCAGCTTAGTGTCATCTGCCGAATTAAACTTCAACAAAGGGTCATGCTCTGTGGTTGTCTTTTTCAAAGGTGTCATATCGGCCGGGTCAACATTGTCTTTGTAGAACTTCAACTCCTCTGTTGCACAAATAGACTCAACATAAGCAGCATCACCCTCTTCACATTCCAAACCTATCTTCCTGTTGCCGTGTATTGTGATAGTGCCCTTACGACCCGGCATCTTAAGCTGCAGATAAACATAACAAGGCCGTGCCATGAATTTAGCATAAGCCGGCCGTCCAAACAGGGAATGATAAGGGCTCTTAATATTGACTACTTCAAAAGTCAATGTCTTAGCTCTGTAATCATGATCATCACCAAAGGCAACCTCCAAAGCTATCTTACCCACAGGGTATGCCGACTTACCAGGCAACACCCCATGAAAAATAGTAGAAGATGGCTTGAGATCTTTGTCAGTCAAATTCATGCGGCGAAAAGTATCATAGTAAAGGATATTGATGCTGCTGTCTCCATCCATGAGCACCTTAGAGAACTTGTACCCTCCAACCTAAGGCACAACCACCAAAGTCAACTAACCCGGATTGTCAACCCGGGGCGGGTGATCCTCATGGATCCATACAATAGGATGTTCAGACCATCGCAAGTATTGATGGACTGCCGGCTCAACCGCATTCACCGCCCGCTTATGAATCTTTTGATCTCGTTTGCACAAGCTCTTGGTAAATACATGATATTGAACACTATTCAATTGTTTCGGATTGCTCTGATAACCCAACTGCTGCTGCTGATTCCCTTGACCAGATTGCTGATTAAAACCACCTTGATTGCCTTGGCCCTGGAAACCAGAGCTTGAGCCGCCACCTCCAAAGCTAGGTCCGTAAGAACTGGACCCCGAACCGCAATTCGGGCCATGATTATTCTGGAAAAAACTGGAATTTATGTACTCCCTCATGATGAAGCAATCCGTCCATAGATGGCTGGCCAGCTTCACTTGTGTACCGTGCTTCGGGCAAGGTTGATTCATCATTGCCTCAAGGTTGAACTTTGGCCCTCCAAACCGGGGCGTTGACGCTTTCCCCTTACGATGCTGATTATTATTCCGCGTACTGGTGTTGGCTACAAAGTCTAAACCGCCGTCGGCTTTGTGCTTACCGTTGCCACCTTGACCCGTCGTATTATGTTGTTGTCCCTTTGCATTGCCACTCTTCTTCCCCTTGCCAGCCTTCTCCTCATCAGACTCGGGGTCTTTAGTACTATCAAAGTCAGCATATTTAACGAGAGCCGCCATGAGCTCTCCCATATCATTGCAGTGGCGCTTAAGCCGCCCGAGCTTTTGCTTAATGGGAAGGAAACTGTAATTCTTTTCCAACATTAGGACGGCTGAACCGGCGTTGATACTGTCCGATGACTGTATGACGGCCGAGATCCGGTGCACCCAATTGGTGTTTAACTTGCCTTCACCCTGGACGCAAGAGGCTAAATCAAGAATTGACATAGGCTGCTTGCACGTGTCTTTGAAATTTTGGATAAAACACGTTTTCAATTCGGCCCATGACCTCATGGAGTTAGGGGGCAATCCTTTCAGCCAAGTGTGTGCCCCTGTCCAACATCATGGTGAAGTACTTAGCACACGCAGCATCACTAACATCTAACATCTCCATGGCCATCTCATAGTTCTCAATCCAGGCCTCGGGGGGCTGATCCGCTGTGTAATTAGGCACCTTGCATGCCCCCCTGAAATCCTTAGGCAAGCACTCGTTACGCAGAGCCGGCACTAAACATGGCACACCAAGGGTTCTAGAGGTCACTCCTGCCTCCACAGACGTCGTTGGATAAGCCGGGGATTATTGTTGAGCCGCCAGCTCAGCTTCCCGACGCGCCCTGCCTGATCCACCAAAGTCTGAGCATCGTTACCAACATGCGGCGGGTCATGCCTACGAGGCTGGTTATGGTGTCGTTCACTGCTTGAAACTGCTGGCGAATCAATATGCCTGCTATAACTCTGGCTTGGACGTGGGGTGGAATTAATTCGTTCATGAGTGTATGAGTAAGCCGCCTGTTGAGCCACCGCTGTCTTAAGAAGCTCTCCGGCCCTCCGTATCTCCATCACAGCTGGTGACTCGCCTTCCACAGGAGAGCCACCAATCATGTAGCTGCAACAATCATATTGTCCAGAGGGTTAGAATAATGACTCGGCGGTGTCGGAACATGCTGAGGCGGAGTCAAATTCAAACGAGGCAGGTCTACAGCACGTGGCTGAACCGACGCTCCGGTCATGGGTGCCTCAACAACCCGGTTTACCATGGGTGGGTCACTGGTCCCTGCCCCAGGTGTGTTAAAAAGGTTCCTAGCCTCAAACTCTGTGGGTAGACGGGTCCGGTGCCTCCTCCTCATAATAGCGTTTGAAGTGTTCTGATCCAAGGTGAGCCGGAACGACTCTGCCTGGATCCGTTGTGATTGCGTGTCCAAGGCGGGTCTCTCCATTGCCATCCTAGCGTTCTCAGCAGCAAGTTCTTCCTTGGCTTGAGCTATCTCATCATGCAGCTTCGCGACATCCACTTTATGCTGTTCTTGAGTCTCTGGGGTTACCTCTACCCCCATTAAAGTAGCCAAAGCATCCAAAAGCTCGGTCAGAACCTGAGCCGGCGGGCGCGTAGAGCCGCTTCCTCCGACCATCGCCGCGGCCCTTGAACTAGAAGTCATAGCAGCAACAGTTGTTGAATTGAGCATTGGTTGTGTGCCAGCCAAGAAGATCGCAACCCAGTTCGGCGGCTCATAGCGGTCCGAAATACCGTCGCCATCGGAATAGCACCCAAGCCCACCGTATTGCAATTGATATATGTAATTGGTCTCGCCGGTTGAGGACTCATCACCAGAGTAGATAGCCATCTCTCCGCTGGACACAGATCCTTCCTCAAGATTCACTCCTTGAGTAAACCCCATGAAAGCGTGCGTTGAGGCGGGTTGAACCTTGGCGGGTCATGCATGCTGAGCTGTCTCGACGATGTTGGTGCAGGTGTCCGGCTCAGGCCCCAACTCGCCGATCTTGCCGATGAAGACATGGATTCCACCGAAGGGGACCCGATACCCGTAATCAACTAAGCCGGCCTCGGGGCCCTAGCCAGCATCGTCGATGTAGAGCTTGCCGCGACGACTCTTGGTCATTCGGCCGATGGTGTATCCCTTGATCCCTGCGAAGCTTCCCTTCAAGAACTCGAAACCACTGTGTGCTGGCCCCATGGTGGGCGCCAACTGTCGTGGACTTAACACGGCAGATGCCCTAGCAAAAGGACTTAGGTGTGGAGCCATCGCAACTAGGTTAGCTTGAAGGGGTTAAACGGGACAAAGGACACAAAGAGTTTACCCAGGTTCGGCCCCTCTCAACTAGGTAAAAGCCTACTCCTGCTTTAGGTGGTATTGCTTGGGTTTCGATTACCAGGGAGCGAATACGCTTAACCTAGTTCTCGATGGTTTCTGGAGTTAACCAGCCGTCGGGTCACCCCTTTATATACACAGGTTGATGCCCGGCGGCTTACAGAGTCCCGGCCGGCTCATACAAGACATGTCCGGCTCGGTATCTAATTAAGCTTCTTTATGAACCGCTGTCGGTGTCAAAACCGGCGGATCTCGGGTAGGGGGTCCCGAACTGTGCGTCTAGGCGGATGGTAACAGGAGACAAGGGACACAATGTTTTTTACCCAGGTTCGGGCCCTCTCGATGGAGGTAATACCCTACTCCTGCTTGATTAATATTGATGATATGGGTAATACAAGAGTAGATCTACCACGAGATCGGAGAGGCTAAACCCTAGAAGCTAGCCTATGGTATGATTGTTGTTCGTCCTACGGACTAAAACCCTCCGGTTTATATAGACACCGGATAGGGTTAGGGTTACACAGAGTCGGTTACAATGGTAGGAGATCTACATATCCAGACGCCAAGCTTGCCTTCCACGCCAAGGAAAGTCCCATCCGGACACGGGACGAAGTCTTCAATCTTGTATCTTCATAGTCTAGGAGTCCGCCAAAGATGATAGTTCGCTATTCGACACCCCTAGTCCAGACTCCTCAAGAGCCCCTCTAACCAGGCTTCAATGACGACGAGTCCGTGCGATATTGTCTTCGCATTGCAAGGCGGGTTCCTCCTCCGAATACTTCATGGAAAGTTTTGAACACAAGGATAGTGTCCGCTCGCAAAACAAGTTGCACATACCACCGTAGAGAGAATAACTTTTGCACAGATCTGCCGACGATTCCGCGGGCGTGACATCACACCATGGCCAGGCCTTTATATGAATCGCTTTTACTTTTCAACCTCAGCGCTTAGCGAGGCGGTTTCCGCACGCCCTACCAAAGCATAGATCGTGCCCCTTATTCCGGATTCCCATCAATACGGACGGTAATCCATCCGCGCCGCTGATTACGGCGCTTGGGAGATAAGCGAAGTTTTACCAGTGGCGGGGACGATAGCTTCGTCCCATTCATATAAGGGATAAGGATCCACCTTTTCACCCACGCCTTCTTCCTCCTTTGCTCATCCATTTCACAAGACTCGAGCTCCAAATACTAAGTCCGCACATCCCACCTCAACCTTCTCCAACTATGTCCGGAGAGGGAGGCAGGTGGATGGCCTCCTCCGCCACGGAGGGGCACATCACAAAGCTGCGGAGGCCGGATACTTGTCCGGGCGACATCGCTGGTCGGCTCCCCAACAAGGGGCAGTTCGTCCCCACCCCTGTGCCCCATGAGAGGGTGGTGTTCTCACCCACTTCCTCCGTGGACTAGGTTTTCCACTTCACCCATTTTTCCGGGGCTCATGTTCTACTACGGCCTGGATTTCCACGATCCGCCCCAATTTCATCCTCAACATCTCAGCTTATCGTCAGGTGCGAGGCTTTCCTCTCTGCATCCAACCCCACTTCGTTTATGGTTGAAGACCTTAGCGCAAGTCAAGATAGTGGGCGGCCGAGCAGGCGGAGTGCGGAGGCGCCATGGCGGCAGGATGCCCAATGTTCTATGGCTCAAGGGCTCCTTCGTGGAGACAAGAAGGGTGGCAATCGGGTGGTTCTACATCACCGAGCCGCGACTCCAAATGGGTGGCGGCCCCTGAATTCAGATCTGGCTCCCCCACACGGCTCACATCATGGAAAGAGACGGGCCTGACGTGGGGTAATTCGGAAGAGCGGACCGGACTCCAAACCTGTGTCCGAAACTTG
Source organism: Aegilops longissima (assembly GCA_021605205.1). Classification (NCBI taxonomy): domain Eukaryota; kingdom Viridiplantae; phylum Streptophyta; class Magnoliopsida; order Poales; family Poaceae; genus Aegilops; species Aegilops longissima. The sequence continues at coordinate 139,338,331 of CM038676.1, read as the reverse complement.
GTGGACAAGAAGCTCAAGCTTGTCAATGTAGTCCAGGTTATGCTCATCCGCCGGATTCTCCCGCAAGAACGGGCCTTCAATTTGTGGGAGTTTGATCCGCACAACACTGACTTGAGCCGGATCTTCACACTACGCACGAAGATGCCCGGAAGGTGCTGTCAAGGGCGCCGAGGCTCCTACATCCGCCATCAAGATCGCGGATTCAGCTCACAGATCAAGCCAGCGAGGTAAGTTATTTTACCCTTTATGGGACTCTTGCTTTTCATAGATTGACTCTATGTGGGATCTAAAACTCCCTAACCTTGGACAGGACTGGCTGAAGACGTCCGGATAGGTTAATTGTCCGGCCCCTTTGCCAGAAGACCCAACGGACGCCTGATTGATGGGGAGGTGCTGGCTCCGGTACCACGCGGGTGCCGGAGAAGAAGGCCAAGAAGGAGGCCACGGGAACTCGAAAGAGCTCCCGACGCCAGGTGCTGTCGGACTCACCGCCCGACAACTCTGAGGCGGAATCCTCCTCTGAGGAAGAGGATGAGGAAAAAGAAGCCTCTCCCCCAGCGGGGAGAGAGAAGAAAAGGAAGGCCGCCCCAACTAGGGAGGCCGGAGGGTCCAAGAAGGAAGGACCTTCATCCGACTTCTCCACCAACACCGACGACGAGGAGGAGGATCGCCAACAAGGGCGGCCTCAAGAGATCGTAAGTGTCCGGATACCCATGTTTTTTTTCATTGCATAGTGTTCTCTAATGCCGAACAATCATGCAGCCCGCCTAAGGATTTAGTTCGCCGCTCTTGCCGAAGGGTCCCTCGAGTTCGCCGGAAATGGAGAGTACTTCACTCCGACCGCCAACTCACTGCACGCCATGGACGATGCCGAGGTGGGGCCCCAAGGGGGCCTGATCAAGAGGAGGTGGCGCAGGAGGCGCCGCAAGGCAACCTCCTGCACTCCAGCGCATGGGGGCGAGACCTCAGTGCTCTAAGCCCACCTCGTCTGATCTCCATACCGAACCTTCAGCGGTTCCAAGTCCGCAAGCGGTCCTTCAGGGAAGGGTAAGACGCTGGTGTCCTCCGCCCAACCGGAGGCACCGGATAGCATCGAGGCGCTTAACAGCCCATCAAGGAGGAGCACCGCATCTATGAGTGTGGTGATCCAGAAGTTCACCGCCAAGAGCGGGCTGATCGAAGCCTGCACCAGCCTTCTAACAGCTTTGAGGTAAGTTTAGAATATGTAAAAATATTACCGTGACAGACAGAGCCCCTCGATGCTTAGTTCGGTGTTCGGAAAGAAAAGTCGACTAAGGATCTAAAAGATATACGCAAGAGTCTAACATAAGTATGTCAATATGGGAATGCAGGCTGCTGCTTACCTCTCACCAGACCGATCATGGAGGTCAATGCATTGAAGCAGAGCCTCGAGCGGTCCGAGAACGAGCTCGGCCTTGCCAAAAGCAGCTCGAGGACAAGGAAGGTAAGTAACACCTTATTAAAGAAATACCTTATAAAAAGGATTTGGTTGCAAAAGATAACAGAATAACATGGGTACTGCAGGGCCACGAGCGAGGTGGTGACCCCAAGGAGGCGTGTCCGCGGCCGAAAACAAAGCGGCCATGGAGTGCACAGAGGAGAGAAGGGGAGGCGAGCTGGCGGAGGTGCGGCAAGAGCTCCTGTGCCTCGTGGAAAAACACGAGGGTTTGGAGCGTGACTCAAGACCCGAGAGTCCGAGCTTGCTTCGCTCTTGAGAGTGCCAAAGCTGCTAAGGCCGAGGCCCAAAAGCCTCCAGAGATTGAGGCAATAAAGAAGATTGCGGCGGTAAGGCATTCTTTATGCAGAGCAAGAATGTAAAAGTCAATTATCTAGTACTTACCCGAATCCGAGCTCTCCAGAGCTGCTTCACTCGATGCCGCCGCTGTCTACCGCGGCCAAGGAGGGGAGCTCGACGGAGAAGGTGTTCGTCTCAAGATGCCGAGGCCGACCGTCCGGCGCCTCGAGCGACAACCAAGCAGCTGGTCGAGCTCACAAGGTCGCCGAACAGGCCATGAAGGGCCTCATAGTTCGCCGTGGCCATTGGAAGCCATGCCCGAGCTACTTCGGTTAGTGCAGCCGGTGGACGCCGCCCATGGATTGAAGTCATCAAGCGCCCTTCAGATCGAAGGTGCCTGTTGGCCCTTGCCCGCGCTAAAGTGCACCGGGCAAGCTGGATGCGGAGAAGCTTGTGACGGACGGCCACCAAGGGCAAGGAGCATCGACGCCCAAATGGACTATGAGGGCGCCTCAAGGGTGCCCGCCAGATAGCGGATGAGTGCTCCCAAGATGTAATTTTGAATAGACTCGATTTGTTATCCTCAGACGCTGAAAACTTGTTCATATGCGCTAAGCAACGCTTGTTAATTTAAAATATTACCTTCAGGCGGCCGCTTATCAAATTTGAGAGATGGCAAGTCGTTGGTTTCAGCCCCATGCCACGAAAGTGTGGGGTGTTCGATAAACTTGAGCGCTTATTGTTCCCATTCTTGGGTCCATCGAGGAGGCGCCAACACAACGTAACAAGGCAACCTGACTTATAATGCTTGAACACTCTCACTTAGCCATAGAATTCTATAATTTTAAATTTCGGCGAAGCCCTAGTATTCGAAGACCGAGTTCGGGCGCTATCCACGCCTTTGGCCGGACAATGCCGGTTCCTCGCCTAAGCGCATAAGTCTTTAGGGACCGAAAAACCTCTCGAACAGCGAATCGTTCTCGCCTATCATGACGGGCCGTTTTAGCTTTCTCACGAGGTGCTCAACCCAGCTCAACCGGGCACAATCGCAGTGGTTCTCCCAAGGCTACCTTAGCCGATATAACGGAACGTAAGGTACCAAAACATGGGAGCCGGGCAAACCCAACTATTGACCCAAGACATGATTCGAGCCGATGCATATAATGCTATAAGTTCGGGTGCCGACTTGTGAAAGTGTTCGACTTATCACAAGATACTTTTGGGGTACTTAAGCCCTCGGTGTATTGGCCGCACTAAAGTGTACGGGTGCAACATGTCATGAAATGAACATATATATAGATAAAGAAAGGAGTGCAATAATAGGCAAAAGCTATGTATTGTTTATTCAAAAGGTACTGCAATGAAAGCGGAACGATACAAATAGTGCGATAAGCAAGGGATGGACTATTTAACATGTCCTCTCCGTGGGTAAGCCGGGATGGTATGTAAAACAGGTATAATGCTCGTAATAGAGACCACCGACACTCGACGCAGTTTTCGCTTCCCGGCTGTTGCATCGCAGTATTCGGGCGCGAATGCCGGACATGGCTTCGGAGAACAGAGTCCCGAAAGTAAGAAAAAAAAGAATGACACAATTGGGAGCCCCGTGCGTTGAGCCGCATTCTGGCGCAGCCGTGGTCGTGCCCTCCCCTTATGCCCATGGTATCTCCAGAGCGTAGTTATGTACGCGTAGTAATCGCTTCGCAATTTCGCAAGGGCTGGGGTTAGCCGGATTGCTACGCTGCTTGGGTCGTGCCAGCGGTCTTGTTGTAGGTTACCCGGCGCTGTTGACGGTGTCCGACGCTTAGTGGCCGGACTCGAGAATTGTTGTGAGAGGCTGCTTTGCACCTCCGCGCGTAGGGCCGCCGTGCTCCTTCGCTCGAGAGAGCATTCGGTGTTTCCATTGACCGTGATTACCTCGAGGGCCCGCATCTTGAGCTTGAGGTATGCGAGGTGCGGCATCGCATTGAACTTCGCAAATGCGGTTCATCCAAGCAAAGGCGTGATAGCCGCCATGAACGGGACTATGTCAAGATTAACTCTTCGCTTCGAAGTTATCCGGGATCCAAGACCACTTCGAGTGTAACTCGAGCTCGCATAATTGGCCTCTACACCCGTATGACGCCTTTAAAGGTCATCTTTGTAGGTTTAATCCTTGAGGGGTCTATGTCCATTTTGGCGACCGTATCCTCGATAAAGCAGGTTCAGTTGCTACCGCCATTCCATCAGACTCTAGTGAGGTGAAATCACGATAATTGGGTCAAGAACCAATGCGCGAATCCACCGTGACGGATGCTAGTGGGGTGGTCCTTCAATCAAATGTGATCGGGCAGAGGACCATGGGTTGAACTTCGTATGCGATCGCTCCATCGCATATACGCCCCTTAGTGCACGCTCGCCTCCCTTTGGGTATGTGGGTTGCGATATCATGTTCACCGTCCGCACTTGTGTGGGAAAGCCCTTCGTCCTCTATTGTTTGGCGGCCGGGCTCTTCTCATCATCGCTATGCAGCCCCTTGTCATTGAGTTCGCACTTAACTTGCTCGCTTGTTTGAACACCCAACAATCCCTGCTGGTGTGGTTGGCTGGTTTTTCGGGGTGCCATGTATCCGCACAAGCGATCGAGTATTCGGTCCAAGTTGGACGGGCCCCGGTATTTCTTTTGAATGGCTTCTTCCACGACCGGTTTAGAGCTCAATCCGCATTGACTGCCATATCTTCATCATTATTGCCGCACGCGCGCTTTGTTCTTGTTGCGACGCGACTCGCCATTGCTGTCCTTGGTATCCAACTACCGTGGTTTTTGGTCAAGTTGTTTCTTCGAGCTAGCCACCTGTCCTCTCCCGCGCAAAAGCGGGTCATGAGTGTGGTGAGGGCTGCCATGGATTTCGCTTTTCCTGCCCTAGGTGCCGGTTAGCCACTCGTCATGGATGTTATGTTTGAAGGTTGCTAGCGCCCGCATCCGGACAATGACGATTTGATTTTTCTTGGTTAGGAACCGTGTCCGTAATTGTCCGCCGATTCTTCCGCTGCTGAATTATATGGCTAAGGTCATTACGCCCTGTGGTCGCACATATGTGCCCGGAAGTTATCAAGGAATGCGGCTTCCGTGTCCTCCCAACAACCAATTGATTCTCGCCGCAAGCTATTGAGCCAATGCCAAGCTGGTCCTTGCTTGAGGGAGGTATTTGATGCCATGTAGATCATCACCACGGGCCATGTGGATATGGAGGAGATAGTCCTCGATCCGCACCGCAGGATCTGTGGTACCATCGTATGATTCGATGTTTACGGGTTTGAAGCCCTCGTGATTTGATGATCCATTACTTCATCTGTGAAGCATAGTGGTGTGCGACGCCTCAGATAATATATCACGACGTAGCTCATATGAGCTTTGTTCATCGTGGTTCGCCCGCCGAGTTGTCAGATCCGCGTGACGGTTGTCATCACGTGTCGTGGGGCACCCACACGATCCTTAGATCGATCTTGTATGCCTTGCCTTGTCCTCCAATATGTCTCGCAGGTCTGACGCGTTTCCCCGTGCCTTGGTACTTTTCGAGCAACGCCGGAGTACGACTTGAATGGAGGGTCTAGAGGCCTCTCTGTCGCGACCACGGGGGTGGCCGGTCGGCTGCTTCATGCACTGGTGATGTATGTTTGGGTGCTGCTTCCTCTAATTGGGGTAGCAGCCTGCGTTTGGGGTATTTTTTGGAGGGCCGTTCGAGTTCATACTCTTCGCTGCAAGGACTTCACCCATCCGCTGCCTAGCGTGTCTTTGTCACTCTAAGTTGTTGCTGCTTTTTCTTGAGGCTGCTTGTCGTGGCCATAAGCCCGTGTTTGAAACGCTCCTGTTCGGCGGGATCCTCGTGCACGCATAAATTGGCTGCCGCCGAGGCTTTCCTCATCTTCAAGGGAGGCGATAATTATCGCCCTCTACCTCTTTTTCTGCCAGACCGCTGCAGGCAGCTTGCTTCTCCTCCTCCCGCGCCGAGTCCTGCGCTGAGGGGGGGCCGCCTTCGCACCGTCCCGAGGTGTTATTGTCTCCCGTGCCGGAATCGCCGTTTTTACTGTGGCGGGATTTAGAACGGCGCCGCTGACGTCGCCGTTTGGGTTGTTTCTTGGAGGGGTCATCCTCCGCAGTTCCATCACCATTCCCATCTTTTGGGATGTCCACCATGTATATGTCGATGACGAGGTGGCCTTCAGCGCCCTCGTAGGCGCTGGGTCTTGGTCGCCTCCCGCATCGCCGCCCATACCGCCGATGTCTTCGGAGTCAAGTCGAGCATGTCCGCTTAAATCATCGACAAGGGCTACAAAGTGGGTGGTGGGTGGGCGCTGAATTTCTTCGCAGTCTGCATCCCAACCTTCCCGTCCGTAGTCCGCCAGGCTCTCCGGATAAAGAGAGAGACTTTAGTGAGTTCAGGATATCGCCAAAGGGCGAAAGTGCCGAAAGATGTCCGCGGGCGGTGAACTCCATAACCGCGCCCGCCGGATTCGACCGGGCAGGGGCGCTGGAGGTTCGGAGTCCGAAAGGAGTCCGCACCTTGGAGTCACGGTGTTCGCAAAGCGACAGGATGGAGTTCGCCCAATCGCCGTTGAGATCCTAGCCCCGAGGCGTGTCCAACCACTCGCCCTCGATCGGGAATCCGGATCCGGATTAAGGGTCGAGCGATGCCGATGCGGCCTGTGGCACGCTCGCGGCAGAGCTAGATCATGCCCATCGAGATAGTGCGCCCGCTATTGTGGCTCAATCCGTCAAGATCAAGTCTCCGCGGATGTCAGCCATGTAGTTCAAACTTCCAAATCTGACCGATGGCTGGGGCGAAGCTGATCTGCTCCAGATGGCCAAGTGAATTGCCCGCAGCAAAGCCACCGAATACTTAAGATCTGTCCGGGAGAAAAGTCTCACCTCGACCGCCATTGTAGATGATCAAGGAGCCATCGGGCCTATAGGTGATGACACAGGAACTCTCAATGAAAGCACCAATGTCGGTGTCAAACCGCGGATCTCGGTAGGGGGTCCCGAACTGCAAGGCCTAGGCGGATGGTAACAGGAGACAAGGGACACGATGTTTTTACCTGTGTTCGGGCCCTCTTGATGGAGGTAATACCCTACCCCGCTTGATTAATATTGATGATGTGGGTAGTACAAGAGTAGATCTACCACGAGATCAGAGAGGCTAAACCCTAGAAGCTAGCCTATGGTATGATTGTTGTTCGTCCTACGGACTAAAACCCTCCGGTTTATATAGACACCGGATAGGGTTAGGGTTACACAGAGTCGGTTACAATGGTAGGCGATCTCCATATCCGTATCGCCAAGCTTGCCTTCCACGCCAAGGAAAGTCCCATCTGGACACGGAACGAAGTCTTCAATCTTGTAACTTCATAGTCTAGGAGTCCGGCCAAAGATGATAGTTCGGCTATCCGGACACCCCCTAGTCCAGGACTCCCTCAACCGCCATCTTCATATCTCCTTGGGCCTCTTCATCTTAAGCCGCCAGTGGCATGACCCAGCCCCTCCTGGGCGGGTCATACCTAGTGGTTATATACCCAACAAGATAGGTGATTAAAAATTTATGCTTTTGCAAGAATGGAAATATGTGTATGTGTGTGCGATATGACATAACCGGGCGATATGATGGAAATTGTGTGTGTGACATGAGTTGATACCGAATTGTGCTTGTGAGTTGCCTATGTTTTTCCGAAATGTCAATTTATTTCCATTTCGGCGAATTTCGGGCAAACTCTATATGTTCTATTTTTAGGTAAGGTAATGCCAAATTTTTGAATGACTTTGATGCGTGCATGCATTTTTATAATCAATTTGTTTATTATTATCATGCACGCGTTCATGATGGTCAGTGGAATGATGGTGGACAGGTGGTTGCGATCAGTGGTGCAGGACATGAAAGGAAATAACCTGACAGAGGTTTTATCTCCGTATCAAAGATGCAAAGGACGAGTTTGGCTCAACACCTATGATGATGGTCGTGTGATGGCGCACCTGCTCATGACTGGTTTCATGGATGGCTATGCTCGGTGGATAATTGAAGATGAGGATGATGATGTTGAAGACACCGACGGGGCATGCAATGACGACAAGGGGCAAGACAAAGAGATGATCGATAATGCCGGCGGAGAAGGGGCCGGACATGGCGGCGGGGAAGAGGCCGGACATGGCGGCGGAGAAGGGGCCAAACATGGCGATAGAGAAAACATGAACTCCACGCCACAGAATTCGTCGGTGCTAAGTCCAATCGTGCGGGACCCTCATGTTCAAGCACTGCTTCGCAAGAAGACGTGTACTGACAGAGCTGCTTCTAGAGAGGAGGCCAAGCTGCAGCAACTGTGGTAGACTTGAAGACTCTATTGTATCATGGTTGCAATCCCGAGGTGACCCGCTTGAGTTTCACGCTCGAACTCCTGAAGACGAAGGTTAAAAACAAATGGGCCGACACTAGCCTCGATGAGCTCCTCAAGTACCTAAAGGATGTTCTTCCCCACGGTGAATCTATGTCCTACTAGTGTGGATGAGGCCAAGAAGATCGTGTGTCCGCTTGATCTACCACATGTTAGATACCATGCATGCATCAATGATTGCATAATTTATCCGAAGGAGCATGCGGAAAAAACTAGCTGTCCAGTGTGCAATGCTTCTCGATACAAGAAGGCTGGGAAGAAATCTCCCCAGAAAGTTGTATGGTACTTACCTATCACGCCCCGTCTCCAGCGGTATTTCGTAGATCCCATGGAAGCAAAGCTCATGCACTGGCACGCGGAGAGAAAGAAGCCCGACGATGGAGATGATTCGAAGCGGAGACACGTCGTGAATGGAAGCTAGTGGAGAGCGTTCAACGACGAATATCGGTACTTCGCATGTGATGCAAGGAACATCGTGCTTGGCGCGTGTACCAATGGCATGAATCCGTTTGGCAACCAGAACACCAACCATAGCACATGGCCCGTGTTTGTATGGATGTACAACCTTTCCCCTAGTTGTGCATGAGGTCGAAGTACATACACATGAGCATGCTGATTCAAGGTCCGAAACAACCGGGAAATAATATTAATCTATATCTTGGGCTACTTCAAGAGGAGTTAGACACGGTATGGAAAACACCGGCGCTGACATGGGACGCCAACAAAGGCAAGTATTTCTATATGTGAGTTGTGTTGATCACGACGGTGCACGAATATATCAGTTACAGATATGTCGCAGGCCAGGTGTGCCATGGATGATACGATGTCTCAGCAGCTAACGTCAAGGAAAGATGGCGGGTCTGGGAAAATCGTGTACATGGGGCATCAAAGATGGCTCGAGAAGGACGACCCGTGGAGAAATCATAGAGATCTATTCAATGGTGAGGCTGAGCATCAAGGACCTCCACGTAAGCGGAGCGGCACCAAAATTGATGAGCTGTTGAAAAACCGGGTACAGTGCCCCGCGCCGGGAAAGGCGATGAAAAAGGCGTAGAAGCCACTTCTGAAGGTATGAAGACGAGGTCTGTTTTCTGGGACTTGGAGTACTGGCACAAACTCGACACACCTCATTGCCTTGATCAAATGCATATCTATAAGATTGTCCTTGAGAGCTTGCTTGCGAAATGATGAACCTGCCAGATAAGAGCAAGGATGGGCCGAAGGCAAGAAAACACTTGCGGGATTTAGAGATCAGGGCAGATCTGCACATGCCACCTCGTAAAAAGTCGGAGGAGACAAAGACAGAGACAGAGGCGCGGGAGAAGAAGGGCAAAAAAGTAAAGGAAGAGGATTATTGCCCCCCTTCTTGCTTCACCTTAATTCCGTCTGAGATTGATCAATTCTTCAAGTGCCTTACCAGAATCAAAGTTCGTTTCGGTTACTATGGCAAGATAAGTATATATCTAGACACGAAGAAGAAAAGGATTAGCGGGATGAAGTCCCATGACTGTCATGTGATGATGACGCAGATTATGAGGGTGAACAACAGTACCTCGACTTTTTTGTCTTCTAAGCACAGTCAAGGTTTGCAGGTCGGCCTCGATGATGGTACCGACGCCGATATCTACACCGACGACGCCGACACCGGTGGCGGCGCCGAGACCGGCGGGGAAGGTCCTGACGCCAATGCCGCTACCGAAAAGAAGAATCAGAGGATACAAAAACCTAACAAACTCGGCATCGGACGACTGGTGATCACAAAGATGGCCCCTGGCAAGTTTGAGCCATTAGAGCCGGAAGAACCTTGCAAGTGCTATGGGAACCAAGTAGGATGCATCCTACGGGAATGCGCGAGCATCAACAACGATGACTTAAGGAGTAAAGAACATTTGAGGCAGTTGCTCCTGATGAAGTTGCACAAGATATTCAAGTTCCCCGACCGGGATGATAGCATAGAACAACCGTGGGATGATCCGAAGATGAAAAAGATTAACAATCACGCCATAGGCATGTTCAGCAATGATTTGCCTCCTGGAAAGGGAGGGTGAAACAAGCTATTGAGGCTGAGGAACCCTTGTCCAAGATTCTGGAGGAAAATCCAACACTTACGGAAGAGGAGTTCGAAAAGTTCAAGGACACTTGCACTATCGAGGCAGCCAAGACTAAGGCTGCGAAATTCAAGAGCCTTTAGCAAAGGAACACGGGGACGCATCACCTCGGAAGCCATGGCTACCTTGGCAAAAGGCCCTTATGGGATAAGGAGGACGCGGAATGTGAAGCCGCGGGTCTCCCAGACTCCTTCGTGAAGTTCACAAACCCCTTGGAGCGTGACTTCATCAGGGCCCGTTACAAGTGGGATAAGGAAAAGAAGGTTTTTTACACGGACCCGATCACGAGGCAATTGATTAGAATACTGGTAATTATTCTTTTACCACCTAACATTTAGCTTCTGATCAAGTTGACTACACATTCATAAACAGTTCACGTTCCTTCAGTAAGAGAAGCAACACCAGCTAGCAACCAAAGCCGGGTCAATGAGGCCTAAGGGGACACCCTCTCACCGGCCTTGAACAAACTTAAGGGACTCTTTGGACCAAAGGGTCGTAAGATGGATCGTGGTGCACGGCGCCGGAGATGGCGCTAGGTGGAAGGTCTTTTACAACGAGGGCTCGGAGGCCAAGAAGCAGAAAAAGAAGTTTAGTCAGGCGGACATCAACGAGAAGGTGAAACCTTGTGTTCAAGAAAAAAGCAGCTGAGGACGCGAAAAAAGCAGACGAGGAGAAAAATGAGTTGCTAGAGCAGGCAATCGATGCAGCTGTACATGCCTACAGAAATGATTTCGCTACTAACTTGATCCCGACTATCATCAAATGGACGAAGGAAAATCCAGACAAGACGGTAGATGATTTCCCATGCCCGCTTGCTGGAGCAACTCGTGAACAACACCACCGCACCATCACCGCCATGCAACCGGCCTGCTCCTCAGACTCAGCACCAAGACCAAGACCCGCCATATCAGCCTATCCTCAGTCTCTGGTGTGCGAGGCGAGCCTTCGTCTTTGGCTGAGCTCGACGCCCTCATGGTAATTACATGTCGCACCAACATATATCTAGAATATTCCATTTTCGTTGCCTTTCGGATGTTTTACGCCGCAGACATGTGTTTGCAGGATGAGGAAACCCTGTGCACCATATTCTACTTCATTAAAGGACAGAAGGTGGACGTGGGAAAGGGGATGATAACGAAGCCCTTGCAACTCACGTTCCACGGCCAGCCGATGCCCGGTGGGCACTTTAGGGTTACCTTGTCGAGTGTGAAATCGGGGCACAAGGACTTGCCTCCTCCAGTATGGCTAGGGGGAGAGGACGACGAGACCTCGCCACAGATTGGAAGCTGCAAGGGTTGGGTGCTGCTATGGCCGAAGAATCTTCTTCGTCTAGAGCCGGCCAAGAGCATACCAATAACCAAAAATCAACAAGCAGGTATAGACACCACCACCCCGCCTACGCAATTACCAGCGCCTGTAGTGCCGGGTGAGAGTGGCGGACGACATGATGAAAGGGGGTCCAATAGTGGCTGATGTTATCTCCCCCGTGTAACAAAGAATATATGATGAGATGGAGGAGGACCCGCTTCGGTTCCTCAACACAGGCGCCTATGACAGTGACTTAGATATGATGAGTCAGCCATATGATGACTTGGGCTATCAGCATGCTGATGAGGATATGGATGATCTGCCCGGGAGGAACATCCTAGCAGGGATTGCAAGAAGTCTCTCTTCATGCAATCCTCACAGGACACGCCTAAAGATGCCGCCTCAACACAGGCTCAACTAGCCGGGGTTGTACAGTGCTTAGCCCGACAACACTAGGGCAGGGGTTAAGGAAGGGTTTGGAAGGTCAGCCCAAGAAAAAGGAGAGGAAGAGACCAGGGAAGATAGGCTCAGGTGCCTACAAACAAGCCAGAGCACATAGCACCTAGATGGGAGATTTTGAAGAGCGTGTACCTGTCAAAGGTGCGGCCATGTTCCATGTCAGGGGCGAGCCGATGCTACCGCCGAAACCGCTGGAGGCAATATCAGGGCATCTCAGGAGACTGCATGACCATGTGTTGTCGACTGAGAAAAGCCTACTAGCCTCGAAGGATCCAGGATATCCGACATACGCGGCTCGTGTGCCTGAGGGGAAGTGCTACATGGACACACGACCCGCGGAGGTGTTCTTCCTGCGGTTTGAGCATATCTTTGAGATGTTTCTGACAAGTGGCTCGATTTTACAACCGTCCGCCTTTTTGCGCTACATATGAGCTCCGTCATGAAGAGAGAAGAAGTCTCGCAAATCTGTGTGGCGGATCCATACTACATGCATGAGTTCTTCTTGAGTCTCGGCGACTTTGAGCGTAAAACTGCTAGGGAGTACCTCAAAAACTTCATGGTACGGAATAAGGACCAGGAAATTGTCCTCCTGCCTTATCATCCAAAGTAAGTCAGTGCTGGAAAACCCTTTCGTGCATTTCAATCATTCCTTCTCGCTCATATGGAGAATAATTTGAGGTATTTTTTGCAGCAACGGGCACGCCATCCTTATCATTCTTTACCCGTGAGTCTCCCACGCCCTGTATTTCGACCCTACCAGAAACTACGAGAAGAAGGACTACACCCACGTAATGAATATTCTAGATGATGCTCTCCAAGGCTTCAACATTAGGGTGGCCGCCAGCAGATCAGGAAACAAAGGAACAAGAAGACAGGTTTCTCGCATAAAAATAACTTCTGTTGCATCCATGTCCCAAAACCAAGCAAGAACGATGGATTCTACCTCCTCTATCTCATGAGAGTTCAGAATGGATCACCAAAAGCTTCGCATGACAAGCAGAAATGATGATCATCTTCGCAAGTGGGAAGAATCTCATGGAGAAGCGGATTATAAACTTAGAGATGACTTCTTTCGCATCCAGAGGGACATTCTCGACGATCATCATGAAAGAAGTCGTCGAAGAGAAGGGGATGTTCCACCACAGCCCTATATCGTGAGCTGACATTTGAAATCGCATAGGCATGCAACGTCAAGACCTCACGCCGTTCAAAAAGCTAGGGTCCATCCTCGATGATATGGAATGATGGAACTTCTAGTGATTTATGATGCTGCTGCTGATGATATGTTTCGGTTGAACTTGTATAGTTTCTGTAGCGATGAAACTTTGTGATGTCCACGGTCCCTGCCAAACTTGTGTAACGCTACTTTATTAGTTTGGGTACGATGACCTGTGTACCTCTAGTTAATTAGTTTGCGTATGATGAAACTGCGTTGATTATTTGTATGTTTACTATATGTTGCATCTAGTTGCTAACCCTTACTTTTTCGTGTTCCTCAAGTATATTTTGTTGCATATGATTGTACATTCTCTTGATGAAGATGCATCTCAAACAGGTGCCTAGATTCTTGATGGCGAAGAAGCAGTGCTATGTCGTGTACAAAGGGAAGGTTCCGGGAGTGTACGACGAGTGGCCTGAGTGTCACGCGCAAGTGGAGGGGGGTCTCAGGCGCCAGCCATAAAGGCTTCAAAAGCAGACAAGAAGTAGAAGCTAGTTACTTAAGGTTCTCGCTAGCGCGAGAGAGGACTCATGACCGCCGCCTCATGTACTGCATAGTTTCGCTTTCACTCATAGTGATAGCTCTTCTCATGTATATCATTGTTTAGATGGATGATGATGTATTTGCAAGTATTTGAGACTTGTATCGCTATTTTCGAGATGATGACGAGAGACCACTTTGTGTTGGATGATGATTATGACGATGACATGATTTGATGAGACTATTTGTATCTAGATGCTATGATTACATTTGTGGTCGCGCAGCCATTTGCATGTGTATGATGATGACATTTGTATGTGCTAAAGAATATTGTATAAAGCATGTTCAAATACAAAATAAATATATAGAAAAAAACAGAAACTAGTAAAATTAGCAGTAGCGAGGGGAGTAAAGTTAGCAGTTGCACGCCCTTACCAGTAGTGCGGCTTAGAACAAAGCACTACAACTATTAGCAGTAGCGCGCTGCTCTGAAGCTCGCTACTGCTACGCATGTATATAATGGTTAGCTGTAGCGCCGTATCAATAGCGCGGCTGCCCGTGCCACTGATATACCTAAAACCCGCGCTACTGCTAGGCTTTTCCCTAGTAGTAAGTCGCTAACGACTGGGCCCAGTCAACGCTGACTGGGCAGGGTCAAAGCTGACATGTGGGGGCCACTAGGTTTAGTTTAAATTAACCAGAAACTTAATCGCGTTTAACTAAATAGAAGGGGGTACTTAACTGTGTTATTAGCGGCTAATTGACAGTGCCACGTCATCACCGCCGGAGTTAAGCCGACGAGGCCATCCCGCCAGCGGAGGAGCACCGTGCGCTCGCTGCGGTGTGCCAAATCGGGCATGGTATGCGGCAACGGGTGGTCGGGCGCCGGCACATCCAAGAGTGGCGGTGCCATTGTGGTCGAGAGGTCCGCCGACGACGAAGCTGCGATGGCGGCGCGCTTTCGGCTGCGCGGACGACAGTGGCACGGGCCAGGGGCGGCAGGTGAGCAGGGCGAGATGGTAGCGGCGGTGGGCAGCAGCGAGCAACGGGGGGAACAGCAGCAGCGCAGCCGCATCCTCGCTCGGTGGGCGGCAACGGGCGGGGCAAAGTAGTAGTAGGCATGGGCGGGCCCGTGGGCACGTCCAGGGAGACGTGACGCAGGGGGGCACGGGAGCACGGCCACGGGGCGACAAGCACGACCGGAGTGAGCACGGCGCGAGAAGGAGCAACGGCAATGGCTGTAGCCGAGGTAGGCACGGGATGCAGCGTAACAAGAGAGGTTTTGCGAATTGGCTCACCACGGATCTCAAGACAGCTCGTCGGAGGCTTAGAAGCGCATGGGAGAGACGAAACGGAGTGGCGGCGTTTGTTGACCGAGGACAAATACGATGACATTTCCGACGATGCGACGGGGATGGGCTTGATCTGGTCCTCGTGGACGAAGCAACGAGCAGCAACGGAGTTCCTAACGAATTCTTGGTCGGTGGGGAGGAAATTGGCCATGTGGGCGACGGCGGCGCGCTCCGGCTCCTCAGGGTGGATCCCGAGATCAAGGGAGAGGGGCGAGGGAGAGCGTGGGCAGAGGAGTGAGGGAGTTAGGGTTCACGAGGGGGAGCCCGGGGACCTAGTAGGGCGCCGGGGCATCGTCGGATGGCCGGCGCGTGTCCATCTCGACCATGGACGCGTCTATGGCGTCCAGAGCGCCTCGGTGAACTGACGAACAAGGAGGCGACGCTGGGCTGGGCCGGTTATGCACTGTAGCAGTGGGTTGCAGTGCATAGTGTAGCCTTGTTGCTTTTGTTCTTTTTTGTATTTCTCTTCTGTTTCCTTTATTTCCTTCCTGTTTTGCATTTTAGTAAATAGCAAATGGTTGTAGTTTTGATTCAAACTTTGCACATAAATACAAGACAATAAACCAAGGGTGCACACAAGGTTTGGGGGCAAAAGGAGTTAAATAAGTAGCTGTTTCTTTCTGAAAAGGCCAATTTAGTTGTTGTACCAATAAAATAGTTATCGGGGTCAATTTAAGGGGCCAAATGAAGCTTGCGTTATTTTTACAATGGCTTGGGGATTTTATGATATATTATGAACAATTTTAATTACCTGTTTAAAGAAACATTATCTTAACTTTAAATTAAAATTTGAATTTGACTTTGATTTTTATCAAGGGGCATTTTGGCTTAATAAAACTTGATGACATGGAACCATTAGTGTGAGTTTACTGTAGCATGACACTTGGGGTGTTACACCGATTCCCGTTGCCAACCTGAAGTTATTCGGGAAGTACGCAGCGCAAATATATTGGCTCAAGCACTCGGGCCCCAAAGGTGCGGACCCACTCGGGACATCCGTGTCCAGGCCCTCTCTCAGGGCTCAAATTCTGTCGTCCAGATTCTGGGCGAGGACGGATCTCGCATTGAACCTTGGGTCCCGGAGGTCCTTCGGGCAGCATGGAGGACTCGGCCTCCGATCGTCCTCGTGTGGATGCTTGTCATCATAAGGCTGGCGCCCGTATGTGACACCCCGTGGAGGGGGAATCCGAGTGCGATGATAATCATCATGCCTCTAGGGGGGGGGGGTGAGTTGTCATGCCTCCCATCTACATACTGATCTCTCGAAGGGGCAATGTCCCACGCCTCCTAGAGCCGAATGGGCTGTGAGCCGACTGAACCGTCTCGGCGCGAACTAACGCGCTGTGGATACAATCTCGGGACTGCGATGTTGGAAATATGTCCTAGGGGATATAATAAAGTGATTATTATTATATTTCCTTGCTCATGATAATTGTTTATTATACATGCTATAATTGTATTGACTGCAAACTCAAACACATGTGTGGATACATAGACAACAACATGTCCCTAGTGAGCCTCTGTCGGACTAGCTCATTATCAAAGATGGCTATGGTTTCCTAGCCATGGACATGAGTTGTCATTTGATAACGGGATCACATCATTAGGAGAATGATGTGATGGACAAGACCCAAACTATAAACGTAGCATATGATCATATCAAGTTTATTGCTCATTTTCTGCATGTCAAGTATATGTTCCTATAACCATGAGATCATGCAACTCACTCACACTGAGGAGTACCTTGTGTGTATCAACCGTCAAAACGTAACTAGGTGACTATAAAGATTCTCTACAGGTATCTCCGAGGATGTGTGTTGAGTTGTCATGGATCAAGACTGGGATTTGTCACTCCATATGGAGGAGAGGCATCTCAGTGCCCACTCGGTTACAGCATCACAGTGAGTTTGCAAGCAATGTGACTAAAGAGTTGGCCATGGAATCTAGTATTACGAAACGAGTAAATAGACTTTCCGGTAATGAGATTGAACTAGGTATGGAGATACCAACGATCGAATCTCGGGCAAGTAGCATACCGATAGACAAAGGAAACTGCATACGGGATTACCTGAATCCTTGGCATTGAGGTTCAACCGATAAAGATCTTTGTAGAATATGTAGGGACCAATATGGACATCCAGGTCCCGCTATTGGTTATTGACTATAGAGGTGTCTTGGTCATGTCTGCATAGTTCTCAAACCCACGGGGTCTACACACTTAATGTTTGGTGACGATCTAAGTATAGTTCAGTTATTGTGTTGGTGATCGAAGGTTGTTCGGAGTCCCGGACATGACGAGGAACTCCGGAATGGTCCAGAGGTGAAGATTGATATATAGGACGAAGGGAATAGGATTCCGGAAGTGTTTTGGGAGGTACTGGATTATCGCCGAAAGACTGAAAAGAGTTTCGGTGGGTGGGGGGGGGGGCTTCAAGTGTTGGGGGGACTCATGTGCCAAGGGAAGGGGGCACACCAGCATACAAGGGGTTGGGCGCCACCCCAAACCCTAGCCCACTCGGTCAAGTGGGTGGGGCGCTCCCCCTAGGGCAGCCGCCCCCTTGCTTGGGAGGCAAGGCGCCTAGGGGGCGCCTTGCCCTTGGTGGCCGCTGCCCCCACCCTAGGGGAAACCCTAGCGAACTACCCCTCCTGCCTTCCCCCTATATATAGAGGTGGAGAGGGAGGCAGCCGCACCCATTCATGCCACGGCGCTGCCCTTCCTCTCCTTCTCCGCTAGGCTTTGCGAAACCCTGCTGAGATTGCTCCACCACCACCACCACCAGGCAGTCGTGCTGCCAGGAACTTGAGCTACTACTTCACCATCACTCACTGGATCAAGGAGGTCAAGGCGTCATCAAGTTGTACGTGTGTTGAACACATAAGTGCCATCCGTTCGGCACTTGATCGGGAGTTTGTGGACGGATCGTCATCTAGAAGGGTATGTAGATCCAATATCTCCTCTCATAGATGGTCATCTCCTAGATTGATGTTGGTGAGCTTAGGAAATTTTTTGTTTCCCATGCAACATTCCCCAATAGTGGCATCATGAGCTAGGTCTATGCGTAGATGACATCACGAGTAGAACACAAAGGAGTTTGTGGGCATTGATATTCAGATTGCTTCCTTCCTTAGTCTTATTTTGATTCAACGGTATTGTGGGATGAAGCGGCCCGGGCCAACTTTACATGTCCACGCACATGAGACCGGTTCCATCGACTGACATGCAACTTGTTGCATAAAGATGGCTAGCAGGTGTCTGTCTCCCTCACCTTGAATTGGATTCGACAAAGGCGGTCCTTGTAGAAGGTTAAATAGAAACTTTTATATCATCTTGTGGCTTTGCGTAGGTACGAACTGTTCTTACTTGTTACCACTACTGCAGGATGCTGCTAACGCGACACTACGATCAGAGACCCTTTGACAAAACTGTGCATGATGCATTAATTGCAAACGGTGGTGTAAAAAATCATCAAAAAAGGTGAAAAACATTAGCGATGGCGGAGCCATCAAACATGCTTCAGATTTTAGTTTCGTGTGCGATGTAGGGCACACGGTTAATCCATTCGAACTGTTGGCGATGAGGAGAACAACAGAAACGGGCAGCCATATCAATGTGTGTGCGGTATACGGCATACAATTTGCTCCAATGAACTGTTTTCTATTAGGGAATGCAACATAAACGGTTAGCCAGATCAAGGTGTGTGTGATATACAACATACGGTTCAGTCGGACGAACTATTTTCGATTAGGGAACACAACAGAAACGGTTCAACTTAACAAGATGTGTGTGATACGTGGCAAAAAGCCGACTCGGATGAACTGTTTGCAGTGAGAAATTACAACACAGGCGGTTAATACAGTTAGTTCATGTGTGATTCTGTGTTTACAAAAAACTTTGAAAAATACAAACTAGTTGCTTGCGGTGGCTAGGAGTATCTCACACGATGTGTCTGCGAGTACTCGTGTGCGATGATTAGTAAGTTACACATACGTTTTCTTATGTTAACATGTGTGTGAATTTGCAATATGGACAATTAATATGCAAATGCCTTCTGGACATCAGGCACAAGCTTAAACTCAATGAACTGTGTATGATACTAATACTTTCCACGAAAATTTAAGAACTTGGGTAACAACATTTGAGTAACATATATATAGTGGTTACACTATTCGACAAAAGGAGGATCTTCGTAACACGGTTTTGACAACCATATGGTCCATATCTACATACTTAACATAGTAACAACTATTACATTTTAAGAGGCTAAGGGCCAACAACCATATGGTCAATATCTACATACTTAACATAGTAACAACTAGGACATTTTAAGAGGTTGAGGGCCAACAACCACAACTATCCGCTGGAAGCAACTTGATCACGGCGACTCGGCATCTCGTCAATGAAAAGGAAGATCCCTCCTGTGCCTTGGTAGAGCATGAGTAGAACAGTGTCTCCAATTTTCCAATATGGATACATTGCCACGACAAGCGAGAACTTGTTAATTTGAATGGTTCCATTTCAAGGAAATGCAGACCTTGCAATCACTTTGGTGTTATTAGCAGGCACAAGTGTAATTCGACCACGCCGGGGAATCGATCCAGGAACTGCTACAGTGGGCAATTTCTGTTGAAATGTAGAACAAAAACCAATTGTAACATATCGTTGAAGATATATATATATATATATATATATATATATAGAGAGAGAGAGAGAGAGAGAGAGAGAGAGTTTATGAGCATCAACATTAAAATAAGACTTTCTACCAGTGTTTTGTACACACAATTGGTCTTGTTCAATGTGTGCACCGTAGGTACAATTAATCCCATCCAAAATCCAGCATTCATATGATGTGCTATCTCTGTCAGATTATCAACAAAGTTTATGACACGCTTCATGTCCTTCTAGTGAAATTTGGTAAGCTTAGTAACATACAGATCGTTCACTATGCATCCAACATATCCTGCTTAAAAGGTGGAAAGGTATTATTTATTCAGAACATGGCAGAAGAATATATAGTGTGCATAAATTGGTAAATAGAATTTGTTACTGCCTAGGAACAGAGTCAAAAAATGAAATCACAATTGGTTGATTAAATAGTGATCAATTAGTCGGAACAAATATCTCGATTTTGCTAAGTAATATGAAAACATGGAGAAATTTGAAAGGACACTAACCTCGATCAGACTTTAATCAGCTGATGACGTTGGGGAAGTAAACATCCATGTTAATTAGACCAGGCTGTGGTGCACGCACTAGAATTTTATTGCCAGCTTTTAGTTCATAACACTTATACATTTTTCTCCAAAGGTCTGCATTAAAATAGGAATGACCATCTTTATCAAGTTTTATGCTAACCGTAATTGTAAATCCATGTTGCGTTGTCAATATGACATCCTGGGAGTTATCAACAAAGTAAAGCCCAAGATTTCCTTCTACTCCTGTTCTTGGAAAGCAAGGGATGTACTGCTTGAAATGAAAATTATGATCGTAAATTAGATATATTGATAACAGAGCAAGGTGCAAATATGGGAGTAACTGATAGAACAAATCAATATATAGATGAAAGCAAAGTACAAAATAGATAACTAAAAACAGATAATGTAACAAAGATTTGATGCAAATATATAGATAATGTAGCAACAGACGGTATATGTTCAAAAATTTATGCCATGCCGACCATGGTAGGTTGAGATTGAACATACCGAGCGCTCCTTGAAGTCATCCGGAATGGTGAGATATAACTTCGTTTCTGACTGGCCGCGACCATACTTGTCCGATTTGTGCTTGCACTTTGGATACATGAATGAACACCCACGAATCAGCTAGAACAAAAATGATTCCACGACGCTTTCCGCCAGTTGATTAACAGCAACGAACGGACTGCGATAAGAGATGACTGAATATTTCGCTAAGTTGATTACCTTCTCCATGAGAAAAATCCCCGGCCCAACCTCGAAAACCCGAATCGACCAGAGTCTAGAATATCGGTGCAGATAGGCGGCGGAAAGCGGTAGCGGCGAAATCCCGTGCCGTTTGGAGCGTGACCTCCGCCCGCCGACAACAGCCGTCGAGTTTAGGGTGGCCGCCGCGATAGAAGTTTTTGAGGTGCAGAGTTGGGGAGGAGTCCGCGGCGAGTGGGTGGGGACGAAGTGGGCAAGGGTTTTCTTTTTTTCCTTTTGCATGTGTGAGTGAACACACAGGGTTCACAGAGGCGACGGAGATGAATCGTGTCCGATAGTAAATCACCGAGATTGAATGGGAATCCAAATTTCCTTTGTCCTTCATCCATGAGTTTTTTCTACGATGAACATAAACCCCGCTAATCACCGTGTTCAAATTTGGCACTTTTCCGAGTTCATTTACAATATTTAGGGGATTATGTGCATTTTGTGGGCACTAATGCACATAATTCAAATTCAAACAATCGGTGCTTGAAAAGGTGCACAAGAACGGTTTGGAAAACCATACTCGTGGTATTTAGTAAATTCTCAAGCCTTTTACAAGGAATGGGCAGAGATTTCAAGGGAATGTGTGGCTATAGTCAACCACAAACGCGTCATTTACTGGGTTATCAACTATAGAAAAATGAAATACGTGCTTGAAAAACATGACGCCTGGCATGGTGCCATGGTATGGCCTCACCGTGCCCTGGTTAAAAGCTAAGAAGGTTTGATTTATGTTGTCATGCACGCCCTTCATAAACCGAACCATCACCGAGGAAGTTCCATGCTTTCGAGAGGGAAATCACCAAGATTGAAAGGGAATCCAGATTTCCGTCCTAGTTTGTCATTCAGTTTTTTTCCAACGATCAACATATGGCCTCTAATGCAACGTGTTCAACTTTGACATTTTTCCAGGCTCATTTACCATATTTAGGGGATTATTTGCATTTTCTAGGCATTAATGCACATAATTCAAATTTGAACAATCGGTGCATGAAAAGGTGCACAAGAACGGTCTGGAAAACCATGCTCGTGCTATTTAGTACATTCTCATGTCTTTTACAAGGAACGGGTAGATATTTCAAGGAAATGTGTGGCAATATTCAACAATAAACGCGTCATTTACTGGGTTAACAACTATACAAAAATGAAGTACATGCTTGGAAACACATGACGCCTGGCGTGGTGCCATGGTATGGCCTCACCGTGCCCTGGTAAAAATTTGAGAATGTGTTCCTTATGTCGTCATGCACGCCTTTCATAAATCGAACCATCACTGAGGAAGTTTCATGGTTTCGAGGGCGAAATCACCAAGATTGAAGGGGGATCCAAATTTTCTTTGTCCATTGTCCATGAGTTTTTTTCTACGATGATCATACACCCTACAAATCACCATGTTCAAATTTGGCACTTTTCCGGGTTCATTTACCATATTTAGGGGATTATGAGCATTTTCTAGGCATTAATGCAAATAATTCAAGGTCAAACAATCGGTGCATGAAAGGGTGCATGAGGGAGTCCTGGATTAGGGGGTGTCCGGATAGCCGGACTATAGCCTTTGGCCGGACTCCTGGACTATGAAGATACAAGATTGAAGACTTCGTCCCGTGTCTGGATGGGACTTTCCTTGGCGTGGAAGGCAAGCTTGGTGATACGGATATGTAGATCTCCTACCATTGTAACCGACTCTGTGTAACCCTAACCCTATTCGGTGCCTATATAAACCGGAGGGTTTTAGTCCGTAGGATGAACAACAATCATACCATAGGCTAGCTTCTAGGGTTTAGCCTCTCTGATCTCGTGGTAGATCTACTCTTGTACTACCCACATCATCAATATTAATCAAGCAGGAGTAGGGTTTTACCTCCATCGAGAGGGCCCGAACCTGGGTAAAAACATCGTGTCCCTTGTCTCCTGTTACCATCCGCCTAGACGCACAGTTCGGGACCCCCTACCCGAGATCCGCCAGTTTTGACACCGACGTTGGTGCTTTCATTGAGAGTTCCTCTGTGTCGTCATCCTTAGGTCCGATGGCTCCTCCGATTATCAACGACGATGCGCTCCAGGGTGAGACTTTTATCCCCGGACAGATCTTCGTATTCGGCGGCTTTGCACTGCGGGTTAATTCGCTTGGCCATCTGGAGCAGATTGAAAGCTACGCCCCTGGCCACCAGGTCAGATTTGGAAGTTTGAACTATACGGCTGACGTCCGCGGAGACTTGATCTTCGACGGGTTCGATCCACAGCCAAGCGCCAAGACTTTATCACGAGGGCATGATCTAGCTCTGCCGCCCGAGCAGTGTCCCGAGGCCGCACGGTGTCCGCTTCGACCTTTAGCTCGGGCCGATTGCGCCGATCGAGGACGGGTGGTTGGACACCGCCTCGGGGCTGCGATCTCACGGCGATTGAGCCGTACACCTACCCCTGCCCTTTGCGGCTTCGTGACTCAAGGTGCCGGACTCCTCTCCGGACTCCGAGCCTTCCGCGCCCCCGCCAATCGAATCATGGAATTCACTGTCGCTGACATCTTTCAGCACTCGCCCTTTGGCGACATCCTGAATTCACTAAAGTCTCTTCGGAGTAATGGGCCACGGGTAGGAAAACCCGAGCCCCAGGACCTTTCAAAATATCGGGAAAGACTGCGCCCCTCAAGACCCCAAGACGACGAGCCGCCATCGAGAGTCGGCGACGGAGTCGCCGATCGCCTCCCAGCCGAGTCCCGAGACGGCCTCGACAAGCCGACTCCAAGACTAGCGACTTCGGCGAAGCCGGCTATAGAGAGTCGGCCGCGACTCCATCCACCTCCCGCTTGGCGACCACGAAGCGGGATGGGATAAAGCCGCCTTGCGGCCCGTCCCTGCCCGCTCATAAAGAGCCGGCATAGCCACGTGGCGCCGCATCGACGGAGATCTCCGTCCGGCGCGGCACTGTAGCCACGCCGGCCCTGACGTCAGCCCCGTGGGAAGATTCCTGTACCCATGATGGCCTGTCCGTACGACCCGAAGACGGCGGGACCCGCCTCTCGGCGGGAGTACAGAAGACGGCGAGAACGCCCCAAAGACGGACCCGTTGGAGTCGGCCTCCAAGAGTCGGCCGGCCCCTCCCACGGGCTCCAAGCGCCATTAACCAGACAAGACAGGGAATGGCAACAGTGATCGCCGCCAAAGGCGCGGCTGCTGTTATGACCCCACGACCAAGGTCGCGTCATTAGAAGCGCGGCTACAGTAACCTGCAGCCGGCAAGACCCACCCACGACGGACAAGGGCTGTCGGCCCCATGCTGGACCGCCGGCGGGGCCCACTAGTCGGCGGGCCCCAGGAGTCGGCGGAGAAGACAGCGACTTAAGAGACTGATGGCTGGGACCTGCGTCCAGCCGGAATACCATTGTACCCCCGGGGGGTAGGCCTATATAAACCCCACGGGGCACCCATGCAAAGGGTTGGACCCCAATAGTTTTAGACACACATAGAGGGAAGAGAAGAGCTAGCCGTGCCCTTCTCCTTCCTCACCCCGAACAACTCAAGGAGCAACCTTGTACCCACTTTGCCATAGTGATCATGCGGAGACCCAGAGCAGCGATGAGGGGTGTTATCTCCTGAGAGCCCTAAAACTGGGTAAGATTCGGCGTGCATGTATTCAAGGCCATCCTGTTTCAGCACCGCGACGTTCTACGCCCCCTCCATGATAAGCCATCCTTTGGCATATGTCGCACCCAACCCCGACAGCCTCTCTTTATCAGAAAGCCTGGCGGATTATGGTCGAAGGTTGGGATGCAGACGACGAAGAAATTCAAAGCCCACCCACCACCCACTTTGTAGCCACTGTCGATGATTTAACCGACATGCTCGACTTCTACTCCGAAGACATCGACGGTATGGACGACGATGTAGGGGAGGAACATGAACCAACACCTATAGGGCACTTGAGAACCACCTCATCTCACGATGTAGACATGGTGGACACACCTAAAGGAAGCGACGATGAGGAACAACGGGACGCTACGAAGGATCATTCCCTCGAAAAGCAGTCAAAACGGCAACGTAAGCGCCGCTCAAAGTCCCGCCTCGACAAAGACCCAGCCATAAAGCAGGATGAACCGGTGGACGACGAACATGCTATCGAGCAACCGTCCAAACAGGACAATCTGGATAAGCAACCCGGCGAAGATAATACCGGACGATCTCACGCGGACAAGTTCTTGGAGCAGAAGAACCTCCACAAAGGCTCGTCGCCATCGCACGTAGCCTGAAAAAGCGTAAGCAAAGCTCAAAACAGCGGAAGATGCACTCGTAATCGGATGGAGCAAAGTACTCAACACCCTTGAGAAAAATACGGCGACGATCGCGAACGAAGAGCTACCCAAAGCGAAAACTCATCTGTCTAAATTTGATGAGGAGGCCGAGAGCCCCGCAATCAAAAACAAAGAGGCCACCCGGTCGGATGGACGACCCCATGGCAAACAGAGAGCGGTAAACGGCGCCGCACACAAGCCGGCACGCGATCCGCACAGGGATTCACATCCAAAAGATGGCCCAGTTAGATCTATCTACGGGCCAAGAAAGCAAGCTCTAGTAAGCAAAGCAACACATCAAGTATCCGAACATCACGGTACACCTAAATATAGGGGTGCCGCACACCCCCTATGTTTCACCGATGAGGTGCTGGATTATGAATTTCTAGCGGGATTCAAGCCCGTAAACATAGAGGCATACGACAGAACAACAGACCCTGGAGTCTGGATTGAGGATTACATCCTCCACATACACATGGCTAGAGGAGATGATCTCCATGCCATAAAATAATTACCCCTCAAGCTCAAAGGGCCAGCCCGGCATTGGCTTAAAAGCCTTCCCGAAAACACCATTGGAAGTTGGGAGGAGCTCGAGGATGCTTTTCGGGCAAATTTTCAAGGGACCTATGTCCGACCTCCAGATGCCGACAATTTAAGTCACATAACTCAACAACCCGGAGAGTCAGCCCGGAAATTTTGGAACAGCTTCCTTACTAAAAAGAACCAAATAGTCGACTGTCCGGACGCCGAAGCCTTAGCAGCTTTCAAACACAATATCCAAGACGAATGGCTCGCCAGACACCTCGGACAAGAAAAGCCAAGAACAATGGCCGCATTAACAAGCCTCATGACCCGCTTTTGTGCGGGAGAGGATAGCTGGCTGGCAAGATGCAGCACCAGCGACCCAAGTACATCCGAAGTCAGGGATGGAAACGGGAAACCATGACGCATCAAGAACCAGCGTCGGACCAAGGGAAACAACCCGAAGAGCACGGCAGTCAACGCCGGATTCAAAAGCTCTCGACAGAATTATAAAAAGCTGCCCCTTAAGGATAACAGGGACGAGCTATCTAACTTAAACAAAATCTTGGACAAGATATGCCAAATCCACAATACTCTCGGGAAGCCTGCAAACCATACCCACAGAGATTGTTGGGTCTTCAAGCAGTCCGGCAAACTCAACACCGAACACAAGGGGCTCGACACACCAAGCGAGGACGATGACGAACCCCAAAAGTAGAGCACCGGAAAACAAAAGAATTTCCCACAAGAAATCAAAACAGTCAACTCACTTCACGTGACAAAAGGGAAAAATAAAGCGGCGCCCATAGAGGTACGCGCCATACGGCCTATCCCGGAGGAGTCCCGCCACTGGTTGTTAAAACCAATCACCTTCGACCATCGGGATTACTCTAGAAGTATACGAAAGGCAGGTTGGACTGCCTTGATATTAGATCCGATAATTGGCGGACTCCAATTCTCACAAGTCCTAATGGACGGCGACAGTGATCTAAACCTGGTATATCAGGACACAATCTGCAAAATGGGGATAGACCCAACCAAATTTCGCCATAGCAACACTTCCTTTCAAGGGGTAATGCCAGACCCATATGCCCATTGTACGGGCTCTCTACTGCTAGAGGTTGTGTTCGGCTCACCCGACAACTTCCGCCAAAAGTTAACCTTCCACCTCGCCCCATTTACAAGTAGCTATCAAGCACTATTGGGACGCGAAGCTTTCACCCGCTTTAACGCAATACCGCATTATGCATCTCTTACACTTAAAATGCCCGGTCCACGCGGCATTATCTCGTTAAAAGGAAACATCGAGGGTTCCCTGAGTCCGGAAAATCATGCGGTTGCCTTGACAGCCACACAATAAACCAGCTTCACCAGTAAAAGCACTTAGACAGGTCGTCCGGACCCCGACACGGCTGGACGAGTCCGCGTAAACATACAAGGGCTTACTAGACGCATACCCCGCACAAGGGCTCCGATGCACAACAAGAGGCAATAAAGCTCAATTTTATTCATTTTTGAATTGTACTTCATTTATTTAATATAACGTACATTTTCGCACGACCTTTTTCAACTAAGTTCCTCTATTTTACAGATGAACACCGTGCTACACCCGTCCAAGATACGGCACAACGGAACACAAAGCGAGACATACAAGCGAGGACCCGTTGCAAGGATTCTTTTCAGATTAAGACCCTGCGTAAACCTTTTTTACTGTCTCTTGTTGATACACATCCCCCGATTTCTTGCTATAACCGAGGAGGAGGCTGGCGTTTTGGCATAGGCCACATCAGAATTTCGCGCGTACCTGGACACCAGGGGCTTATTACCAAGGGCGATTGTTCGGCCCGTTTGCATAAAGATCGAATACCTTAGGGAGTGTTCGGCGTCTCGAGTTAGGCCTTATATGCATCAGCTCCAAATCATCTCTTTGGTCAAATGTTGGGTTTGCCCGGCTCCTGTGTTTTGTTGCCTTACGTTCCGCTCTATCGGCTAATGCGGCACCAGGAGAACTACTATGATTGTGCCCCGGTTCGGCCAGGCGAGCACCTCAGTAGAGAAAGCCAAAAACTGACTGTCATGATATAGCGTGAGACTGGTGAACCACTCGATGACCCACTGGAATCTTTAGAATTCCTCCGCATTGACGAAGGGCCCTTTCCCTGTCAGGCACATACGCGCCCCGAATTTGGGTGAGCGCGGTGCCCCTAGGGGCTATATAGTAGCCCCACTGTCGAACTCCTATGGCTAAGTGAAAGTGATAAAGCATTATAGTCCGGTTGCCTAGTTTGCTGCGCTATCACCTCCTTTGTAGGACCAAGACGTTGGATCAAGTGTGAAAAGGTGCTTTACGCAAACACCCCGCATTATATGCGTGGGGCTGAAACCAAAGACTGCCATCTTTCGGGTTATATACACATATACATTAACGGCCGCATGGGTGGTATTTTAATTCTTGAGGCACAAGTATAAAAAGCTTTTATATTCCATCAAAACATTGTTTCACAATAATACATGTTATTCAACATAATATCCTTGAGCATCGCGTCTCTATTAAGCGAGCGCCTGCAGAACTTCCCGAAAATAGTGCTCGGCAATTACTCGGCTTCGTCCAATCTTGGGATGCAACATCGATGGCCTTCATCTCCGCCCGGTATGTATTGACACGGGCAAGAGCCATCCGCGCACCCTCTATGCATGCTGACCGCCTCATTGCTTTGATATGCGGCACCGCACCAAGGAACTGCTGCACCAAGCCAAAATAACTCTTCGGCTTGGGGCTTTTCGGCCATAAATGAGTCACGACATTCTTCATGGCAATTCCGGACAACCTATTCAGCTCCACCCATTCGGCCGGGCGATCGGTTAATGGAAGTGGACGCTCTGGATTATGGAACTGCGACCAAAAAAGCTCCTTCATCTCGTGATCCTTTTGATCTTCGAAGTATTCGGTCGCGTCCGCAGCACTCACCGCCAAGTCCAGATAAGCATCCTCACTACTCCACAGCCGGTCCAACTGAGCATATTTAGGATCCGTGAACTTCCTCCAGCGAAAGGGCTTTCCAGCCGCGATATCTCCGGCTGGCGTAGCTCCTCCTTCATAGCTCTCATCGCAGAGCGAGCATCCTTAACCTCGGTGGTGGCCTTCTTGAGTCCTCTTGCTCCACTCGACCTTCTTTTCAAGAAGCTCGCGGCGGTCGGTAGCATTCTTCAACTTCACGGCCATCTCGGCCATTTCCTTCTTGCTTGGCGGTGAGCAGCCTGTTCGCTTTTAGCTCTTGACGCCTTTAAAACAGCCACATCACTTTTTCGGCTGCTCCTTGGCTCGGGCAAGCTACGCCCAAGGTTCTCCATGGCAGCGGCACCATCTGCATCAAGCATACATGTTGTAAGGCACGGGCATCAAGCTCCCTTACCAGGTGTCCGCGGAGAAACCACATATCTTGTGACTCGTCAAGCCGCTTATTGACAAGCGCGATGTCGGCATCCGCCATGTCAAGTTGCTGCTTTAGTTCGGCAAATTCATCAGTCCGGCTAACCACCGGACGCCCCGCCACCTACATAGGAAGGGCGACATATTATATCTGGGATTATGATCCTCGACGCGCTGTCATTTTGACAACGCACCGAGTCTCGAGGGCTACTATCTACAGGCGCATCTTATATATGCGGAACCGTCAAAAGGTACACCATTGCATCGTACCTCAAAACCCGTCGATAAACTCCCGGCGGCCTCGTACAACCCGCTTTCCGCGGACGAAATTTTTCAATCACCGTACCCATCAATGCACGGTGATCCTCTCGAAATGAACACTTTCGCCCGAGCAGATCCTTCAACTCCTCCGATCGTGCACTAGGAGGTGCCGAACTCGTCCGATGGCCGTTTTCGAAGGCCGGACACGGAGGGCTCTGGGGGGCCCTACGACCGCCCTCCACCCCTGCCGGATTCGGAGAAACCCTCTGTGACGACACCTCAGGATCGTCCGCCTCGCTAGGCGGTACGGCAGGGGGAAGCGTTGCGCTCTCCATCATCTCCGGACGAAGATCCCCTGATGACGAGCTCTGCTAAGAAGGGCTGAGATCCGAACTACAAGGTAAAATTTCGGTCATCTTCAGAAATAAAACAGGGATGTCTTTTATTTTATAAACTCCCCTCTCTACTAACGGCTCATTGGAGGCTGATCCCTTGGGGAAATAATGCGGTGGGGCATCTTCCCCTGAGGACCCTCTGGCGAAGATTTCTTCCGTGCTTTGAGGCCTTGGTCTCCGGATCTTGAGGCGGTCCTCTTCTCCCCTTGGATGGAGGATTCTCGATCCCTCCTTTCTTGATAACCTCCTTCACGGAGGCAGTAGCTTCCTTGTTCCCCCCTTCGCCTTCTTCTAAAGGCGCAGCCTCCAGCATCTTGGTTAACATGGGATCCGGCGTGGTCTCGGGGAGGGGGGCCGGACACCTGATCAGTTTTGCTTTCGCTATCCACTCCTGTTTAAGGGACAACTCTTTTAAGGGCAAGTTTATGATAAATATACGGATAGCGTGTCCGGGTACAGGACTACTTACTTGAGCATCCGGGCGATTGCGGCTCAGACCCGCGTCCTCGACCAAGTCCGGACACATTGCTTGTGATCCGAAGAACAGTTTGTACATCTCCATGGGCGTTGCGCCCATAAAATGTTGAAGAGCTCGTGGTCCCTCCGGATTGAACTCCCACAGGCGGAGGAGGCGACGTTTGCAGGGCAGGATGCGACGAATCAACATGACCTGCACTACTACGACCAGATTGATCTCTCTCTCTAGGAGGTCTCGAATACGGCCCTGCAACAAGGGAACGTCCTTGGACGGCCCCCAGTCAAGCCCTTTATTGACCCATGACGCCAGCCGCGGTGGAGGACCCAAGCGAAAGGCAGGTGGCGCCACCCATTTGGTGCCACTGGGAGCTGTGATATAAAACCACTCTTGTTGCCATAGACTGAGCTCCTCTTGAAAAGATCCCTCGGGCCATGGAGCGTCAGCATTCTTGCTTATAACAGCCCTTCCGCTTTTCTGCTGTTGCCCTTGATCATCTTGGCTCCACCTTGAAGGTTTTGATCCACAATCCAAAGTGGGGGTAATGCGGAGGAAGGCTTATCACGATGATGAGCGATGAGATGTGGAGGATGGACTCGGATCCAAGTCGTGAAATTCCAGCCCGTAATAAAACATGAGCCCCCTCATGAAGGGTCCGTCGGAAACTTAGCCCCGAAGGAAGTGAGGCGTGAACACCACGCTTTCACGGGCTTGGGAGAGGAATAACCTGCCACAGGGCAGGAAGCCTATCTTGATTTCGCGGTTAAATACTGGCATCTCTTAGCTTTAGGGCGTCTTCTTCCGTGACGGAGGAAGGCATCCACCGACCTTGAGGGTCGGAGCGGACGATAGCGAAGGTCCGGCGCTGAATCTGGAGCTTTGGGTGTTGGGACTCGAAGCGGTGGATTCGATTGAGATTGAGGAAAAAGCGGGGCCTTGGTCTCTTTATAAAGAGATTGAATACCGAGAGCCCTCCGTGACCGTTCATGACTTCGCCGATAGAGGCGTACCAGCGAACACGATCGGTTTACGCCCGTATTGATGAGAATCGCGGAAGAAGGGACCACGATCTACTGCTTTGACAAGGCGTGTCAAGAAACCGCCTCGCTAAGCGCTGAGGTGGGGCGGTAAAAGCGATTGAATAAAGGCTTGGCGTGGTGTGATGTCACGCTGCGGAATCGTCGTGATTGAACTTGTGTAAATATTATTCTCTCTACGGTGGTATGTGGAACTTATTTTGCGAGCGGACACTACCCTTGTGTTCAAAATCTTCTATGAAGTATTGGAGGAGGAACCCGCCTTGCAATGCCGAAGACAATATCGCGCCGGACTAAATCGTCATTCAAGCCTGATTCGAGGGCTCTTGAGGAGTCTGGATTAGGGGTGTCCGGATAGCGGACTATAGCCTTTGGCGGACTCTGGACTATGAAGATACAAGATTGAAGACTTAGTCCCGTGTCCGGATGGGACTTTCCTTGGCGTGGAAGACAAGCTTGGCGATACGGATATGTAGATCTCCTACCATTGTAACCGACTCTGTAACCCTAACCCTATTCGGTGAATATATAAACGGAGGGTTTTAGTCCGTGGGACGAACAACAATCATACCATAGGCTAGCTTCTAGGGTTTAGCCTCTCGATCTCGTGGTAGATCTACTCTTGTACTACCCACATCATCAATATTAATCAAGCGGGAGTAGGGTTTTACCTCCATTGAGAGGGCCCAACACAGGTAAAACATCATGTCCCTTGTCTCTGTTACCATCCGCCTAGACGCTGAGTTCGGGACCCCCTACCGAGATCTGCGGTTTGACATCGACGATGCACAAGAACGGCACAGAAAACCATGCTCGTGCCATTTAGTAAATTCTCATGCCTTTTACAAGGAATGGACAGATATTTCGATGAAATGTGTGGCAATAGTCAACCACAAACGTTTGTTTAATGGGTTTTCAACTATACGAAAAATGAAATAAATGCTTGAAAAACATGACGCCTGGCATGGTGTCATGGTATGACCTCACCATGCCCTGGTAAAAATTTGAGAAGGTTTGGCTTATGTCGTCATGCACCCCCATAAATCGAACCATCACCGAGGAAGTTCCATGATTTCGAGAGGGAAATCACCAAGATCGAAGGGGAATCCAAATTTTCTTTGTTCTTTGCCCTAGAGTTTTTTTTACGACGAACATACACCCTGCAAATCATCGTGTTCAAATTTGGCATTTTTCTGGGCTCATTTACCCTATTATGTGAGGGACGTGGATTGACGTTCGATCGCGGTGCATCCTATGGTGCACACGCGCGATCCGCGTGGCTGGGGTTCCGGCTAATCATAACACAACACATAATAGGCTCAGTGCACATTATTTCCGAAACCGACGGAGATGAACCGTGTGCGATAATGGACGAGCAAAATTGTAAGGGAAGCCAAATTTCCTTTGTCGTTTGTCGTTGAGGTCTTAAATACCACCGCACTGTATGGCTGCCCGGCCCCTCCATCCTAGGGCTCTCTCCAAGTGTCGTTCATGGCACTGCGGTGCACAGTAACTGGTAAGGAAGCAATGGCATCACCGTCGCGTCGCGTTCCTTGCCACCCGCGACCACACACATGGTAAGGAAGTGATGTCATCTCGCTGCACCGATTTGATCGCCGCCGGTGGCCACACAGTTACGTGGCCGGACTTTGGGGTTGCCATGGGTGAATGGGCGGTGGATCTAGAGGCGGCCAAAGCCGCACAGAAGGAGCGAAAAAGGCAGAAAGCAGTCAAGAAAAGAGAGTCCCGCCGTCGCAAGAAAGAAGAGGCCGCACGACATGGTGAGGAGAGCTTGGCGGAGATCAATGCATGGTGGGCTGCCGCCTACAAGGCCGGGAAAGAGAATGCCTGCATCTGGCCAGCATGCCCTGATGGCAGCATGTGAGAAGTAGTTTAAGTTTGTAGTATTAGAGAAAATTACCAGTAGTACTTTAAGTTTGTAGTATTAACGTACAATGTCGGTCAGAGCATCCTTTGAGGGCTCTGAGCATTGATTAGCATGTGTGCCCATGTGCGTTTTTTGCATTAATCATTAGAAGATCACAAAACACACAGTTTCTATGCCATACCCGTGTGCGTTTTTTTGCGTTAATGATCCATAAGGCAATTACCTGTGCGATGTTTCCTAATAAAACAGGCGTACCATTGACCAAAAAATCAACTACACGTGTACATTTTTTTGGAGACGGGATCTGCGTATTTTCTGTTTTGTCGCACACGAGTATTTTACATGCTTCGTCTGTGTTGTGTGTCTCCCCCGCCCAAGTTTCAAGTTTCGCAGCGAAATTTTCATTAGGCGTGCGATTTTGCAATTTATTCCTCCAACCACATCCCCACCTGTCAAATTTCCTCCGTATCCCCCTGCCTCGCACTACCGGCAGCTCAAACCGCCGCCGCCGCAACCACAGCTTCAACCACATCTATGTTTTGCTCACATCCAGTCAGGTAACCCACCGATCTCTATCATGGCCCCCGCCCGATTGCTTAAATGGCGCCTGCGAAACATCATCATGCCTCCAAATCCCCACCGCCAGGAGCTGATGGCGGTCCATGGCGTGATGGCCGCTGTGCGTATTGACCCGGAGGAACACCTCGCTTCCACCACTGCCGACATGGTGCGGGCTCTGGCCTAGATGAAGTGCCCCAACGACTACCCCCCAGGACTTAACAGGTATGATCTGACCTGCTAAATCTTACCAATACCACTTGCAATGGCTATGTTTTGTACGGTTGATGTATTAAGCATGTTCGTGCCTTGTTTATTTCAATACTGCACACTGTGTGATGTTCAAGTATTAACTGTCCAGCTCACTTTCACCAATACCAGCAACAAACTTACAATACATGACTCAGGATATCACTAGAGATGTTGCCCATTTCCTATTTTTGGTGGATGCTAACCCTGTTGTACTTAACATGCTTGTGGATGTACTTACGCAGGGTCATCACGGGCGATGCTGTTGTTTGCTGTCGAGGTTAGCTGCATCCAATGTCTTACGGTATTTCACATCAGTTGTGCAATTGCAGCTTAACTTCTTCCATTTACTGGTTGCCTGTAGGTACACATGTCAGTGGCACTGATCCACGCTTCGACTCGGGGGAAGAGCTCGCCTCTGCCACCGCTGACTTTGGGCGGGCTCTGGCCAGGATGAAGTGCCCCAGCAACTACCTCTCAGGACTTACCAAGTATGTACTCACTAGTTCAATCTTACCAATACCAGTTGCAATTAATGGCTATGTTTTGTACGGTCGATGTATTAAGCATGTTCTAGTAAACATGCCTAACACATTTTTGCTACTTCCCCTACCGTTTTATAGACAACTAGGCCATTCTCTGCTCTGGCAGCACCTGCCTTGTGACGTTCAACTCTGCCAATTGCATTTTTATCAGTACTGGTTTCAATGGCCATTAAGCCTGTTGTAATTAACAGTTGTATCCATTTTTAAATAGTTGTATTTCAATGGCTACAAATTTACAAAACATGAATTAGGATGCTGATAAGCCTGTTGCAATTAACAGTTGTATCAATTTTTTAATCCATCCCTTTGCTACCGTGCTACTCTTTCGCAATGAAGATATCACTACAGATGCTGTCGTTTTATTACCATTTGCTATTTTTGGTGGATGTTAACCCTGTTGTAGTTAACATTGGCTTTGCATGTACTTACATAGGGCTACAATGGGCGATGATGTTGTTTGCCGTCGAGGTTAGCTGCATCCCGTGTCTTATACCATCTATTTCTAAATATAAGTATATTTAGAGATTCCAATATAGACTAGATAAGGAGCAAAATGAGTGAATCTAGATTCTAATCTAAACTATATCTATAATTCTATATACATCTGTATGTAGTTCATATTGAAATCTCTAAAAATACTTGTACTTAGGAACGTAGGTAGTTGTATTTTACATCATTTGTGCAATCTCAGTTTAGCTTGTAACATTTACTAGTTGCTTGTAGGTACATATATGAGCAGTACTGATCCACGCTTCGATCCCTTCTGCGTATGGGGCTATGAGATATTCATGAACAAGCGTCAAGTGAGGAAACCAAGAAAGATTGTTAGGCGAAAGAAATGGGTGATGGTAATTAAGCTCTTTATTTACACTTTGGCCAAGACAATATTGAACTTTAGGATGGTAACTAATGTGTTGCCTTTTCCCCCTGTCCACAACAAGTTACTCTATTAGACCTTAGTATCTGATATTTTTCTCTTTTTAGTGGTTTCTGAAGCTATTTACTGATGATTACCTTGCAAACTACATGACCGGAGTGGAGGCAACTAAGGTTCAAGTATATAATTCATGCTACCATGATAATGCTCTAGAAGTCTTCAAGAAGGCGGTGAAGGATGGGCGGGCGGGGTTGGACAAAAGTTGTTCGTGCCTATGGCATGCAGGAAGGCACATTATGGGCATTCCGCTTCTTCAACACCATCGGCAGTCAAAATAATTTACGCTTGTCTCTTCACCTTTACCGCATGTAAATATTGTGGTTCATCATAGTTAATTGTTGTCTAATCTTGTAATTACTGAATATATTGTACTGATAATTTTATTTATGGATTCGTTGTTGAACCATTGTTCTAAGAATTTGAATTGCATGTTTCATATTTCAAAATTTCCAATTTGAATAATAAATTACGGGCAAAAATAAAAATATACAGGAGCGAATAAAATAATGTGCACACGGTTAAAAATAAAACAACGTGTGTGATGAAAAAAGAGAACAGATGGTTCTTTGATGTGAAACGTTTGCGATGCCCGACGGATGCACACACGATTTCGTCTCATATGCATGTGCAATTCATGGTAATACAACAAACGTTTCAAACCAGTGTGCGTGTGTGATAGGAATAACAATCCCGCACAGTTATGAAAATGGACACGTTGGCGTTAGCAGAGGCACCGCACACATTTTTACATTCTTGAACCGTGTGCGATAACGTACCTATCACAAATATATCGACAGATTAAATGTTGATGTCCACCTTTTTCACACAACTATAGTGGCGTAATCGTTTGGGATGTCTCTCTGATCAGAAACGTAACGTCGAGATGTAACGTGTGGGACTGGGGCGGCTTCTCATATGTTTATTCTATGGCGATCGTCAGTAGCCCCTCAGCCATCCCCGACGATTTTCTGGGTCGTGTGGGAAGGACCCCCTATCGCCCACACTCACTTGGCGACAGTTCCAAATATCGTCGCGGAAAGGGGTTAAAAACCGTTTGTATAGCACCTTATGGTACTAGTGTACCCATAGCAGCCACGTAAAACTTGCAACAAAAAAGTAGAGGACGTCTAACTTATTGTTTCAGGGTATGTTGTGACATGATATGGCCAAAGACATGATGGGATATATTTGATGTATGAGATGATCATGTTTTGTGTAGATTATCACGACTTGCGTGTCGATGATACGGTAACCGGCAGGAGCCATAGGGTTGTCTTTAATTATTGTATGACCCGCGTGTCGATCATTAAGCGCTATGTAATGCTTTACTTTATCGCTAAGCGGTAGCAATAGTTTTAGAAGCATGGTTGGCGTGACAAGCCCGATGGCGACACGATGATGGAGATCATGGTGTCATGCCGGTGACGATGGAGATCATGCCGGTGCTTTCAAGATGGAGATCAAAAGCACAAAATGATGGCCATATCATGTCACTTATGATTTGCATGTGATGTTAATCCTTTTATGCATCTTATTTTTCTTAGGACGACAGTAGCATTATAAGGTGATCCCTCGCTAAAATTTGAAAATAAAATTGTGTTCTCCCCAAGTGTGCACCGTTGCGAAAGTTTGTCATTTCGAAGCACCACATGATGATCGGGTGTGATAGACTCTACGTTCGCATACAACGGGTGCAAGCCAGTTTTGCACATGTGGAACACTTGGATTAAACTTGACGAGCCTAGCATGTATAGATATGGCCTCAGGACACAAGAGACCAAAAGGTTAAACATGGGTCATATAGTAGATATGATCAACATGGAGATGTTCACCATTGAAACCACCTTATCTCACGTGATGATCGGACTTGGGTTGGTGAATTTGGATCATGTTACACTCGGACAACCGGAGGGATCTTGATTTGAGTGGGAGTTCTTAGGTAATATGATTGATTGAACTCATTATATTGAACAATAGTTTAAGTTGTCTTTGCAAATTATGTTGTAGATCAATGGCTCACGCAGTAGCTCCTCTGAATTTCAATGTGTTCCTAGAGAAAGCTAAGGTGAAAGATGATGGAAGCAACTTTGTGGGCTGGGCCCGTAATCTGAGGATTATCCCCATGGCTGCCCAAAAGTCTTATGTCCTTGATGCACCGCTTGGTGCGCCACCCCCTCCAGCGATTGTAGACGTTGTGAATGCCTGGCAGTCATGTGTTGATGACTACTCAATAGTTCAGTGTGCCATGTTGTATGCCTTAGAATCGGGACTTAAAAGGCGTTTTGAATGTCATGGAGCATATGAGATGTTCTAGCAGTTGAAGTTTATTTTTGAGAAAAATGCCCGGATTGAGAGGTATGAGACCTCTGATAAGTTCTATGCCTGCAGGATGGAGGAGAATAACTCTATCAGTGAGCACATACTCAGAATGTCTGGGTATTACAACCGTCTGGCTGAGTTAGGAGTTGAGCTCCCGCCTGAGGCGGTCATTGACAGAGTTCTTCAATCGCTACCACCTAGCTACAAGAGCTTTGTGTTGAACTATAACATACAAGGGATGAACAAGTCATTCTCCGAGCTGTTCGTGATGCTGACAGTCGCGGAGTCAGACATCTAGAAGGAGCATCAAGTGTTGATGGTCAATAAAACCACTAGTTTTAAGAAGAGCAAGGGAAAGAAGGGAAACTTCAAGAAGAGTGGCAAAGCAGTTGCCCCTCCCGTGAAGAAACCCAAGGTTGGACCCAAGGTAGAAACTGAGTGCTTCTATTGCAAGGGAACTGGCCACTGGAAGAAGAATTGCCCCGAGTGCCGACAAGAAGGGGGCCAACGTTAACAAAGGTATATATGATATATATGTTATTGATGTGTACCTTACCAGTTCTCGTTGTAGTGCCTGGATATTTGAGACCGGTTCGGTTGCCCACATTTGCAACTCAAAACAAGAACTACAGAATAGATTAAGGCTGGCGAAGGACGAAGTGATGATGCGTGTGGGAAATGGTTCCAAGGTTGATGTGATCGCTGTCAGTCAGCCCGAGCGTTCGGTCTTTTCGGTTTGTTCTGTCCGGTATTTTCGGTCTTTCAAAAATTCGGTCTTCTATAGTTGAAGACCGAAATAATTTCTGTCTTTTTGGTTATTCACTATTCGGTCTTCGGTCTTTATTATTCGGTCTTCGGTCCCGACCAAATAAACCAGATTAGTTATGTTACTTCCAGTACAGTCGTATACAAATACAAACTACATAGAGTACAGAGGTGTACAAAGGTGTGTGTGTGTGTGTGTGTACAGAGACAACAAATGTTGTATATAGGCGCATGTGTACATAAGAAAAATTCAAACAAGTAACACTTGTGTGCAATATGCATGGAGTACAGTACACCACATGAAATTCTTAAAATAGAAAAATTAGCACTATATATAATCACCACTTCACCAACAACAAGATTCATGCATGGATACTCATTTATATTTGAGAGTAGAAATTAAGAAGATGAAGTAGCATCAGCCGATGGAATCGACAAGCAGCAAACACCATCACCGCTTAGTACTTACAACATAACACTTAACATGAAATAAATCAGGTTCAGTA
This sequence comes from Aegilops longissima, assembly GCA_021605205.1. NCBI lineage: Eukaryota > Viridiplantae > Streptophyta > Magnoliopsida > Poales > Poaceae > Aegilops > Aegilops longissima. The sequence continues at coordinate 139,299,109 of CM038676.1, read as the reverse complement.
CACGATCTCAATTCAGCAGCAAACAACGAACATTAAGGTCTCACACTCTCACTCTCGGTTCTCAATTCTCAAGTCTCTGGTCACAAATCACAAGCACAAGATGATAACTAAAACATCATACATTCAACATGATTTTAGTTCAGCCATGAGTAGACGTGGACGTCACATTGTTGGTCGACTTGCACACTTGTTTGACTTGGCCATGGAAGAAGCAACAACACTAGCATTGACCTTGCGCTTTCCCCTCAGCTTGTCACCAAATTCTTCAATCAACTCTGACACAAGTCAAGTATTAAATCAAATTTCATAATCCGCTAGCTATGGTGATATGCATATTAATAATTGTGACAATAACCCATACTGGGTTTCCAAGCTAAGCACCTAGAAGGCTAGAACAACGAATATGCTTGTTGCTTCTCTTGGACAAGTGTGATATGTTGTAGAATAAGAAATAAGTTTCTTATGGAAATGGCAAACTAATGTGCATTCGATTAAGATAAAACAATGCTTCTCAACCAGACAGCAAACCAGCGACATGCAAATAGCCAGCACGATGGGTAGTCCCAAGGAAATAGGAGTGCATCTAGTTAAAGTGCCTAGTTAAAGTGCAAGCTAAAACATACCTAGTTAAACAACTAGTTGGTCTTATTATCTAAATTAGTAAAGTGCAAGCTGAAAGTTAGCAATGCCTAGTTAAACAACTTATTTTAGGCCATCTTGTACAATAAGGTTGACACTATGTGCCGCACATCTCATATGCAAAAAAATTCCAACAGCTATGCTCGTTTTTGCCTCAACCAAGCACTTTTTCAAGTGAATGATGCAGCCATCATTAGCGCTTGCATTATCCATGGTGACTGTCATAACTCTCTCTAAACCCCATTCCATCAAATATCTCTGCAAGTTCTTCCCAAGATCCTTCCCCTTGTGGCCCTTCACCATTATGAAATTGATAATCTTCTTATGATACTTCCAATTTTCATCAATAAAGTGTGCAATCACTACCATATAGCCATCTTGCTGCTGAGAAGTCCAACAATCAGTGGTTACACACACACACACTTCCACAATGGTCTTTGAAAAACTTTTTCAACTTGGACTTCTCATCTAGATAGATTTTGACTGCGTCCCTGGTACAAGTTCTTCTTGATGGTGGACTAATGAGGGGGCAAGCGACTTAAATGAACTTTTTGGATCCAGAGTTCTCACCAAATGCAAAAGGCAGTTCATCCTCTATGGCCATTATAGCAAATTCCTTCCAAACTTTCTCTGCGTCATATCTCCAAGTGCTGATGCCATCTCCTGGAGTTGCTTGCAAAGTGGTCTGATTTGGATCCATTTTCCTATTCAGATTGAGCTTGCATGTACCAAAGTACCTGTGCATTGCTGTTGTCCCATTGATTGATGTAGTAGCTTGAATTGGTCTATCACAATACTTGCATTTTCCTTCCTTCACTAACCCCTTGTCATAAAAAACTTTGATGAAATGCTCCCAAATTTGTGATCTTGACGCCATTTGCTTCCGTACTTTTGGCTTGTCATCTTGAGTAGCTTCTGGAATGGCACCTTCAGCAACTTTTGCTTGGACATCTTTATCTTCAATGATGCTACGTAGGACTGATTCATCTCCTGCTTCTGCGTCTGCCTCTGCCTCTACACTCATAAATGCATCGCCTTTGTCATTCAACTCCTCATCATGTTCAGATTCCAGTATAGAAAGCATCTACAAAAAAAGAGGACATTGGTCTGTCAAACAACATTGACATGAGCAAATCACAACATAAATAAATGCATATAATATCTAGTATATATCTTTGTGTATCTCTTATCAGCTACCAAAATGATATACAACATGTATATAAGTAGTTTCAGGAAATAATCTTGTGCTAACATTTGACACTCCTCTAGTTAAGCATAGTACAAATTTCTTTTTGTTCTCTCCAAATGCTAACAGTTGACATAGCAAGGGCATGTATTGCCTACAAAATGCCTGCTGCAGGCTTAGATTTACAGAGAGAGATGAAGTAGCTCACCTTCAACTATGATGTGGAGAACCAAAAGTGGCAGCAGGCGGCTGGCCGGCGAACAATGTGGAAGAAGGCGGGTGTCGGTGACGAACTGCAGCGCTGTTGAATCGGTCGTCATGAGGTGGAGCAGTGGTGGCGAATGGAGGCGTCACAGGCAGCGGGGCGACCTCCAGGAGGCTGGGATTGGCGGCCCGGGGCGTGGGTCATCAGGCCGGCGCTCGGGGAGCCGATCTTCAATGGTCAGGGCCGCCGCTCGGGGCGCCGTTCTTCACCGATTAGGGCCGCCGCTCGGGGCGCCGGTCCTCACCGGTCAGGGCTGCCACTAGGGCACTAGACGCCGGTCTTCATTGTTCAAGGTGCGCTGTGTGCATCGGGCCACAACGCTAGGTGGCGGCTAGGGTTCAGTGGGAGAGGATGGGGAATGGGAGTGAAGCGGCTGCTGCTCGTGAGGTGAGGCCGAGCACATGAGATCCTGTGTGTATCTCGCTCCTGAATTGGGCTGGCCAGATGTGCCTTTGGTAAACTCTTGTGTATGGGCTTTTACTAATTCGGTCTTTACGGGCTATTCGGTCTTCGAAACAGCAGGACCAAACAGACCGTAACAAATTCGGTCTTTTGTTTGTGCTAACCGTTTTTATTCAGACTTTTCTAGTTCAGTCTCGGTCTTTTCAGGTTCGGTCTTTGGTCTTCGGTTTTTATGCCCGGGTGAGCTATCAGCACGCTCGCCCTTCGATTACCATCGGGATTAGTGATGAACCTGAATAATTGTTATTTAGTGTCTGCGTTGAGCATGAACATTGACGACCCACAAGTATAGGGGATCAATTGTAGCTCTTTTTGATAAGTAAGAGTGTCGAACCCAACGAGGAGCAGAAGGAAACAACAAGTGGTTTTCAGCAAGGCAATGTTTGCAAGTGCTGAAATTGTAAATAGTAGAGTAGTTTGATAGCAAGATAGTTTGTAACGAGCAAGTAACGATAGTAGTAACAAAAGTACAGCAAGGTAGCCCAATCCTTTTGAGGCAAAGGATAGGCCAAAACGGTCTCTTATAATAAGCAAAGCATTCTTGAGGGTACATGGGAATTTCATCTAGTCAATTTCACCATGTTGGTTCGATTTGTGTTCGCTACTTTGATAATTGATATGTGGGTGGACCGGTGCTTTGGTGTTGTTCTTACTTGAAAAAGCCTCCTACTTATGATTAACCCTATCGCAAGCATCCACAACTATGAGAAAAGTATTATGAATAAATTCTAAACATAGCATTAAAATTTTGGATCTAATCGGTCCCTTACGGAATAGCGCATAAATTGGGATTGAAGCTTCTGACACTCTCGCAACCCATCATCTACTTACTACTCCACAATGCATTCCCTTAGGCCCAAATGTGGTGAAGTGTCATGTAGTCGACGTTCACATGACACCACTAAGGGAATCACAACATACATACCATCAAAATATCAAACACATATCAAATTCATATGATTACTTACAACATGATTTCTCTCGTGACCTCAAGAACAAAACTAACACTACAAAAAAATAGACTTCCGTGATGATATGTGTTTGTCACAGTAGGTCACGTTTTCTGTCATGCATGTACATCCATGACAAATTTATGACAGAATCAAGATAGTCATACATGTGCTGTCGTAGAAGTGTTCCATGACATTACCAAAATTATCATCACAGAAGTCTCCACTTCCATGACGATAAATCACGCGTCACAGAAGTGCTTTCGTCAAGGGTGACCGACACGTGGCATCTACCGTAACGGAACGTCATTAAGCCATCGGGTACGGTTTTGGATCCGATAACCCGTTAACAGCCCGGACCAATGGGGATTTTCCACGTGTAAAATCATCATTGGCTGTAGGAAACACGTGTCAGCTCCGTGTTGGCACAGGTGTCACTCATCCAATGGGTGAGATGCGCCTATGATATGTTAACACGTGGACCGGCCCAAAAGTGGCCCATAAAGTTTAAATGGGCCGGCCCAACTAAAGGCCCACAAGATTTTGCGGACCATAATGGGCCGGCCCAGCTAAAGGCTGATACGTCTCCAACGTATCTATAATTTTTTATTGCTCCATGCTATATTATCTACTGTTTTGGACTATATTGGGCTTTATTTTCCACTTTTATATTACTTTTGGGACTAACCTATTAACGGAGGCCCAGCCCGAATTGCTGTTTTTGCCTATTCGGTGTTTGAAGAAGCGGAATATCAAACGGAGTCCAAACGGAATGAAACCTTCGGGAACGTGATTTGCTCATCAGATAAGACCCATGAGACTTGGACCCTCCGTCAAGAAAGCCACGAGGCGGTCACGAGGGTGGATGGCACGCCCCCCTGCCTAGTGGGCCCCTCGAAGCTCCACCGACGTACTCCTTCCTCCTATATATACCTATGTACCCCCAAACTATCAGATGCGGAGCCAAAAACCTAATTCCACCGCCGCAACTTTCTGTCTCCACGAGATCCCATCTTGGGGCCTGTTCCGGAGCTCCGCCGGAAGGGAAATCGATCACGGAGGGCTTCTACATCATCACCATAGCCTCTCCGATGAAGTGTGAGTAGTTTACCTCAGACCTCCGGGTCCATAGTTAGTAGCTAGAAGGCTTCTTCTCTCTTTTTGGATCTTAATACAATGTTCTCCCCCTCTCTCGTGGAGATCTATTCGATGTAATCTTCTTTTTGCGGTGTGTTTGTTGAGATCGATGAATTGTGGGTTTATGATCAAGATTGTCTACAAACAATATTTGAATCTTCTCGGAATTCTTTTACATATGATTGGTTATCTTTGCAAGTCTCTTCAAATTATCAGTTTGGTTTGGCCTACTAGATTGGTTTTTCTTGCAATGGGAGAAGTGCTTAGCTTTGGGTTCAATCTTGCGGTGTCCTTTCCCGGTGTGATGGGGGCAGCAAGGCACGTGTTGTATTGTTGCCATCGAGGATAACAAGATGGGGTTTATATCATATTGCATGAATTTATCCTCTACATCATGTCATCTTGCTTAAGGCGATACTCTGTTTTCATTAACTTAATACTCTAGATGCATCTTTGGATAGCGGTCGTCGATGGAGTAATAGTAGTAGATGCGAGCGGGAGTCGGTCTACTTGTCTCGAGACGTGATGCCTATATACATGATCATGCCTAGATATTCTCATAACTATGCTCAATTCATCAATTGCTCAACAGTAATTTGTTCACCCACCGTAGAAATACTTATGCTCTTGAGAGAAGCCACTAGTGAAATCTATGCCCCCCGGGTCTATTCTCATCATATCAATCTCCAATCACTTTATTATTTGCTTTGCTTTTACTTTTGCCTTTTATTTTACCTTGCTTCTTTATACCAAAAATATTATATATCATCTCTATCAGATCTCACTCTCGTAAGTGACCGTGAAGGGATTGACAACCCCTAATCGCGTTGGTTGCGTTGAGCTATCGTTTTGTGTAGAGTACGAGGGACTCGCGCGGGCCTCCTCCTGGATTGATACCTTGGTTCTCAAAAACTGAGGGAAATACTTACGCTACTTTGCTGCATCATCCTCTCCTCTTCGGGGAAATCCAACGCAGTGCTCAAGAGGTAGCAAAGACCCACATGATTTTGCAGGCCATAATGGGCCGGCCCAGCTAAAGGCCCACAAGATTTTTGCAGGCCATAATGGGCCGACCCAGGTGAAGGCCCACAAGATTTTTGTGGACCATAATGGGCCGGCCCTGCTAAAGGCCCACGAGATTTCGCCGACATTAATGGGCCAGCCCGACTGTAGGCCCACAAGAATTTGAGGACCCTAGTAGGCCGATCCATTAACTGGCTGCCATTTTTTGTGCCAAATGCCGGCCCATATTTGATCCGGTCCATTAATGGCCTGCCACGTTCCGGGCCTAATAATGGCCCATATGAGATCCGGCCCGTTAAAAGCCAACCACATTCTGGGCCAAATTACGACCCAGATCAGGTCCGGCCCTTTAAGAGGCTTTGGGCTAAATTATGGCCCATATCAAGTTCGGCCCGTCAACTGGATGCTATGTTTTTGGGCCCACTTGCTAAAGGCCCATTTAGTAATTGGCCTGATATTAGTTTCGGCCTGTTAAGGGCCCGTTTAACTTTTTGGCCCTATATTAATTTCGGCCTGTTAAAAGCCCGTCATATAGTTGGGCCTAACTATGGCCCGGTTTGCATCCGGCCTGCTCGCAGCCGATAATCTGATTGGGCCAAACAAGGACCGAGACAATTTTGGCCTGTAAGCCCATGATTTGATTAGCACATTCATGGCCTGGATTCTATTTCGGCCTGCTGTCGGCCCGTGAGCTGTTCGGCACGTTTCAAGCCCAACCTACTTTTCAGCCTCCTAAAGGCCCATTGAGTTTTCTTGGGAAAATAGGGCCGGTGGTTTACTCGGCCCATTAAAGGCCCGAATCTACTAGTGGGCCAGTTTACATTTAAGCCTGTTAATGGACCAAGATGACGGGGCCCATGATGCAGATCATACATGGTGATTTGCATGACGACCCGATTATGTACCGTAATTTTATGGTTTGGCCGGTTTACTGCGAAGACATGATATATATATATATATATATATATATATATATATATATATATATATATATATATATATATATATACTGATAAAATAACTGCAGCATCGTGAATAAGAAAAACCTAGACTATACAATAAATAAATTAAGGCATATTACATCCACTAGGCATCAAAGTTCGCAACTATGATAATAAAGCACAAGCAGACAGCAGATTACATACACTGGGCATCAAAGATCGCCACCAAGTGCAACTAAACACACCGACAAAATATTATACAAAACTGACAACACTTCAATAGAGTTCAAGAAAGGTTAGCCACTTTCAAAAGCTGCAGCATAGCGGTGAGCAAGCTGGTGAGACTGCACTTGTTTGACACTTATATCCTCCTCACTCGAAAGATAAACAAGCGAGACGGATGACAGATTTTGCACATATAAGTATCAGTGCTGACAATTCATCACATTTCTTACTGACGAATAAAGTGACACAGTTTAAGATAGCATTAACACAATATGGTATTGTTCAGGTCAAGACATGGCAGGAAATGACATTATGAAGGAGTTGGCAGCTTCACGACACCACTGGATTACAGATCAAGAACTCATAAGTATCAATGGTTACTATGCTGTCAATTTCTCCCATTTCAGATTGGCAAAATAAGATCACTTGCTCTGTATAGTTTAATTTACATGGTATGAATAAGAAACTTGGTTGTACAACTGAAAACTTAAATTGAGAAGGACAAACTTTTGTTTATGAACTGGAGTACATAATAAACTTTAAACATGCAATTTGATGCAAACACCGAAAATAAACAGCTGTTGCAGTGATGCCTAACCAAATATACACAACAAAGTTTGAAGGCTTGAGAAGGACAAACTTACATTATTGGTGAAGGCAGGCTCTATAAAGCCTTTGTCCATGCTGATGGGGGGGGGGGGGCAATTCAAGAAGTTTACCACAAAATCTTCTTCATAAGCACTGGCTTTATTCTACATTTTGTTAAGAGTAAATATAGATGTGACAATATAAGAAAACATGGAGAATATTTAAGATAAGATGAAGAGTGATGCTACATAACCAAGTAGTTATAAATGTAAGTACATCGATGAGCAAAAAGGTACAGCCAAGAGCAATGCGAGCTAAACTTCTTGATTACCATCGGTGTTATCCAACCTTATGTTAAGAGTAAATATAGATCTTATGTGTAGAAAATGGAGGCAAAGGAAAATAAGCTGCAGAGTGATGGTACATGAACAACTACCTATCAATATAAGTACACCGATAAAGGACAGCGGTACTTACAAGAACAATGCGAGCTAAAAAATTCATTGGCATTGGATATATTCTACACTAATGTAACCATTCATACAGATCGAGATAATTTGGGCGAACAATTGATAAGCAAGCTATCATGCATCTGCTGTCACATAATGAACCGGTATGTATGCAAGTGCAGTGATCTGAGGACAACAGTACTAACAAGGCAAAGCAGCGGGCAGCATATTTGTGATATCCTGTCGTTCTTTTCAAACCGGAATTGTTTTTCAAGCAGATTTCCTGCAAAAGAGATCCGTAAGGCACATGCGGAAAAGTAGAAGTTCAAATTGTCATGCGATATCATAGACAGTACCTCACCCTAGGAACGAGACCAGTGCATAACAAGGTTTTTCCATTCAATGTCTTCTAAATTTAGCATAGGAGACTTCATCAGAAATTCGTTTATAGACTTGCCATCAAAGTGTGATTTCCTCAGGTAACACCAATACTGCTGCAATGCTTCCTTGAAAAGCGCAAGCAAGCTTTGCTCGTCATGACTATCCAGATTGACCCTGGCCTACTTACAACAATGTAATGTAAATCATTGATGTGTTCAATCAGCAGAAAACAAGAAAATAATCACCATGAATAATAGCTCTTACACGTAAGTGGGACAGGAAGATGTGAAAATGGTGTTTGTCTTCACTATAATCTTCCAATGATGAGAATATATGCACGTAGTCCCTAACAACATTGAAAGCATTGTCTTTTAAACTAGGAATAACTGGAATGGGGTTCCAATCTGTAGGAATTGGCCGTCTCTGTAGTTGGGATAGGTCTTTGGCCGGTGGAATTGTTGTACTTTTTGCTGGAGTGGGATTTTTCTGTGGTACGGCCGGTGCTATGGCAACTGAAATCGGCATACCTTTTGCTGGAGTGCAGGTCCTGTGTGGTGGGGCTAGTGGTGTGGCCAGTGAAGTATGGGTACAGTCTGCTGGAGTCGTTCCTACGTTTTGTGTCACTGGTTGTACAGCCAATATAAGTGGGGAGCTGTCTGATTTCTCCGGCACAACCTCGTTTTTCAAGGACTTTGCTGGTGCTCCTTCAGGTTCGGCAATCACCGTCTTCCTTTTTGATGTCTGATGCACAAGGACAACATTTGAGTGGAAAAACATGGTATGATGACAGATGGAATATGTATTGATAATGGATGGGCATGGCATATCGACATATATGATGAGTAAACTAAGCAGATGGCGGTGCAACAAAGTAGAAGAAATGTAAGACAACATATGCAAGATATGCGCAATCAATAAAACCTTGCCAAATTAGAGCAGGCACCTTGATGCGTGAACATGACAGGCCATCTGCCTTTGACTCCTCGAGGTTAGAATAGTCATTAGGATCATATTCTGAACAAGAATCTATAGGTTGGGAGCGTATGAGTTTCATTGCATCTAGAATGGCACTCAATGCCTTGGTGCCAATTTTGTAAGTCATTGCAGTGTTCCACAATATTCTTCTGATGCGCGGATTCTAATATTCACTGTAATTACGTATAATATCTGATAACCATGAAAACATAAATTGTTGTGAGATTATCTTTGTAATGCAGAGGATATTCTAATATAGGGGCGCCCCTGTAAACACTTGTGTGCTATCACTAGATTCTGATAAGAGAGCTCATGTGTGCTGTAATATGGTGCGTGCATTTATATAATCTTGCACAAGTACACTAAAAAATAGGCTCCAGAAGTAAGGATAGTTGGCAGATGATTGGTTCAAAATATACTGTATAGAGAGTTTATTGCCAAACCATGATAACAAGAGCACACATCAACTAGGCAGATCATAGTGTACATAAAAGGGGTACACCATAACCACAATATATAAATCGAGAAAGTGGAACTGGCTTGAAAATATGGTGTTGTATTGCCGCTAGTAATTGAAAGCCTATCAATCAAGTACATGGAAGCTCTATCAGCTGTTGACTGCAGATGTCCCTGCTCCCCTTCCCGACAAGGAACATACTGTACGTACTAAATACATAATAACAAAAGAGGAACATGTTAAAGAACAGAAGCGGAAGAATATTCTTGAGGTTCCTCTTAATTGCATACAATGTTGGTTGCCCACTCACGATGAATCACATCGCCCAAAGAAATGCGATTCCATGATGTCTCTCTATATGTTGCAATTTTGAACAAGAGTCATTAGGATCATATTCTGAACAAGAGTCAACAGGTGGGGAGCGTATGAATTTCATTGTATCCAGAATGGCACTCAATGCCTTGGTGCCAATATTGTAAGTCATTACAGTGTTTAGCTTCAAGAGTGGACTACTGCTAGTGCGACACAAAGCAGCTACACAGATCGTAGTGTAGATATAACGGGAAAACTGTAAGCATCAGAGTAAAATCAGCAAAGTGGAACTTGCTGGAATATATGTGCTAGTATTGCGATGCGGCTAGAAAGGCTTCGGATACCAGCTCTCTTCAAGCTGAAGGTGCGATCTTTATTAATATCGATGTAACTCTCAAAGGCGACACAGCTCCCGCATTTCCTTGCTATTCTTATAGGATTCAAGTGGGCAGGCCACTACAAATCCTATTCCCATGTATACAAAATCCTCTGAATAAAAGAGGCCGAAGAGTTCAAAGTGTCCATACCAACCGAATCGTATAGACCTCTACACCGCAAATGTCCTGCTCATCTTCACTACAAGGAACATCTTGTACTACTATCATACTCCCTCTGTTCCAAAATATAAGTCTTGGTAGAGATTTCCACTATGGATCACATACGAGATGTATCCAGATACATTTTAGAGTGTAGATTCACTCATTTTGCTCCATATGTAGTCCATGGTGGAATCTATACAAAGACTTGTATTTAAAACGGAGAAATACTATTAAAGAAAGAACAAAAGAGGGACATGCTAAAGAAGATCAAGCAGATTTTGGATAATAAAATGTTTGTTCTTGCAGTGCCCACACATGATGAACGAGGCGCATTAAGAAAGCAACTCCCTGCAGTCTCTCTATATGTGGTGCACGTGCTTTTTTGAAAGTAAAGTAGGAACATTAGTGACCAATTAAATGTTATCTGTTTTAGTAATATCAGCATCATATCATATTTGTACTTGAGCAACAAGTTTGGAATTATGAGTGTACACGTTGTTTAGCTTGATGGATTCAGGAGCGATTGCTAGCGAGTGCGATGATGGTACTGAATATAAAGGCATGTCTGCATGCAAGTCGCGTGACTTTTGTCATTTGGGTCGGTCGACCATTTCAAAGTGGTTGGATGAAGACACGCGTCTCTAACCCTTCTTCTTCCTCGTCTCGATTCTTCCCATCTGAGAACACCCTTGCGGGCGCCGGCGGACCACGGCCCCCACCGCTGTGTTCCTCCGCCACCCCCACCCCGCCCCTACAGTTTTCTTTATTCGTGAGGCCCCACCACCCCCCACAACCAAAGTCCCCACCGAGCCCCTTTGTTCGCACCGCGAACTCCGTGACTCTGAAAAATCGATGACCCAATTTTGAAATTTAGTCTCTTGTGATTTAACTAGTGTGGAATATAAAGGGAAAACCATAAGCATTGGGAGTATAGTGTTGAGCGTGCCATGGCGGATCTGAAGGTGCAAACCGTACAAAAGGCAACCATGAACCAATGTTTGCTCTCTACTAGCAAGTAAGTGATGGACAAGAAATCAGAGTAAAGCAGCGGCGATCTATTTTCTTCTTTGTGATAAATAAGTTGAGCGAATCTGAAAAGTACCGCCTCTGGTGCTGCGCCGTGTATGCATCTGCTGAGAATTTGACGTTGCTGCGGTAGCGATGGCTGTCGGCGGCGTGGAAGCAGATCTAGGAGGGTAGACGGTGGCGGCGGGGCGCGGTGGACGGGATGGTCATTGGAGCGGCGCCGGCAAGGTGGACGATGGCGGGGATGAAGCGAGAGGACGGGATGCAAGGATCCTGGTCCGAAGCCATGGATGAGAGAGGTCGATCTCTTGTAATTGACGGTGGCGTCGGGGTATCAGCTCTGGCATAGTGGAGGAGGACGGCGGTGGATGGGTGGCGGACGGAGGAGGCTGGGGTGGAGAGGGTGTTTTGGCGCCCATGGAGTACGAATGAGGAAATGGAGGTGGAGAGGAAGGGGGAACCATGTCTTCAGGGCGCGCTTGTCTTAAATGCGAGGAAATTTACAAAGCTAACCCCCGTTTCAAATTTCCTACATCACAGCAATATTAGTCGGTTGGGGCCCATCGAATATTTGTCGACGAGAGTTTGTTTTTGGAGCCCACCGTGTATGAATCGGGGAGGGAGTCGATTTCGGCCGAGGACACACTGTGTTTTGGCGCCCACCGTGTATGAATCCGGGTGAGAGGCGGTTATGTCATATTTGAGTGAAATTACAAACCTGCCCCTATTGAAATCTATAGAAATTGAGCAGATAGGCTTTGCATGGCAGGGATAGGTAGTAGTAATTTCCATCTAGCAGATTTTGGTTTCGGGCGGTTACTGCGACTTTCCCCGCTTCGTTCAAATTTTGCAGAGTGCACGTTTACCATGCCAACTCAATTCGAATCCCATTTGTATCCTATTTTTTCGGGCGGGATCCATTTTCGATTGGAATAAAATTCTATATACATCATTTTTTATATATACTTTCAAAAGCACAACACCCTTTATACATAAATATGGTTTACAAATGGCATGATCTCAGATTCATAAGGTTGTATCCATCAATTTGGATTTTATAATATTTGAAACCACTTTATGTTGAAATCCAATGTATGCATTCCTCGCTAACTGTCTCCAATTAATGTGTGTTTCATGCGGTTTTTTTACTTCTCAAACATGTATAATGTGTTTCACACACGCAACATATAGTGTAATCCCGTTTAGACATTAATTGCATATAAACCATGCATTGTTTCTAATTATAGAATCTATGGATCACCAATATTGATAAAACTATATAACATTACTCGTGTCCCCAAATTCAAATGAATATGCATGTTTGATACACCAATTTGTGTTATGATATTATCGATGTCGTGATCTCCAGTTTAAATATTTGAATCCCATTTAATCCAGATATTCGTCTCATATAATTATCACTCATGCTTATATAGGACTATCTCTCTAGACCTATACGCCCTCATCGTTTCTCGGGTATCTCTCGTGCTACCTGTATGTCGACAATGATCTTTTATCTTCGTACACACTACGGTACTCTCTCCCTCGACCTTCATCACTCTATCTCTCTCTAAGTATATCTCGCTCCCTGCTATGTGTCTCTAACTATGGTTCTGCATGTGGAATCTCTTTCTCTCACACAAACACAAAACTTTGTCTTCCGGGGTCTCATTTCTCTCTACTATTCCCCTGTGTGCCACTCGCACACCCCTCATACAGAGATGTCTTTCGCTCCTTAGGTATGAGAACCTACGACTCTTCCTATTAAATATCTCTTTCTCACACACAAACACAAACTCTGTCTCCTAGGGTCTCATATTTCTCCACTGTTCTCTTGTATGTCGCTCACACACACTCTCTCTCCCTAGAGATATCTTGCGTTCCCTCGTATGTTTCTCTAGCTATCACTCTCGTTTTGAAATATCTTTCTCTCTCGCAGACACAAAATTCCATCTCTCGGGATCTCATTTCTCTCCGATATTTGTTTGTATGTGAGTCACATGCACCCTTTCTTCATCTCTCTCACACCCACACCCATAACTCAGCCTACTGATCCACTCGACTCCTATCTCTAACGCACACTAGCTAGCATATTTATCTTTCTATTTATCTGTTTCTCCATCAACCTTCTTTCATTTATAGGTTGATCTCTTTTGCACAACCATTGTGCCTCACTCCCTCTGCTCGCAATAGATGCATGCTCCAGCCCATGCCACTATCTCTTAAAGACAAAAACACATGCTCAATTGTCAGGCCTTCTTCCCTACATTCTCGCATGAATGCATATTGTCATACCGATCCGTCTCTCCCATGTCGTTGATCTTAGCTTATGACTTATGTCTTCTTTCTTTTATCACGATCATGCGCGCGCGCACACACACACACACACACACACACATCCCGCGTATACATGTATACCTCTCACACATGCACGTTGAAGGTCTCTATGTCACCATACGGAGTTAATTACCCTCAACCCTAACGCCTCATCGAATCGTTCTCTTCTTGTGTGCACATAACTTCTGCCTGGATGGGTAAAACACACACTCACACTTAACAATCTCCTTGTAGCTACCCCCCCTCTCACTCTTTCCCTATATCCTCGAAACCAATAAGACCATCCCTTCGTTTAATTCCTGCCTACATGCACCATCGATATATAGTAGTCTTCCTCGGTATCTCTCGAACAAATACGTTCTCTCGATGTCGACTACTCTCACGTGCACACACCTTCTCTTACCTCTCTACGGGCGTTTTCTCTCTCGCACCCCATCGTTGGTGGCCTCTGCCATACACATCACCTCTCTATGATGAAACCATGCACACTTAAATTGCATCCTCCACCGAGGACCCCGCGACACACACACACACACACACAAACACACACACACACGCACCCACCCACACACACACACATACACACAAACACACAAAAACACAGACACACAGTAAGACTCCATCACACACACACGCACACACACACTATGACTCCATCTCTCTCTCTCTCTCTCTCTCCACTCCTCCTCACCTTATCTCTCATCCTTCATTTTTTCGATGACATTCTCAAGATACCAGTTTTTCGATAAAATTCTCGAAATATCATTAGTTTTTACACATGAGATAACTCCTGCATGGGTAAATCACAATAGGTGTTTTGTAAAAAAATGCATATTGATGTTCCGTGCAATGCACGAGCATCTTGCTTGTAATTATATAACGCAAATCACGAGCAGGAAGTGACATTTTTTTTACACAACCACGTTAACATGGCCACGTAAATCACTAGCTAAAGTAAATACCATTATACTTATATCCCGATGCAAAATATTGAGTACATGTCCGAAGAGTAGAGTCGCACACACGCACTCTGTCCTCAGAATCACACACACACACACACACACACACACACACACACACACACCCGTTACGTGACGCCCAGTTAAGCAGACACGTATGTTATAATTTGTGCACCCGCGGGTACACGTGATGATGCGCATTTATTTAAGCCAGGCGGTGAACCCACACAGTAGCTGCATTCATTCCCCTCCTGCTGCCTCTTCTCTGGTCGCCGTCGCCCGGTAGCCATGGCCCGGCCGAAGGTAACAACATACGCCATACTCCCGCCGGAGCGGCGCTTTAATGTGGAAATTTTTGTGGTCATGCATGCATCTTTTTTTTCTAGCACTCCTATATAAGGGTTGACCGGTCGCTTTCCGCGGACGTGCGTGGGCAGTGGAAGAGGAAGGAGAAGGGAAGCGGGCTGTGGAGTAACGTTTTTTACCACAATTTCTTAGGAAACTGAGTGCAATAATTGACTAGTTTTGCAAACTACCAGTACTACACCTGAAATGGTTCAAAACCTGTACTCCCTTGCCAGTGGGATCTGCAGGAGCCCGTCTCTACACGTGCTCCTAGGTATAAAAAACATAATTCTAAAAAAAGAGGCATAAAAAACAATTGTGTCTACAAAAAGAAAGGTAAAAAACATTTGAGAGGAAATAGATAGAGAGAGAGTGAGAAAAAGTTGTAACCTTATAGTCGACACTATGGTAGTATTACATGAGGAAGGAGGGAGTGGTGCACATGCCAAGTTCACTGGGCTGCCCTGTTTCACACTCCTCCGTCGTAACAGTGGAGACAATAGGTTTCGTCAAAAATACACAATGAATACTCGTTGCTCGTCCACTATATCGAAAAGAATACTTTCATTCACCGACATGTGGGACGTCGACCATCCTGGTCCACCTGCCATGCACAAAATTATCCTGGTCCACCTGTCATGCACAAAGTTAGTCGGACGAAGGAACCATCATGACTTCGTTGAATTCCGCTTCTTCATGAAAACTTACTCTACCTGCAGTACTGCTACCACACGCGAAGACTAGACGGCACTGTACCACGTCATATCACTAAAACCCACTAGGCCAAACTAGCCCGCCTAGGATTTGTACTCCCTCTGTTTCAAAGTTAGTAGTACAAAGTTGACTCATCTATTTTGGAATGGAGGGACGTCTCTGTACTGCTATGATTTTGTGCTGTACGTCTCTGTACTTTTGCTACGATTTTCCTACCCTATGAACCAAATGAGGCCTGAATGTATCCGTGTCGACTATTTTCTGATCGATTGCTAAGCCTACAATTTTAGGAGCTTGGGCTATTGGCCGATCGACGACGGATCAGTATAAGCGTACCACGAGCTCATCAGCCCCAACATTTCTCTTCGGTGAGTGTTTTGCAAGTACTATAGCTCGCACAGTAGCTAGCCTACTAACACCAAGAATCATCAAATAAGCCCTGTAATATGATAGACAGTTCAAACTTACATCTAAGCATGCCATATATTACATCAAAAGCTGGTGAGGATACATCTGTTTCCATAACTCGGAGAGGGTTTGCATGATTCACTATCAAACAAAAGTAGCAAGTACCGCCCACACAAGACAGTGCACTAGCCCTAAGATGGTTTGATAACACGCATCGTTCTTGTAATTAAACATAGGGCAATGCAAACTACCCTGAAGGATTAGCGCGACCAACTATTTCTTGTCATCGATCTCTCGGGCAATGACCACAGCACGGACAGTGGCATGGGAATCGATCTCTGGGGCGATGTCCACAGGACTGACCGCGACATCGGAATCGATCTCTGGGGCAATGTCCACAGGATGGACAGCGGCATCGGAATTGATCTCTGGGGCGATGCCAACAGGACGGACCGCGACATCGAAAACGATCTCTGGGGCGTTGTCCACAGGACGTGCCGCGACATCGGAATCATCAAGGATGTCCACCGGCACCTGCACAACCCTAACATATTAGCAAGCACATTACAAATAATCAAAAACCACAACTTTCGGTAATAAGCCATTATTTGTTACCTTGTGCAGCTCACCGGGGGATCCCATCCCTCCAGGGGCCATCTCCTCGTCCTCGATGGGGGCCATCACCTTGCCAGGGGAATACTGCTTCTCAATGGCAACTATCTCCTCAAACTAGGCCTTGAGCCTCGCATAGGTGGCCATCAGAGTTTCTGGGGTAGGCACGGTGGGGCCCTTGCTGTTCTTCCAACTTTCTTTGAGGAGTTCGTCAGCCACGTCGTCAACTCTTTGGCCAATGCTTGTTTCTTGGAGTTCTTCGTCTCCATGGGTTGGCCCGCCAACATGGTCAACTCGTTGGTCAGTGCTCGCTTCCTGGAGATCGCTGTCTCCAGTGGGTTGTCCGCCGGCAACTCTTTGCCTAGTGCTCCAGGATCCATCAATGAACTGACAAACAAAAAGCAGTCGAAAGGAAACCACAATTCACAATGAAAACGGGAAAAGAATAGGCTGTGAGAATCGGTCGGTGCTTCGCAAAAAGAAGATTCTTGGAATGAAAATATAGCAGCATCATGATGTCTACTACGCAACCTTCTTCATGTAGACGTTGTTGGGCCTCCAAGTGCAGAGGTTTGTAGGACAGTAGCAAATTTCCCTCAAGTGGATGACCTAAGGTTTATCAATTTGTGGGAGGCATAGGACGAAGATGGTCCCTCTCAAACAACCCTTCAACCAAATAACAAAGAGTCTCTTGTGTCCCCAACACACCCAATACAATGGTAAATTGTATAGGTGCACTAGTTCGGCGAAGAGATGGTGATACAAGTGCAATGTGGATGGTAGATATAGGTTTTTGTAATCTGAAAATATAAAAACAGCAAGGTAACTAATGATAAAAGTGAGCGTAAACGGTATTGCAATGCTAGGAAACCAGGCCTAGGGTTCATACTTTCACTAGTGCAAGTTCTCTCAACAATAATAACAAAATTGGATCACATAACTATCCCTCAACATGCAACAAAGAGTCACTCCAAAGTCACTAATAGCGGAGAACAAACGAAGAGATTATGGTAGGGTACGAAACCACCTCAAAGTTATTCTTTCCAATCAATCCGTTGGGCTATTCCTATAAGTGTCACAAACAGCCCTAGAGTTCGTACTAGAATAACACCTTAAGACACAAATCAACCAAAACCCTAATGTCACCTAGATACTCCAATGTCACCTTAAGTATCCGTGGGTATGATTATACGATATGCATCACACAATCCCAGATTCATCTATTCAACCAACACATAGAACCTCAAAGAGTGCCCCAAAGTTTCTACCGGAGAATCAAGACGAAAACGTGTGCCAACCCCTATGCATAGGTTCATGGGCGGAACCCGCAAGTTGATCACCAAGACATACATCAAGTGAATCACGTGATATCCCATTGTCACCACAGATACGCATGGCAAGACATACATCAAGTGTTCCCAAGTCATTAAAGACTCAATCCGATAAGATTACTTCAAAGGGAAAACTCAATCCATTACAAGAGAGTAGAGGGGGAGAAGCAACATAAGATCCAACTATAATAGCAAAGCTCGCGATACATCAAGATCGTGCCAAATCAACAACACGAGAGAGAGAGATCAAACACATAGCTACTTGTAGCGGCGGAACTCCCGATCTATTCTGTTCTCCGATCGTTTTAAGGTATATGGAGTTATATAGGCGGAAGAAGTACGTCGGTGGACCTCCGAGCTGTCCACAAGGCAGGGGGCGCGCCCTAGGGGGGTGGGCGCGCCCACCACCCTCGTGGGCAGCCCGGGACTCCCCTGGTGCAGCTCCCGTACTCCGTGGGATTCTTCTGGTCCAAAAATAGGTTCCGTGGAGTTTCAGGTGAATTGGACTCCGTTTGATATTCCTTTTATTCGAAACACTAAAATAGGCAAAAAAAACAATAATTCTGGGCTGGGCCTCCGGTTAATAGGTTAGTCCCAAAAATAATATAAAAGTGGAAAATAAAGCCCAATATTGTCCAAAACAATAGATAATATAGCATGGAGCAATCAAAAATTATAGATACGTTGGAGAAGTATCAGGCATCCCCAAGCTTAATTCCTGCTCGTCCTCGAGTAGGTAATTGATAAAAAAGAATTTTTGATGTGGAGTGCTACTTGGCATAATTTCAATGTAATTCTTCTTAATTGTGGTATGAATATTCAGATCCGAAAGATTCAAGACAAAAGTTCATATTGACATAAAAATAATAATACTTCAAGCATACTAATGAAGCAATTATGTCTTCTCAAAATAACATGGCCAAAGAAAGTTATCCCTACAAAATCATATAGTCTGGCCATGCTCTATCTTCGCCACACAAAGTATTTAAATCATGCACAACCGCGATGACAAGCCAAGCAATTGTTTCATACTTTTGACACTCTCAAACTTTTTCAATCTTCACGCAATACATGAGCGTGAGCCATGGATATAACACTATATGTGGAATAGAATGGTGGTTGTGGAGAAGACAAAAAGAAGGGAAGATAGTCTCACATCAACTAGGTGTATCAACGGGCTATGGAGATGCCCATTAATAGATATCAATGTGAGTGAGTAAGAATTGCTATGCAACAGATGCACTAGAGCTATAAGTGTATGAAAGCTCAAAAAGAAACTAAGTGGGTGTGTATCCAACTTGCTTGCTCACGAAGACCTAGGGCATTTTATGGAAGCCCATCATTGGAATATACAAGCCAAGTTCTACAATGTAAAATTCCCACTAGTATATGAAAGTGACAAAATGAGAGACTCTCTATCATGAAGATCATGGTGCTACTTTGAAGCACAAGTGTGGTAAAAGGATAGTAACATTGTCCCTTCTCTCTTTTTCTATCATTTTTTTTATTTTTTTTATTTTTTTATTTGGGCCTTTCTCTTTTTTTATGGCCTCTTTTTTTCCTTTTTTTTCGTCCGGAGTCTCATCCCGACTTTTGGGGGAATCATAGTCTCCATCATCCTTTCCTCACTTGGGACAATGCTCTAAAAATGATGATCATCACACCTTTATTTTCTTACAACTCAACAATTACAACTCGATACTTAGAACAAAATATGACTCTATATGAATGCCTCCGGCGGTGTACCGGGATGTGCAATGACTCATGAATGACATGTATGAAAGAATTATGAACGGTGGCTTTGCCACAAATACTATGTCAACTACATGATCATGCTAAGCAATATGACAATGATGGAGCGTGTCATAATAAACGGAACGGTGGAAAGTTGCATGGCAATATATCTCGGAATGGCTATGGAAATGCCTTGATAGGTAGGTATGGTGGCTGTTTTGAGGAAGGTATATGGTGGGTGTATGATACCGGCGAAAAATGCACGGTATTAGAGAGGCTAGCAATGGTGGAAGGATGGGAAAAGTGTGTATAATCCATGGACCCAACATTAGTCATAAAGAACTCATATACTTATTGCAAAAATGTAGAAGTTATCAAAGGAACGTATTACGCGCATGCTCCTAGGGGGATAGATTGGTAGGAAAAGACCATCGCTCGTCCCCGACCGCCACTCATAAGGAAGACAATCAATAAATAAATTATGCTCCGACTTCATCACATAACGGTTCAACATACGTGCATGCTACGGGAATCACAAACTTTAACACAAGTATCTCTCAAATTCACAACTACTCAACTAGCATGACTCTAATATCACCATCTCCATATCTCAAAACAATTATCAAGCATCAAACTTTTGTTAGTATTCAACACACTCATAAGAATTCTTACAAATCTTGTATGCTTAGAATATTAGGATTATTTAAGCAAATTACCATGCTATTTAAGACTCTCAACATAATCTAAGTGAAGCATGAGAGATCAATAGTTTCTATAAAACAAATCCACCACCGTGCTCTAAAAGATATAAATGAAGTACTAAAGCAAAAGCTGACTACTCCGAAAGATATAAGTGAAGATCAATGAGTAGTTGTATAATTATGTAACTATGTGAAGACTATCTAACATTTAAGAATTTCAGATCTTGGTATTTTATTCAAACAGAAAACAAAGCTAAATAAAATAAAATGACGCTCCAAGCAAAACACATATCATGTGGTGAATAAAAATATAGCTCCAAGTAAAGTTACCGATGAGCGAAGATTTAAAGAGGGATGCCATCCGGGCATCCCCAAGCTTAACTCTTACCACTCCTTATTCCATAGTCCATCGAATCTTTACCCAAAACTTGAAAACTTCACAACACAAAACTTAACAGAAATCTCGTGAGCTCCGTTAGCGAAAGAAAACAAAACACCACTTCAAGGTACTGTAATGAACTTATTATTTATTTATATTGGTGTTAAACCTATTGTATTCCAACTTCTATATGGTTTATAAACTATTTTACTAGCCATAGATTCATCAAAATAAGCAAACAACACACGAAAAACAGAATCTGTCAAAAACAGAACAGCCTGTAGTAATCTGTAACTAAAGCAAACTTCTGGAACTCCAAAAATTCTAAAATAAATTGGTGGACCTGAGGAATTTGTCTAGTAATCATTTTTAAAAAGAATCAACTAAATAGTACTCTCCAGTAAAAAGTTGAAGCTAATTTCGTGAGCGCTAAAGTTTCTGTTTTTTACAGCATGATCATAAAGACTTCACCCAAGTCTTCCCAAAGGTTCTACTTGGCACAAACACTAATTAAACACAAAACCACATCTAAACAGAAGCTAGATGGATTATTTATTCCTAAACATAACCAAAAAGCAAGAAACTAAATAAAATTGGGTTGCCTCCCAACAAGCGCTGTCGTTTAACGCCCCTAGCTAGGCATGATGATTTCAATGATGCTCACATAAAAGATAAGAATTGAAACATAAAGAGAGCATCATGAAGAATATGACTAGCACATTTAAGTCTAACCCACTTCCTATGCATAGGGATTTTTTGAGAAAACAACTTATGGGAACAATAATCAACTAGCATAGGAAGGCAAACAAGCATAACCTCAAAACTTTAAGCACATGGAGAGGAAACTTGATATTATTGCAATTCCTACAAGCATATATTCCTCCCTCATAATAATTTTCAGTAGCATCATGAATGAATTCAACAATATAACCAGAACCTAAAGCATTCTTTTCATGATCTATTTGCATAGAAATTTTACTACTCTCCACATAAGCAAAATTCTTCTCATTCGGAACAGTGGGAGTAAACTCAACAAAACAACTATAATGTGATTGAAAATTAAGATCAAGATGACAAGTTTCATGGTTATCATTATTCTTTAAAGCATACGTGTCATCACAATAATCATCATAGATAGGAGGCATGCTTTCATCATAGTAAATTTGCTCATCAAAGCTTGGGGGACAAAAAAAATCATCTTCATCAAACATAGATTCCCCAAGCTTGTGGCTTTGCATCTCATTAGCTTCATGGATATTCAAGGAATTCATACTAACAACATTGCAATCATGCTCATCAT
This sequence comes from Aegilops longissima, assembly GCA_021605205.1. Classification (NCBI taxonomy): domain Eukaryota; kingdom Viridiplantae; phylum Streptophyta; class Magnoliopsida; order Poales; family Poaceae; genus Aegilops; species Aegilops longissima. The sequence continues at coordinate 139,276,734 of CM038676.1, read as the reverse complement.
TCAAAGATTTAGTGACAAACATTCTAATGCATTCTTCTTCTAACACTTTGGCACAATTTTCCTTCCCATCATACTCACGAAAGATATTAAAAAGATCAAGTGTATGAGACAAACTCAATTACATTTTTTTGGTAGTTTTCTTTTATAAACTAAACTAGTGCTAAAACAAGCAACAAAAAGATTCGATTGCAAGATCTAAAGATATACCTTCAAGCACTCACCTCCCCAGCAACGGCGCCAAAAAAGAGCTTAGTTGACGGGGTGTGAGTGTCGCTTACCTAGCCTCCCCGGCAACGGCGCCAGAAAAGAGCTTGATGTCTACTACGCAACCTTCTTCTTGTAGACGTTGTTGGGCCTCCAAGTGCAGAGGTTTGTAGGACAGTAGCAAATTTCCCTCAAGTGGATGACCTAAGGTTTATCAATCCGTGGGAGGCGTAGAATGAAGGTGGTATCTCTCAAACAACCCTGCAACCAAATAACAAAGAGTCTATTGTGTCCCCAACACACCCAATTCAATGGTAAATTGTATAGGTGCACTAGTTCGGCGAAGAGATGGTGATACAAGTGCAATATGGATGGTAGATATAGGTTTTTGTAATCTGAAAATATAAAAACAGCAAGGTAACTAATGATAAAAGTGAGAGTAAACAGTATTGCAATGCTAGGAAACAAGGCCTAGGGTTCATACTTTCACTAGTGCAAGTTCTCTCAACAATAATAACATAATTGGATCACATAACTATCCCTCAACATGCAACAAAGAGTCACTCCAAAGTCACTAATAGAGGAGAACAAACGAAGAGATTATGGTAGGGTACGAAACCACCTCAAAGTTATTCTTTCCAATCAATCCGTTGGGCTATTCCTATAAGTGTCACAAACAGCCCTAGAGTTCATACTAGAATAACACCTTAAGACACAAATCAACAAAAACCCTAATGTCACCTAGATACTCCAATGTCACCTCAAGTATCCGTGGGTATGATTATACGATATGCATCACACAATCTCAGATTCATCTATTCAACCAACACATAGAACCTCAAAGAGTGCCCCAAAGTTTCTATCGGAGAATCAAGACGAAAACGTGTGCCAACCCCTATGCATAGGTTCATGGGCGGAACCCGCAAGTTGATCACTAAGACATACATCAAGTGAATCATGTGATATCCCATTGTCACCACAGATACGCACGGCAAGACATACATCAAGTGTTCCCAAGTCATTAAAGACTCAATCCGATAAGATTACTTCAAAGGGAAAACTCAATCCATTACAAGAGAGTAGAGGGGGAGAAGCAACATAAGATCCAACTATAATAGCAAAGCTCGCGATACATCAAGATCGTGCCAAATCAAGAACACGAGAGAGAGAGAGATCAAACACATAGCTACTTGTACATACCCTCAGCCCCGAGGGTGAACTACTCCCTCCTCGTCATGGAGAGCACCGGGATGATGAAGATGGCCACCGGTGAGGGTTCCCCCCTCCGGCGGGGTGCAGGAACAGGGTCCCGATTGACTTTTGGTGGCTACAGAGGCTTGCGGCGGCGGAACTCCCGATCTATTCTGTTTTCCGATCGTTTTAGGGTATATGGAGTTATATAGAGAGAAGAAGTACGTCGGTGGACCTCCGGGCTGTCCACGAGGCAGGGGGGCGCACCGTAGGGGGGTGGGCGCGCCCACCACCCTCGTGGGCAGCCCGGGACTCCCCTGGTGCAGCTCCCGTACTCCGTGGGCTTCTTCTGGTCCAAAAATAGGTTCCGTGGAGTTTCAGGTCAATTGGACTCCGTTTGATATTCCTTTTCTTCGAAACACTGAAATAGGCAAAAAACAGCAATTCTGGGTTGGGCCTCCGGTTAATAGGTTAGTCCCAAAAATAATATAAAACTGGAAAATAAAGCCCAATATGGTCCAAAACAGTAGATAATATAGCATGGAGCAATCAAAAATTATAGATACGTTGGAGACGTATCACATCACTGATTCGCCCACCTTTCCTTCATCGGTACAGAAGAAAAATGGCAGAAGTGAGTAGCCTGGAGTGAGATTTTCTTCAAGAAAGGGGAGAAAGGGCTTCAACGAGCGTTCGGTGAAATGATGGTTGCTTCGTCCAGATCCAACTCGAGGCCACTTTACCACCTTTGGTAAAGGTGTGGGTTTTGTGATATGACGGGTCATGACGGCCACACCGGGGTGACCGGTGAGTTTCGACTGTAGCACCTCGCTGTGATTTGGTGGATGGCGCACGGGCCCGGATGCTTTGATGTCCCGCATGTACATAGAGCGGCTAGTCATATAGAGTAGGAGTGGTCAATATTGTGCACCGCGACCAAGGCGGAGAGGAAAATGAGAGAACTATGTAATTAATGCATGAGTTTAATTAGGGTAGTTTTGTAAAGTACGAGATACATTCCTCCAATCGCAAAATGACTTGGTTGATGAGATTTGAGCCCTATAAACCGGAAGGGAGATTTGAGATAATGCACGCGGTGTAGTCTAGTCACTTGTTGGAATCTCTAGAAAGACTTATACCACATCATTCTTTGCTTCTTCTTACTACTACGTACTACTTCGCCGACATGTGGGACAGCCAGCAGCATCCGGGTCGACGTAATACGTGTCATGCGCCAGATTAGAGTGTGGAACGGAAGGGGGGCATCACCCCGGTCGTACCGCCTGGCCCTGTTTGGATAGTCTAACTCGGTTAAAGGTTAGAGTTAGATTCAAATCCTGAACTAACCCTGAAGTAACTCTAGCGAAAGAGGTGTTTGGATGACAGGGTTAGATGGAGCGCGGATACGGCGAGGTGCCTTCATGGGCGGTGCGAGAGGGAGGGAGGGAGAGGACGAGAAGCTTCGAGGACGTGGGGAGGGATCTGCTGCGGGGAGAGCGAGAGAAAAATGTGTTTTTAGTGTCCCGAGAAGAACTAACCCAAATAAGCACCTCTTGGGTGGGTTAGATTTTTTTTTTGGTTAGTTGAGTTCAAACTAACCCAAACTAACTCTGACACATGGATCCAAACAGTAACCCAAACTAACCCTCCTGTTTGGATATTTTTGGGTTAGTTGAGTTCAAACTAACCCAAACTAACTCTAACACATGGATCCAAACAGTAGCGTGCTGTCAAATCGCACAACCCGACCTTTCCAGCAGTAAGTAAGTTGAATCCGCTACTCCCTCACCCTCCTCGCCTCTCTGTCAAACCGCCTACGCGAAAACTACCGCGCGTACTGCCCGGGAAAAGCCCCGCCCTCAACTTTTAACTACACGAAAATAGTTCGAGCTTGTTCATTCTATATAAATGCTAGTACTGTATGTTTATTCACCCGTGGGGTTGTGCAATGAATGGAGGTCCGGGGAGCACAAGTGAACAATACTACTAGTAGTAGTAAGTAGGAGTCGTACATGTAGTCACCTTAAATAGAGAGTTTCTTTTCTTTAATGCCACGTACACAAATTGAAACGATTGTTTTGGAGAGTGTCGGTGTCAAAACCGGTGGATCTCGGGTAGGGGGTACCGAACTGTGCGTCTAAGGTGGATGGTAACAGGAGGCGGGGGACATGATGTTTACCCGGGTTCGGGCCCTCTCGATGGAGGTAATACCCTACTTCCTGCTTGATTGATCTTGATTATATGAGTATTACAAGAGTTGATCTACCATGAGATCGTAGAGGCTAAAACCTAGAAGCTAGCCTATGGTATGATTGTTGTTGTCCTACGGACTAAACCCTCCGGTTTATATAGACACCGGAGGGGGCTAGGGGTACACAGAGTCGGTTACAAGGGAGGAGATCTACATATCCGTAATGCCAAGCTTGCCTTCCACGCCAAGGAGAGTCCCATCCGGACATGGGACGAAGTCTTCAATCTTGTATCTTCATAGTCCAACAGTCCGGCTAAAGTATATAGTCCGGCTGTCCGAGGACCCCCTAATCCAGGACTCCCTCAGTAGCCCCTGAACCAGGCTTCACTGACGTTGAGTCCGGCGCACAGATTGTCTTCCTCATTGCAAGGCGGGTTCTTCCTCCGAATACTCCATAGAAGATTTTGAACACAAGGATAGTGCTCGGCTCTGCAAAACAAATTCCACATACCACCGCAGAGAGAATAATAATTCCACAAATCTAATCTGCTGACACATTTTGCAGCATGACATCACACCACAGCTCGGTCATTATTCTAACCATTTTTCTCAACTAGCCACTACACATATTGCGAGGCGGTTTTCTTGGCACGTCTTGTCGAAGCAGAGATCTTGTCCCCCTTATTACGGGATTCTCATCAATATGGGTATGGGTAACCCAATCGTGCCATCAATTACAGCGCTTGGGGAATAAGCGGTTTTACTAGGCAAGTGGGGAGGCGCAGAATGCCTGCTGCCTTTATAAGGGGACAAGGACTCCCTTTCGCACCCACGCTTTCTTCTTCCCGACCCATTCCCCTCCGCCCAAGCTCCAGCACCCAAGCGTTCATCTTCTCTGCCCACAAAGGCCTTCCGAAAATGTCCGGATCCGGAGCAGGAGGCAAATGGATGGCCTCTACCGTCCGGGAGAAGGATATCAAAAAGCTTCGGGAGGCCGAGTATCTGGCCAAGAAAATCAGCCATCATCTCCCGACGGCGGGACAGATCGTCCCTACTCCGAAACCCCACGAGAGGGTTGTATTCCTCCCTCACTTTGTCAGTGGGCTAGGGTTTCCCCTCCACCCATTCGTCCGCGGCATCATTTATTATTATTGGATCGATCTTCACGATCTGTCCCCTAATTCCTTCCTCAACATCTCGACATTCATTGTCGTGTGCGAGGCTTTTCTCCACATCTCGCCACATTTCGGCTTATGGCTGAAGATTTTTAATGTGAAGCCCAAGGTAGTGGGTGGCGAGCACGCCGAGTGCGGGGGCGCTATGGTGAGCAAGATGCCCAACGTTACATGGCCAACAGGCACCTTTAACGACTCCGTCAAGGAGTGGCAACGGCAGTGGTTTTACATCACCGAGCCGCGCGGCACGGAATGGGCCGCTACTCCCGAGTTTCGATCCGGTGCCCCCCTGCGGCTTACATCCTGGGTCAAGAAGGGCCTGAACTGGTCCTCGTCCGACGAATTGTCGGTGCTCCAGACGCGCGTTAAAGATATCGGATACAAGAACATTGAACTTGTCAATGTGGTCCAGGTGATGTTAGTTCGCCGGATTCTGCCTTGTCAACACCGGACTTGCAATCTATGGGAATTCGATCCTGCCAAGCACCAAACCTTGCGAGAGCTTTTCAGCTCCTCGCACAAGGACATCTGGAAGGTGCTTTTCAAGTCCCGCAAATCATGGCCGGACTCCGCCGAAGACCGCGGGTACCAACTGTCCCGCCCTGCAAGTTCGGTAAGTAATCGTACTTTTTGTCCGCATAACCCAAGGGAAGCGCTTAATGTGTTTTCCACAATTCTCCTAGGGCTGGACGAAGAAGGCGGAGCGGATCCATTGTCCGGCCCTGCTACCCGAAGAACCGGCAGTCCCACTTCTGACAAAGATGATGGTCCTGGCGCCTTACAAGGTGCCGAAGAAGACGGCTGAGAAGGGGGCCAAAAAGACCCGGGGCGGCCTTCGTCGCCGCGGCACTTCGGACACAATATCCGAAGGCTCTGATGCCCGTTCCGCCTCCGAAGATGACGAGGAGGAAGATGAATCCCCTACGGGGGAAAGAAAGAAGAGGACGGCCTCCGCACACTTGGAGGCCGAGTCACCTAAAAGGGGAAAAGCTCCTTTTCCGAAGGAGTCCACTGCCGCCGCCGACAGCGGCCCGACGTGGGATCCCAGGGCCCAGCCCCTGGTGAACTCGTGAGTATATACAGTCCGAATACGTTTATGCGTCCATACTTATCATGGCATACTATTTTAACCTGAGCCATTTTTTTTGTAGTCCGGCGAGGTCCCGTACCGAACAATCCTCATTAGAGGATTCGCTGAGCTCAGATGCTATGGAAAGCGGGACGCCCCCGAAGGCCCCTTCCTTCGAATAGGTGAATACCACCGAGGATTCGTCCTAGAGGGACCCCGGCCAAGGAGGAGAGGAAAAGACTATGGAGGCGGCGCCTGGAGGTCAAACTTCAGGGGCCGAACAAATGGGGGAGAAAATTCCCATGGGAGCTGACGGCGGGGGCCATCTTGAATTCGGCTCCCAGCCGGATGCAGTTATGGAGACCAATACGGCTCCAGAATCAGGCAGGCAGCCTCTCCCGGCTGGAGGGGGCGTACCGGCAACCTCTGTCCAACCAGAGGTGTCGGATGCTTTGTTGGTGGTGCTGAAAAGCGCCTCCATCGTTTATGAACACCGTGCCCTTATGGGCGCGGTGATTGAGAAGATTCAGTCTGCTGAGAGTGGACTGAATGGAGCCTGTATCAGCCTTATAAAAGGTTTTGAGGTATGTTTTTCGAAGAGTGTCATGGTATGGATAGTAGCCCCTGATACACTGTTCGGTGAAAGAAAAAGCCGGACAGAGGATCAAATTTATGTTCGCAGGAAGACTCATTGAATGACATCTATTTCTCTTCTGTTATAAGCAGGCGTTTGTAGCGGCTGCTGCCTCTCATACTACGGAGATCTCCGGACTGAATCAAAGTCTGGAGCGGGCCAAAGAAGAACTTGGCCAGTTGAAAATGCAGTTGGGAGATAAACAAGGTATGCACAAGTATTGTTCGCATTTATTGCGAATGAATTTTCAGTATGGTGAAATAGGCTTCATGATTTTCACTAGGGATGGTGACCGAAGTCGAGGCCCTAAAGAAGGTTGTGGCCGAGGCCGATAAAAAGGCAACCACAGAGCAAGCTCTTTGTGAGAAGTACGAGGCCAGGGTTATTAAAGCTGAGCAGGAGCTGCAAGAGGCAGTGAAGAAATGCGAGACCTTGGAGCAGAGTTTAATGGAGAAAGAATCTGAACTCGCCAAGGCGCATCTGGCCACGAGCCATGCCCGGGGGGAAACCCAAATCGCCCTGTAGGAGATCCAAGAGGAGAGGAAGATCGCGACGGTAAGGCTTTTTCCTTGTAAAGCAGGTATTTGAGGAGAAGATTATGTGTCTAATTTTGAAGTCAGGTTTCTCCAGGGGTATTTGCGGAGTTGCCCCGCAGCATATCGGATGCCACAAAATTCTACCGGGCCGAAGAAAGGAACACTACGGATAAGCTCTTCTGGTCGCAGTATTTGGCACTGAATTATCCGGTGCCTTTTGCCGATCAACTGAAACAGCTGATCGAACTCCATAAGGCGGCGGAACTAGCCATGAAGGATTTGATTATCCGGCTATGGCCCACCGAGCCGATTCAAAACAGCTACTTTGGGCTCATGAAGCGGCTTGTAAGCGCTTGTCCTCGACTTGACGTTATCAAGCGGTCGGTCTGCATAGAGGGTGCGCGAATGGCCTTCGCTCGCGCAAAGGTGCACTAGGGGAAGATGGATGCTGAGAAGCTGATGACCGAAGGGCCGTCAGAGGGAAGGAGCACCGCAAGCTCGAATTATATTATGAAAGTGTCCTGAAAGGATCCTACCTTGCAGCGGAGCTATGTACCAAGGACATTATGTTTCCATGAATGCAAATCATGTCGTCCTTCGTAATGTCTGAACAGGGTCATTTATATTATTTATTTCCTGTTATATAAAAGTTTACCCTCCTGTGCAGCCGTTTTATATGTTAAACCTGAGAGTTGGCTAGTCGTCGGCTTCTGCCCCCATGTAAGAAGTACGGGGGTGTTCGGGATAAACCTGAGCACTCTTTATCCCATTTTTGGGTACTATAGGGCTTTATCACTCTCACTTAGCCATAGGAGCTTTAGTAAGGTAGGCGCAGCCCCTGGTGTTCGGAAGACCGTACTAGGGGCTCTATAAGCACCTGATCGGAGGAAAAACTGATCCATCGCACGCTGCATTGGTTATGGCATTATGCGGGAGAAATCCTTAAAGATTTTACGACCTCTCGAATAGCTGACCAGCTCTCGCCGTAGCATGACTGTCAGTTTTCGGCTTTCTCTACTGAGGTGCTCGTCCGGGAACCGGGACACAATCGCAGTAGTTCTCCCAGTGCTACCTTAGCCGATATAGCGGAACGTAAGGTACCAAAACATGGGAGCCGGGAAAACCCAACTATTGACCCAAGACATGATTCGGAGCTGATGCAGATAATGCTATAAGTTTGGGGTGCCGAACTTCCACGAAGGTGTTCAGGCTTTATTGTCATACTATGGGTAAAACGAAGCCCCTGGCACGTTCAAAGGCATATCGCGGTGTACGGATGCCACTCGACAAAAGAGTTTTAATAAGAAATGACAGCAGAAAAGCGTCATACAAATCCACATATTTTATTTGAATAGTACGTCGATGCGTATAAGACGGGTATTAATGGAAAAGAAATATGACTGTGGAACCTGATGAGACCAGGGAAGAAGAAGCTGCGTGCGGATCCGGAGTATAGTCGGATGGTCATCGTGGGGAATATCTAAGTATTCCCTTGCACGTTCGGGCTGCCTCCATATCGCCCGTCCTGGTCGATGCAAAGGTGAGCCTGCAAATGAAATGTAAGAAATGTTTGTGTGCCGCAGACCTGTTGAGCCGCTGTATGCGGCCTATCTTGGCCCTTGCCGGAGCGTTTAATTGAGCTCTGGACGAGCCGGGCTATGCTGCCGCGAAGTAGTTCGAAGTCCTTAGCGGTATCCGGGAGCCTGGCCGTCGACTCGAGGTTTGGCTACAAGGTGCTGCTCATTTCTTCTGCTGTTAAGGCAGCGGTGTACTTGTTGCTGCGGAAAGAAAGGTCGGCCTTGCCCTTAGCCGTGATGACGCCACATGGACCGGGCATCTTGAGCTTACGGTAGGCGTAATGGGGCACCGTGTTAAATCGAGCGAATGAGGTTCGTCCGAGCAGTGCCTGATAATCACTGCGGAAGCGGACGATTTCGAAGGTTAACTCTTCGGTACGGTAATTGTCTGGTGATCTGAAGACTGCCTCGAGGGCAATGGAGCCTGTACAACTGGCTTCCACACCTGGTATAATGCCTTTGAAAGTGGCTGTAGTGGGTTTGATCATCGAATGATCGATGCCCATCTTGCGCACTGTGTCCTGGTAAAGCAGGTTTAGACTGTTGCCTCCGTCCATAAGGACTCGTGTGAGGTGGAACCCGTTAATTATTGGGTCAAGGACTAGTGCGGCTGGATTGCCCTGATTGGCGTTGACCGGACGATCTGTGTGGTTGAAGGTGACCGGCCCTAGTTTATATTGTGGGATGGCTGGTTCCGTTAAGTCGGCATCCCTAGGGGTGCGTATCGGGTCCGGGTTGGGAATTTGGGTGGTGTTTACCACGTTCACCGTTTGGATTTGCGGGGGAAATTTCTTTTGCCCTCCTGTGTTCGATGATCTGGGCTCTTCGTTGCCATCATCGCTTTGAGACCCCCCTTTACTATTTTTGGCGCCTGCCCTGCCGGCTTGTTTGAAGACCCAGCATTCTCTGTTGGTATGGGTGGCTGGCGTCCCTAGGGTGCCATGAATTTGGCATTGACGATCGAGTATGCGGTCCAGACTGGATGGATCCGAATTGTTATTTTTGAGGGGCCCTTTCCGCTGACCGGACTTTGAGTCACTAAACCCGGCATTAACTGCCGTATCTTCGGCGTTTTCACCATATTTGCGGCGCTTGTGTTTGTTGTGTCGTGGTTTTCCGTTGCTATCCCTGGCCTCTGATAAGCCAGGTTTGCTTGTTGTGTTGTTACTACGAGCCAACCAGCTATCTTCGCCCGCACAAAAGCGGGTCATAAGTGTTGTGAGGGCTGCCATGGATTTTGGCTTCTCTTGACCGAGGTGTCGGGCGAGCCACTCATCACGGATGTTATGCTTAAATGCCGCTAAGGCCTCTGCATCCGGACAGTCAACAATATGGTTCTTCTTAGTTAGGAACCGGGTCCAGAATTTCCTGGCCGATTCCCCTAGCTGCTGAGTTATATGACTTAAATCGTCAGCATCCGGTAGTCGCACATAAGTGCCATGGAAATTATCCAAGAATGCATCTGCCAAGCTCTCCCAACTTTCGATGGAGTTTGCCGGCAAGCTATTCAGCCAATTCCTAGCCGGCCCTTTGAGTTTTAGCGGGAGGTACTTGATGGCGTGTAGATCATCCCCGCGGGCCATGTGAATGTGGAGGAAGAAGTCTTCTATCCATATCGCGGGATCTGTGGTACCATCATATGATTCAATGTTCATGGGTTTAAACCCTTCTGAGAATTCATGATCCATTACTTCATCGGTGAAGCATAGGGGGTGTGCAGCGCCTCTGTGCCGGGATATGTCACGACGCAGTTCATACGGGTCTTGTCTGCTGTATTCGGCCCGGCCGGATCTGCTTTTAGTGTATCCGGCGTGACGATCATCGTCATGCGTTGGGGCGCGACCCCGTGATCCGTAGATCGATCTTGTATGTCCTGCTTTGTTTTCCAATACGTCTCGCAGGTCCCGCGTTTTGCCCTGGGCCATGGTGTTTTTGTTTGTCTGGCGACGGGGTGCGGGCTGGACTTCGGCCTGATGTGCCCATCTGTCTCGGCCACGAGGTGGCCGATCAGCCATATCATATGCTGGTAATGTAGGTTTTAATGCTTCCTCCTCAAGTTGGCGTAGCAACCTGCGCTTTGGGTAACTCTTGGTTGGGCGTTCGAGTTCGTATTCCTCGGCCGCCAGGACTTCAGTCCATCTATCCGTTAGCAGATCTTGATCAGCTTGAAGTTGTTGTTGCTTTTTCTTCAGGTTGTTTGTTGTGGCTATAATCCGGCGCTTGAAGCTCTCCTGCTCGACGGGATCCTCAGGCACGATAAATTCTTCGTCGCCGAGGCTCACCTCGTCTTCGGAGAGAGGCATGCAATTGCCATCCTATGATTCTCCGTCTGCTGCCTGTTCCGGAGGGCTAACTTGTTCATCCTCCCGCTCGAGGTCTGGCTGGGGGGGATTGTCGTTGTCTTCGGCACTATCCGGAGCATTATTGTCTCTTGTGCCGGTATCGCTGTTTTTGCTAGAGCAGCGCCGCTGACGTTGGTGCTTGTATTGCTTCTTGGAGGGATTATCCTCCGTTGTCTTATCGCCATCGCCTTCTTTGGGGTGTCCACCATGTGTATATCATATGATGAGGTGGCAGTCCAGCGCCCTGTGGGCGGTGGTTCCTGTTTGTCTCATGCATCGTCGTCCATACCGTTGATGTCTTCGGAGGCGGAATCGAGCATGTCGGTTAAATCGTCGACAGTGGCTACTAAGTGGGTGGTGGGTGGGGAGCGAATTTCTTCATCGTCCGCATCCCATTCTAGCCGGACATAGTTCGGCCGAGGGTCTCCTGACAAGGAGAGACACCTCAATGAGTTTAGCACGTCGCCAAAGGGCGAGTGCTGAAAGATATCCGCGGAGGTAAACTCCATGATCGGTGCCCAATCGGATTCGATAGGCACGGACGCAGGCGGTTCGGAGCCCGTGGCCGGGGACGAATCTAAGTGTCCGGCAACACGGGTCTCATAGGAAGTGAAGTAGGCATTCGGCTCTATCGCCGCTGAGTGCGCGGCCTTCGTGGCGGGGTCCATCCACCCGTCCTCAGACGGCGCAATTTGTTCCGGATTGAGGGTCGGAGTTGTTGCAGGTGTGATCTCCCGAACACTGTCCGACGGCAGAGCTAAGTCATGCTCATCGTGGCTATGCGGCGCACCTGACATGGGCTCGAATCCGTCGAAGATCAAGTCTCCGCGGATGTCGGCAGTATAGTTCAAGTTTCCAAACCTGACCTGATGGCCAGGGGCGTAGCTCTCGATATGTTCCAGATGGCCAAGCGAGTTGGCCCGCAGTACAAAGCCGCCGAATACGAAAATCTGTCCAGGGAGGAAAACCTCACCCTGGATCGCATCGTTGCAGATGATTGAAGGAGCCATCAAGCCTTGTGGTGACGGCACAGTGGAACTCTCAATTTAAGCACCAATGTCGGTGTCAAAACCAGCGGATCTCGGGTAGGGGGTCCCGAACTGTGCGTCTAAGGCGGATGGTAACAGGAGGCGGGGGACACGATGTTTACCCAGGTTCGGGCCCTCTCGATGGAGGTAATACCCTACTTCCTGCTTGATTGATCTTGATGATATGAGTATTACAAGAGTTGATCTACCATGAGATCATAGAGGCTAAACCCTAGAAGCTAGCCTATCGTATGATTGTTGTTGTCCTACACACTAAACCCTCCGGTTTATATAGACACCGGAGGGGGCTAGGGTTACACAGAGTCGGTTACAAGGGAGGAGATCTACATATCCGTAATGCCAAGCTTGCCTTCCACGCCAAGGAGAGTCCCATCCGGACACGGGACGAAGTCTTCAATCTTGTATCTTCATAGTCCCACAGTCCGGATAAAGTATATAGTCCGGCTGTCCGAGGACCCCCTAATCCAGGACTCCCTCAGAGAGAAAAAGATAATCACTCCACTATATATGTACGCAAGGGCCTAGTCGGATTTCGGGTTCCGGCAGACCCTTAAGGTTCGAACTCTGGGGTGCGCGCGGAGATCCAACCCTCCACCGTCTCGTACCTCGCCGAATCGCAGGGACCTGAACTACTGGAAAGAACAGCACAAGAGACACGAGATTTATACTAGTTCGGGCCACCGTTGTGGTGTAATACCCTACTCTAGTTTGTGGTTTGGTGGATTGCCTCTTGGGCTGATGAGGAACAGTACAGGGAAGAACAGCCTCGCGAGGGTCTGTTCTTGGAAGGTGTGATGAACTGCTAAGTGGTGTCCCGCCGCTCTAGCTTGAGGATCGGGTCTCTATCTCTCTCTCTGGGTGCTCATCGTCCCCTTACTCTGAGTGTGGCTACTCCTATTTATATGTGAAGGCCCTGGGCCTCTTCCCAAATATTGAGCGGGAAGGGTGCCAACAATTGGCCATTTTTAAGGGGGAACAGCGGGTACACTTATCCTGACTAAAGTTGGTCCTCGCTTTGCCAAAGGCTCTGGTGATGGCGCCGCTTGGGCTCCACGATGATCGCATTCCAGCCGTTGGGGCTGGTCTTGGTCTTGTTGCACGAAACGGATGCCTTTGCTTGATGCTCTCGCTGCGCTTGCTCCCTTTGCACCAAAGAGGAAGGAGGACATCAGCGGGCTGGCGCCCGACCGGCGCCCTTGGTCGTCATGGCTTGCGTCATGGGCACCTCGCGAGAACCCTGCCTTGAACTCTCCGCCTCCTCGTGAGCCACCGACGAGGCCGTGCTGAGGAAGCTCCTTGTCGTCCGCCCATGAATCTTGGCCCCTCGCGAGGTCTTGAGCTTGTGTTGATGAAGATGGGCTGTCCAGGCCTCCTTTGAGCCACGCCGCAGCCGCAGCAGCGAGCAAGTCTGGGGACCCCGTTCCCGAACGCCGACAGTAGCCCCGGGCCCATGGCGCGCCCGAACTTGGCCGAGCAGAGGCGAAAGGGCAAGTCGCGGCGTCACGGGCCCTAACAGCTGCTGACCTTAGGCGGCAGCGTGGCGGTTGATTGGACGTGGGCAGCACTGTTCCCGCACGCTTCCTTATTTCGTGCCTTGCTAGGCGGACATGCTGCTGTACACATATGTTCTCCTCTTTGCTGCTTGTGCGCCCCTGTCCTTCACTCTCTCGAACTCCAGCTTCCATTTCCAATCCAATCCCGAATCTCCCCCCCTCCTTTCAATCGCCATGGATCCGACGAAGAAGGGGAAAGGGAAGAAACCTGTGCCTCCGCCTCGCTCGCTCGCCGCCGGCGGCCTCCGCTGTCGACCCGTCGATCATACTCAATCTAGAGGGCTTGGCCAAGGTTAGTTCGGCTCTGGCCACCTCCTTCAACGAATGCGGGAGGACGACGGCTTGGCCCGCGTCCCACTTCTCCATCGACAGGATAGTCACCGAGGTCCGGTGTTTCGCTGACGCCCTGTGGGTGGGGCTGGTTCCCCCCTTGTATGATTTCTTCAATGCCGTGCTTTCCCACTATCAGATCCACATGATGCATCTGGGTCCTGAGTCCATTACTCTCCTCTCGGTCTTCGCCTTCATTTGTGAGGCAATGATGGGCATCCTTCCCTCGGTTGCCTTGCTGCGCCACTTCTTCTCTCTGCGCCTTGTCGACCCCACTCAATGCTCGGCGTGTGTGAGCTTCGTCGCCACGCCCGAGACATCGGCCTCGGGGATTGACTTCAGCCTGCCTCCGCCCGCGGCTGAGTTCCGCGAGAGGTGGCTGTACGTGGATCTCGGGGTGCCCAGCCCCCTGCTATCAGAGCCAACTTCGCCTGCTGTCCCCAATTCAGGCTGGGGCCAGGAGACGCTTTCAAGCCCTCGGCTCATCTTTGTCTGGCGCCGCTTCGCGTTCCTGAGGTCGCTTGATGTAACAGCGGCCAAGGTGGTGAAGGAGTTGCTGATGCGCCGCATTGCTCCTCTCCAACGCCATTCCCACCGGTTGTGGGCCTTCTGTGGGCCTGGTGACCGTATGAGGCTCCAGGAAGAAGACCTGACGCCTGAAGCGCTAAGGAAAGTGCTCCTGGTCCTGACTGGCAACCCCAACCCTGGCGGCATCCGGCATGAAGGGGCCTTGCTGTACGTCTGCCGGAACAGGGGCAATTTGGTGAACCAGATGCCTATCTTCGATGAATGGGGGCTGCGCCCTGCTGGTCTCCAGGGGCCTCGCGAGAATCCAGTGGTGGTGACAGCCCTTCCAGTCGGCCAAGGCGGCTCCTCCTCGAGTGGCGGAGCAGGGAGGCACAAGCCGCCAGAGGATGAAGGGACCTCCGCCGGGGTGACAGCGCCGGGCGATGCTCATGAGGGGGCAGCTCCTGAGGCTCATTCCGCTGCGGCTATGGGCGGCAGGCAGCCGCCCGCAGCGCTTGCGGATGGAGCCCCCGAGGCCCCTGCTGCTTCTTTTGTTGAGGCGATCAGCAGCGCGCGTCAGGCGGATGCCCCTGACGCGGGTCGCCTTGATGCTCCTCCCTCGCCGCAGGCTGACCCCTGCGCTCAAATCTTGGGTCGCTTCCGCGTGAACTTCGAGGACCTCCGGAAGAGAAGGGAGGCCCTGGGCAATGATTACCCTTGCCGCCTGCTGAAGCGTAGGAAGTACTTCGCCACTGATGAGTAAGCCTTTTCTTCCTCCAGCTCCTGATTCTTCTGCTGCTTGTACTGATCCTTGCCATGCAGGCCCCTTCCTGCCGAGCTCACGGAGACGGGTGAGGAGCCGTCCTCCCCGGCTTTGCCCCCTCCCCCGTCCTTGAGTGCTCCAACCAGTGGAACCCTTGTGGTGAGGGCGACCGGGGAGGCGAACCGTCCCGAGGCGCGTCGTGGTCCTGCGCGCCTCGCGATCCTTCCTCGCGAGCCTTCCCGTGGCATAGCTAGCCTGCCGTGGGCTTCTCGCCTGGTTGTGGATGGCGATTGGCTGGCGCTTCCTGCGCCCTCGTCTGGGATGGGCTGGCTCGGTAGGGCTTGGCGGGCGCGCCCGGCCGTCGCGGGTGCCAGCCCCCAGCCCCCTGCCCGGAGGGGGAGCGTTGGTTCGCGGCTCCCGCGCCAGTCTGGGGCGGTTGATGGTGTGGATGACGTGCGCGAGCGTGCCCGGGAGCGCCGCGCCCTTCGCCAAGGATTTCTTCGAAGGGCGGCTGACGCGGTGAGCCTGCTTGGTGAAGAGCTCGCTGATGAAGACGCGCGCCTTGAGGCCGAGGGCCTGCGCCTGGCTGCAGAGAGGCGCGAGCTGGAGGGCGTCGCCGCCCTTGAGCGCCACTGGCGTGACCTTGATGAAGAGGAGGCCAAGGCGTAGCTGGCAGCATCTCGGGAGGCCTGTTCTCGGGCCGTCGAGGAGGCCCGGGCAGCTAACAGGCGGCGAGAGGCGGCGGAGGAGCGGGCACGGGATCTCCTGGCCCGGTGCCACTCACTGGAGGAGCAAGTGGAGCTGCTCGAGGCAGCCCTTGCGTCGATGAAGGTGGCCTCCGGTGACCCGGTGGAGCTCGAGCGTGAGGAGGCGCTGACGCTGAAGTCGCGAGCAGCGTGGTCTGGCGCTGAGACGAGGGAGCGCTTGGCGGCAGGGCAGAGGATGAGGTCGCGGCGGGAAGCCCGCGTCTGGAGGAGGTCGACGCGCCCGTGTGGCGGCGGCGCTTGAACCTCGGCGAAGTTTGAGGAGCGGCTGGGGTTGATCAAGGCCGAGGCTGAGGCAGGACTGCTGCCTTGAGGGCCAAGCCGGAGGAGGCGACGCGCGGGCCGATGCTCTTCGGGCCGCCTCGAGGTGGCGCAGAGGAAGTCCACCACCTCCCAGGCCGAGGCGCTCCTTCTTCGCCAACGGGTGGAGGAGGCCGAGGCCGTCGCGCGCCAGAATGCAGACGAGATGCGTCAGCGGTGAATCCTGGAGCATGAGCATGGTCCCATGCTCGCCACGCCCGGAAAGAGCTAACGCAGCCTTGGATAATATCTGCGGCGGCGGCAAGGGCGCCGCAGACGCGTTAACTACGCCGGCAACCTTCAGTTCTTCACCGACGTGGTGGTGCGGCTGGAGGCGCGGTCGGTCAGGGCCAATAGGTTGGTGGAGGAGAGGAGCCGCGCGCTGCTCGGGCGCGCCTTCTCTCGTGTCTTCAGCCATCTCCAGGACATGGACCCCCACTTCGATTTTGACGCGGCCATCGCCCCAGTTCCCCAGGCCGTCCGGGCGACTGGGCGACTGGTGGAAGATAACGTGGATGCCTCGTCCGGGCCTTTGCTTCGACGACGACGGCGTGGTCGTGGCCGCCGATGAGGGCGGCGTGGTGAACGGCCCAGACGCCACCGACGATCACGCAGACAGCGATGGCGAGGCCTGCGACGCCAGCAACGGCTCGGGAGGTGCTCCTCAGGATGCATTGGGGGATTTATCCGACTGATCATGTATTGTCCTTGTTCAATTACCCTGCATGAATAGAACTCAGGTTTTGGCCTGATGGTTGTGAGAGCATTTTGGGAGGGGGAGCCCCTCATGTAAAACTTGTGTACTTCGTATTAGCAGGTGTTACATCGCCCATACGCCCGTGCCAAGTGGTTGGCTAAGCGACGTGCTAGTTGGATGGTTTACCTTTGTTTCGTACGAGCCGCGAGATAGCCTGCGGGAGGCTGAGGCGATCTGTGTGTCTACTGATCGAATCCGTAGGACCTGCAGTAAAACCCTCCGAGAGGACGCGGGCGGCGACAGCTGGGCAGCAAGCAAGCTTGGCTGGCACTGCTCATGAGGGGCTCGCGAGGGGAGGCAGCTGAGGCGGAGTTGTAACCGAAACGCGAGAGATTTGCTCGAACGAGACTAAGCACCCCTTCCCCGTACACACTCAAATCTCAACTTCGAATCCAACTTAAATCCAGCGAGGAAAAGGACAATCAAATGGAAAGGCGAAAAAGCGTAAGAAAAGCCGTCGTCACCTAGTCTAGTCTTTGACGCCTTCTCACTAGCGTGGAGGTAAGTGCTGCCATCAAGGCGTGGGAGGGAGCCCAGGCGTGAGGCGGCACCTCGAGACTCCGGGCGTGTACAGCCCCACTCATTATTACGTGAGAGTGTCACGGGCGGCGAGCTTCAGCAGCCGGGCCTTCTTCACAGTACCGCCTTGCTTCATATCGCCAGACGAGGGCCCCGCCTAGCGCCACACTCTAGTGCCACCAACGACGACCGAAACCAGACGCCGCCGGGTGGGAGCGGTCGCCAGCCGTTCCCCGACGACGACAGGTCCTCCGCCAGGCAGGCCTCGAGGCACCTCCCAGCAGAGGGCCTATCTCCCGAGAACGCCTTACTTCGAACGCGGCGTGGTGATGTCGGATATCTGCCCCTCTCCGGCAGCCCCTGCTCCCCTCCCGAGGGTAGGAGATCGCGGGGAGCAGGCAGCCTCGTCGTGGCGACTGCACCTCCTGCGACCTATGGTTAGCGATGTTTGCTCTTGAGGAAGTAGCGGTACCCGATAATCGCCGCCCGGGCGTGACCAGTGGGACCGCCTCGAGGCTCCCCGGAAGAGCTGCTGCTTCGGCGCCTCATCCCCCAGCTTGGGCTGAGGAGCGAGTCTTGTTCTCCCTCATGCGGGTGCCCTTGGTCCATCATGTCGGGCACGTATTCTTCCGGCGCCGTCATCCCGAAGGCCACGCCATAGTGCTGAGCGTGCCTTGCTGTTCTGCTTGACGCGCCCACCGTGGGGTGGTGGCGCGGCGGTCCGCCAGGACTGTGAGTTATGTCGAGTCCTTCTCCGCGGGCCGGGGGCGGGGGTAACCTCGCCGTCGGCCCGGCGCTGACAGCTTCGCCGGTGTTGGAGTAGCCTTGGAGCCCGCGGGCGCGCATGGAGCCCCCGTGCGGGCAGCCCTCGGCCTGAGATGGAAGCTGGGTGCAGAAGGGGTGAGCCCCCGAAGCGGCGAAGCCCAGGAGCTCCGCCACTTGCTGCAACAAAGACGCCACGGCCGCTTCCGATGAGCCTGCACCGCAGCAGCTCTCGGGCCACTGTGAGCGCGGCCCTCGAGTTCGCCTGCTCCCGGCGGGTGTACGGCGATGTGGTCGCGGCATGGTTGGAGGCCCTTGCTGCCGACCGAGCTCGCCGCGGCGTGAGAGCCGTCGGCCTGTCGCGCTGCCGCTGCCTGCAGCGCTTCTGCGGACCGCGAGCTGCCTGGGCACGGGTCGCCCGAGGCGAAGCGGCTCAAGGTGGGCGGGCCACGCCTAAGGATCTGGTTGCCCGCTTGGTCGCGGACGTGGTGATGACGATGCGACGGGACAAGAGGTGGCAGAAGGCGGACCCCGGCGCACCCCTACCTGGCGCGCCAAATGTCGGATTTCGGGTTCCGGCAGACCCTTAAGGTTCGAACTCTTGGGTGCGCGCGGAGATCCAACCCTCCACCGTCTCGTACCTCGCCAAAACGCAGGGACCTAAACTACTAGAAAGAACAGCACAAGAGACATGAGATTTATACTAGTTCGGGCCACCGTTGTGGTGTAATACCCTACTCTAGTTTGTGGTGTGGTGGATTGCCTCTTGGGCTGATGAGGAATAAGATGGGGAAGAACAGCCTCATGAGGGTCTGTTCTTGGAAGGTGTGATGAACTGCTAAGTGGTGTCCCTTGCTCTAGCTTGAGGATCGGGTCTCTATCTCTCTCTAGGTGCTCATCGCCCCTTACTCCGAGTGTGGCTACTCCTATTTATATCACGAAGGCCCCGGCCTCTTCCCAAATATTGAGCGGAAGGGCGCCAACAATTGGCCATTTTGAAGGGGAACAATGGGTACACTTATCGACGACTAAAGTTGGTCCTCGCCGCCAAAGGCTCGTGATGACGCCTACTTGGGCTCATGATGACTGCATTCCAGCCGCTGGGGCTGGTCTTGGTCTTGTTGCACCAAACGGATGCCTTTGCTTGATGCTCTCGCCCGCGGTTGCTCCCTTTGCACCAAAGAGGAAAGGAGGATGCTTGCTGGCTGGCGCCTGATCGGCGCCCTTGGTCGCCATGGCTTGCGTCATGGGCACCTCGCGAGGTACCCTGCCTTGAACTCTCCGCCTCCTCGTGAGCCAGCCTGACGAGGTCGTGCCTGAGGAAGCTCCTTGTCGTCCGCCCCGCGAGGATTGGCCCCTCGCGAGGGTTTTAGCTTGTGTTGATGAAGATGGGCTGTCCTGGGCCTCCTTTGAGCCACGCCGCAGGCCGCAGGCAGGCAAGTCTGGGGACCCCCGTTCCCAGAACGCCGACAGGCCTGAGCGCTTGCTTTACTAGGGTTGCTCTCTTCATTCTCTCATCCTCTCCAGATATAAACAAGACAGCGGTAGCGACATTTTCTCTCTGCTCACCGCTGGTCACAGATCCGGCCGGATCCCTTCGGCTGGTGTGTGTAGAGGACTAGGTGCATCATTCACGCGGTCATCGCCGGTGAGGGAGGAAACCCATAGCTGCCGGAGGGGCCCGATCCTGTGCCTGTGCTGTTCTCTCCGACACAGCGTCGGCTTGGGAGTTCCTCCGACCCTTCTTCCTCCCTGCCGTATTGTCCGCAGATCCGACCTGCCGCGGCCAACATCCCGACGACCCTCAGGTATAAGTTCTTCGAAAGCGACCTTGCTCCACTGCCCCAGCTCCCTACGTGTCTGCATGTGCATATTTTTCTACTCTCATCAGCTCTTCCAAAGCCACCTAAATTTTTAGTATTATTAGAGGTAAAGCTACTTCATGCATTCGAATATAGGGCTTTGTTCAAACAACGAAGAAAGGGAGGAAAGTTGTAGCATGAATCTAGGACTTGATTCAAAGAGGAAATAATATGGTGAAAGTAGTAGAGACTGGATACCCAACCAGTCCCTTGGTTGAAAAGGGAAATAATGGGAAAACGCAGTACAAACTGGATAAGGAACATATCTATTATTGGTTGAAAAAAGGATAGAAAGTGGAGGCTAGTGGACAAGTCAACAGAGTATGTCCAGGATCAGATTTGTTGCCCTCACATAGTAAAAGGTGTCCAGGATTAGAATTGCTGCCCTCACATAGTAAAAGGTCTCAGGATTAGATTTATTGCCCTCACATAGTAAAAGGTCTCCAGGATTAGATTTGCTGCCCTCAGATATTAAAAGGTCTCCAGGATTAGATTTGCTGCCCTCACATAGTACAAGATCTCCAGGATTAGGTTTGCTGCCCTCACATAGTAAAAGGTCCTCAGGATTAGATTTGCTGCCCTCACATAGCATGAACAAACTCGGCATCACCACTTTATGCCTTCTTGTAGGTACATTGTGTTGATGCGTTCACTGTCGCATGTCCTTATACCAACCTTTTGTTGTTGTTAATGTAAGGGCGCATGTAAAATGAAGCGATCACACTGTTACCTTAGGGACATGTCTAACCAGTGTTATTGTTAATCTAATGCCTCCAGTGATAAGATGCAATTCAACTGTGTTACAAATGGCACTCCTGCTGTTTTCCCCAGTATGATAAGTAAGTTGCTCCTTTACGCTGCTGAGTGTCCTGGTGTCCCCACGGTCCCATGCCCTGAAACCAACTCTTTAGCTGCTGTTGATTTACTGTATTTGGTAAACAAGCAATGCCACCATTAAAGTAATCCCATATTTGAGGAATCTCATTGTTGATCGTAATGCTTCTGGTAACATGAAGCATTGCTAACGTTTTAAAATTTCTATTGTCCTTGCGTGATTGCCATGAACATAACTAAGATGCTTCTTTTCATTTCGTATATGTTTCATATATTCTTATTGACCAGCAACTGTTTACTTTCTATCTTTTTGTGCAGATAGGGATATCCATTTCACCTTGTTGCTATTGTGACCTTTTGGTGAACAGCACAAAACACTTTTTTTGGAATGAGTGTCTTGTGCAGTTCAACTAAAATGTCACGTGGGCAACATCTCTCAATTTTGGTGGAACTGCACAAAATGGTGATTGGAATTTCCAAAATATCCGCCAAGTTCTCTTTGGTAATCTCGCAACATTTTATTAGCCTTTGCAAGATGAGTCGTCACTGTCACCACAATGGCACTTTATTTTAGTGGAACTGCACAAAAGGATAAGAAAATTATAGTTGCACCTTACATGAGCCGGACAGCCAACCTTAATGTTCCTCAATTTTAGTGCAACTACTAAAGAAGAACCTGTCAGCTCACGAGAGCAAGTACTTCTTGCTAGCTGAATGATGCAATCTTTGCTTCATTTCAGGTGAACTGCAGAAAAAGGCGCATGAGTGAATCATGGAACTCCAGGCAGGCCTCATCCGAGTGGAGCTACAGGTTGAGTTCAAGGAGGCCACTATTAAAGTGAAATCATGCTCTTCTTGTTTGTGTTGTGCAAACAGGAATACTAAACTACAGATGTTGTGACGGTCAAGAGCATTCGCCAAGTTCTTCGATTGTATGACATGGCTAGCTAAGATAGATTTAATCCCATATCCACTTTATCAAAAGGCTCTAATGGGTTGGTTCTGAATCTTGCAAGCTGGGAATCAATGAGATGTGTAGGCATCTTTGTTGTACTTATTATTTGAATCTTATTTGTTGGTTCTGAATCTTGCAAGCTGGGAATCAATGAGATGTATAGGCATCTTTGTTGTACTTATTATTTGGACCTTATTTGTTGGTTCTGAATCTTGCAAGCTGGGAATCAATGAGATGTGTAGGCATCTTTGTTGTACTTATTATTTGGATCTTATTTGTTGGTTCTGAATCTTGCAAGCTGGGAAACTGTAATAGCCTGGCTTATTAGGGATGATAGACTACTCATATCAATAAGGAATTCCTTCTTTTCCGGGATCCCATTCGACAGAACTCCAAAGTTAAGCGTGCTCAGCTTGGAGTAGTGTCGATGGGTGACCGATCGAAGTTGCTCCCGCAAGCGCACGAAAGAGGACAAAGTGCGCAGAAAAGACTAGTATTGATCTCAGGGGCCGCCTAGATCCCGCCAGGAGTAACGACCACCGGCGGGTGTGTCCGGGGCGTGACATGATCAATGAGCTTTTCGAGCAACTCAAAGGTGCTAAAGTGTTCTCCAAGCTTGACCTTCGATGGGGTATCATCAGATTCGTGATTCGTGAACAAGATATTCCCAAGACAAGATTCGTAACAAGCTTTGGTTCTTATGAATATACCGTCATGTCTTTCGCCTCGCCAATGCTCCTCCAACATTCTCTCGATGATGAACTTCATTTTCAACCCCTACACCAATGAATTGCCTTGGTCTATCTTGATGATATTTTGGTCTTCCAAGAATAAGAAGGATCATGCCAAACATTTGCGATTGGTGCTAGACAAGCTCGAGAGTATCAATTCTATGCTAAGTTCTCCAAATGTGAATTTTGGCTTGATGAAGTGCTTTATCTTGGTCATATCTTCTCCGCCAAGGGCATCGCAGTTAATCCCGAGAAGGTGTCCGCAATTGTGAATTGGGAACCTCCTCGTAATGTCAAGCAGCTCGCAGACTTTCTTGGTCTTGCAAGTTATTGTCAAGATTCGTTGAGAACTTCTCCAAGATTGCAAAGCCTCTTTCCAACCTCCTCCGTAAGCATGTGAAGTATGTCTGGTCTCCCGAGTGTGACGTTGCTTTCAATACTCTCAAAGAGAAACTCGTCACAGCCCCTCGCTCTTGACTCCTCCCGATGAATCCAAGCCATTTGAAGTTTTCTGTGATGCTTCTTCAAGGTCTCGTGCTGTGTTAATGCAAGAGAAGAGAGTTGTGGCTTATACCTCTCGCCAGCTTGAAGCTCAACGAAAAGAACTACCCCACTCACGATCTTGAGTTGGCGGCGCTTGTCCATGCATTAATAACGTGGAGACATCTCCGTTGGGAAGGAAAGTGGACATTTTCACCGATCACAAGAGTCTCAAGTACATTTTCACTCAGCCCAACCTCAACCTCAGGCAGACTCGATGGGTCGAAATGATTCAAGAGTACAACCCAAGTATTGAATATACTCCGCAAAGCCAATGTCATTGCAGATGCTTTGAGCAGAAGGCTTATCGCAATGCCTAATCCTCAAGCCCTTTCACCGGATCTCGTGATGCTTTCCGCAAGCTGAATCTTCAAGTTGTTCCTCAAGGCTTTCTTGCCAACCTCATAGTCTCCTACTTTGGAAGATCAGATTCGTGAGGCTCAACTTCGGATACCATGGTGAAAAGGTGAAACGTGGTATCGACAAGGGCATTTCCAAGTACAAGTGCTTCCACATTGATGACAGAGACACTTTTTCTTCGAGGACTGGATTGTGGTTCCTAAGGGTGATCCGAGAAAAGTCATTATGAACGAGGCTCACAATTCGCTTCTATCCATTCACCCCGAAGTACGAAGATGTACCATGATCTCAAGCAGTCATATTGGTGGACTCGAATGAAGCGAGAAATTGCTCAATTCGTGAATGAATGTGATGTCCGCAGAAGAGTGAAAGCAGAACACCAAAGACCAGCTGGTCTCCTTCAACCTCTTGCTATTCCTGAATGGAAGTTTGATCATATTGAAATGGACTTCGTGGATCTGGCTTTCCTAAGTCCAAGCGTGAAATGATGCTATCTTCGTTGTCATTGACAAGCTTACTAAAGTGGCCATTTTCTTCCTATCAAAGAATCCATCACAGCAGCTCGCTTGGCGTAGCTATACACCTCCGTGATTGTCTCCTTGCACGGCATTCCACAAGTGATCTCTTCAGATCGTGGCAGCATCTTTACCTCCAAGTTTTGGGATTCTTTTGTAAGGCCATGGGCACCAACATTCGCTTTCAAAGACAGCTTTCCATCCTCAAACAAGTGGCCAAGTTGAGCGAGTAAATCAAATCCTTGAAGATATGCTCGGGCTTGTGTCATTTATTTCGGTATGAAGTGGGAAGATTGTCTTCCATATGCCGAAGTTCTCCTACAACAACAACTTCCAAGCGAGTTCGGCAAGGCCCCATTCGAAATTCTCTATGGCGAAAGTGCCGCTCTCCTCTCAATTGGTCTGAGACAAGTGAACGCCAACTCTTGGCAATGACTTGATCACGTATGAAGAAATGTGCCAAGTCATTCGTGAGAATCTCAAAGCCGCGAATCGCGCCAGAAGAGCTATTATGATGATAAGCACCGTGATGTGGCTTTTGAAATCGGAGACCATGTCTACCTCCGCCTCTCCAATGAAAGGCACTCGCCGCCGGTATCAAAGGAAGCTTGCCCCTAGATACGGGTCCTTTCAAGATCATTGGAAAAAGAGGCGATCTCGCCTATCAACTTGAGCTTCCATCCAACTTTGCAAATGTGCACGATGTGTTTCACGTGTCACAGCTTCGCAAGTGCTTCAAGACTCTGAACGCACTATCAACTTCAAGAGATTGACCTTCAAGAAGATCTCTCTTATCATGAGCACCCGCTGCTATTCTTGAAGAAACCGAAGCGCAAGACTCGCAACAAGTCAATCAAATTCTGAAAGTGAAGTGGTCACACCATTCGACCGAAGCCACCGAGCGCGAGGATCACCTCCGTCCGAATATCCGGAGTTCTTTCAGTCCTAGATCTCGGACGAGATCCTCTTGTAGTGGTGGAGTGTTGTAACACCCCGGAAGTAACTTTCCATATTTGTAACTCCAACTCTTGCCATTTTCGCATTGTGATATGATATTCCTCCGTGGTTGGGTTTTTTCTTCTTTTGCATTTTGTCCATGTCATGCATTTTATATCATGCCATCATGTGCATCGATTTGCATACGTGTTCGCCTCATGATTCCGAGCATTTTTCCCGTTGTCCGCTTTTGCAATCCGACACTCCTATCTCCCCGGCGTCCCTTTTACGCTTTTCCGTAGCGGTACTAAACCTTTCGGAATGGACCGAGGTTTGTCTAGTGGCCTTGGTATACCACCCGTCAGACCACCGGTCAAGTTTCGGTCATTTGAGCTCGTTTGGTACTCCAACGTTAACCGCACTCTCGCAAAGGTCTCTTTTAAGTTGCAGCCCAACACCCTTCAAAACAGCCCAATAACCCATCTAAGTCACTTCCATGCTTCTCCGTCGCTCGATCACGATCGTGGGCGAAAACTACACCTCATTTGGACTCTCCTAGCTCCTCTATGCCTATTTAAGCAAACGCCTCCAAATCCTGATCATCCTCCCAGAACCCTAGTCCTTTCGTCCTCATACAAGCCGGACGTGTCCGTCTGGACCGGACGGAATCCGCCGCCGCCTCAGCCAATCCCGGCCGCCACTGTCACGCCGCTTACCGCCGCTGCCCGCTTCCGCCCGAAGGCTGGGCCCGACCATGATCAAGGCCGCGAGCTCCCGCGCGCGCCGAGCCGGGCGCTTCGCTCCGGCCACAGATCGGCGGCCCACCTCCGCTGCCGCCACGGCTTTCCACTGGTGCTCTCGCTGCGGTCCCCGCCGACCGCCACATCCCTCCAAGGCACGCTGCGCGGTCTCGGCCGCCGACCGCCACCGCCCGCGCCTCCGCTCGGGCGGCCACCTCCACCGAGCCCGCGGTCTCCTTTCTCCCTCCGCGAGCCGCCACCACTCGCCTCGATCTGGATCTCGGATCCCGGATCCCGATCCCGCTGACTTTCTCTCCTCCTCTTTTCTTGTAAGTTTTATTTCTGTGAATATTTTGTGTCATTTTCTTCATGCTATATTTTTAGATCTGTAGCTCCATTTTGCGCGTATAATATATCAAAATGTTCGCCTCGAAGAGTAGATAATTTCATCTCATTGCATCATTTTCATTTGAGCTCATCTTGATGCCCGAAATGCTGTTGGAAGAGGGCTATGTGATGTTAGTTTCTGTTTCTTAACAGAACTTGCACTTTTGTTATTTTTGCCATGATTGATGTGTGCACCCTATGAAGTTGAGTCCTACATGTGTTTTGTAATATGCCATGCCATCTTTCCAGGGGTGTATGCCATGTATTTTTGTGATCTATGTGGTGACTAGAACAAGCATGCAAAGTAGGTGTCCTGATGTTGCTGTTTTCAGCCCTGTTTAGCTGATATTTTGATGCCATATTTTGATGTCCTGAATATCATGTCACGCCCCGGACACACCCGCCGGTGGTCGTTATTCTGGCGGGATCTAGACTGGCCCCACAGATCAATACTAGTCTTTTCTCGCACTTTGTCCTCACTGCATGCGCACCGGAGCAATC
Source organism: Aegilops longissima (assembly GCA_021605205.1). Classification (NCBI taxonomy): domain Eukaryota; kingdom Viridiplantae; phylum Streptophyta; class Magnoliopsida; order Poales; family Poaceae; genus Aegilops; species Aegilops longissima. The sequence goes on along the minus strand of CM038676.1, from coordinate 139,250,150 downwards.
TTCTTCGGTTGTCACCCATCCCGACACTACTCCAAGCTGAGCACGCTTAACTTTGGAGTTCTCGTCCAATGGGATCCCGGAAAAGAAGGAATTCCTTATTGATATGAGTAGTCTATCATCCCTAATAAGCCAGGCTATTACAGAAACACGGCATGATGATGCAGAGGACAACAACCATAACAAATAGTTCAAACTTGGTAGTATTATCTTTGTGAAAGTGCGACAAATATGCTGATCGTAAAAGGCCCCGAGAATAATAATTCTAATTGTTGTGCATGTTGATCCCGTGGCAATCGATAGAACGAGCCAATGCATTGCTTGTTTTAAGTATAAATTTCTATTAAAGCTAATTAAATTTAACTAAAGTGACCACTAACTCCTGTTGTCGGTGTCAAAACCGGCGGATCTCGGTAGGGGTCCCAACCGTGCGCGACTAGGCGGATGGTAACAGGAGACAAGGGACATGATGTTTTTACCAGGTTCAGCCCTCTCGATGGAGGTAATACCCTACCCTGCTTGATTGATATTGATGATATGGGTAGTACAAGAGTAGATCTACCACGAGATCAAGGAGGCTAAACCTAGAAGCTAGCCTATGGTATGATTGTTGTTCCTTCTACGGACTAAAACCCTCCGGTTTATATAGGCACCGGATAGGTTAGGGTTACACAGAGTCGGTTACAATGGTAGGAGATCTACATATCCAGACGCCAAGCTTTCCTTCCACGCCAAGGAAAGTCCCACCCGACACGGGACGGTCTTCAATCTTGTATCTTCATGGTCCAGAGTCCGCCAACGGTGATAGTTCGCTATCCGGACACCCCTAATCCGGACTCCTCGTAGCCCCTAACCAGGCTTCAATGACGATGAGTCCGTGGGTTGATTGTCTTCGCATTGCAAGGCGGTTCTTCTCCAAATTCCATATACTTGTTTAATAGTGTCCGTCAATGATAAATGCTGCGCCTTGGCTTCTACGCCCAATAATGGCAATCTTCCACGTGTTTAAATGAATGCGAAAAGCCGGTATTTTCACAATTACCCCCTAGTTACAAGCGCAAATGAGCCGCCTATAAAAGGGCAAGGATCTAGATCTGAGTCGCACCATCCTCCTTTATGAAGCTTTCATCGAGCGCCCCCACCAACGCCCATTCCATCATGGATGACCGACGCTGCTCCTCCTCTCAAGGCCCCAGCCTTCAGCCCGAAATTGGGAGAGATGCTCACCCCGCATAGCGAGCTAGTGATACTCCAAGCCAAGGGATTTCTTCCCTGCCTTCATGGTTCCGTTCGAGCCGGACTTGCCACCTACAAGGGCGGAAAGCAAGCGGAGAGCGTCCCCGATCCCTCTAAAGGAGAGCGGGTATGCTTCATCTCTTATCTAGAAAGAGGACTTGGATTTCCAATCCATCCGTTTCTCCGGGGGCTCTTGGAGTTCTACGGCCTCCAATTGCACCATCTTACTCCTGCCTCCATCTTGCACATCGCGGGCTTCGTGGGCCCTTTGCGAACTGTTCTGGGCGCCGAGGCTCATTTCGGCTGTGGAAGAGAATATTCTGCCTAGTACCCTGCTCTCATGAGGGGTCAATATATCAAGTGGGCGGAGCCGAAGCTATGGCGATCGCAGGACCGGATACCTATCCGAACCCCAAAGAAGGCGCCCAAAGACCGCCTTCGAATGGTTTTACATGGAGGACGCCCCGCACGGATCCAGCTCGGATCGGCCTTCCGGAGTTCAAGAATGCTCCATCAAGAAGCGCTAAGCTGGTGCCCCTCGAGCCCCCGGAGGGAAAATGACCGGATGTCCTCTATCTCATGAGCCGAATAAAGTTATCGACTCATGCCGGATTGACCATGATTGAGTCATGGCAATCAGATATGAGGAGTGCAGCCGCCCAATATAGGGGCCACCCATGTGGGACTTCAACGGGAGGACAATGCCACCCGCCACGGCCGCAAAGGGTCGGATCGGTCACCGAACCGGTGAAGATCTTGTTCCGCCATGTATAAAGGAGAGGAGGAGGATTTCCTCCGTGTCAATCCATCAAGGAGTTTTCTTCAATAATCCTCGGTTGGGTAAGCAAACATCTTGTGACCTGTCCGATCCATGTTCCCGTGGTTAAATATCTCATTTCATGGTTTTTGCGCAGAACTCGCGCCGATCGTGGAGAAGATACACAGCCCGCCTCACAACCCGAGGATCCGGCGTCCTCGATCCGCCCTCCAAGAGGATCCGGATATAAAGCTGGAGTTGATCGACGGGTGTTCTACCAACTTAGCATCGACGATGCCTTGCTGCCATTACGGCCGAATACCCCGGAATACTTCCAGCCTTCACAGTAATCGAGACCGAATCCCAAAGCCCCGATAATGACCCATCCATGCTTATTTTTATCACCGATATCAATGGTGCTTCGCAGGGGTACCTTCGAGGCAGGAAGCCGAGCTCACGCGGCCGGCCAACAAAGGGCAAGGCGGCCTCAAGAGCAAAAAAGGAGTGCAGTCCGGATCGAAACTCCGCCGCAAAAAAGATGGCGTGTCACCGCATCCCTGTGATTGATTCCCGAATGCGATTAACGCTGGTGCTCTTTTCAGAAAAAGAGCGCCACGGACCGAGTCCGGAGAGGTTGCTAATCGAACCTTCATCGCCAGGCTTCAAAGCCGGGTCCGGAGGCTGAGGCGAGCACGAGACGGCGCCGATGCTCCTCCGATGAGGATGCCGACAGGTTGTCCGCCACCAACTCCGAGGTGGAGAGCGCTTGAATCACAGGCGCCACGGACAGTTCTTCGTGATGCATGTTTCTCCCAGAGGCCTTGAATGCCTTCGATTCGGGAGATGCGCACTGCGTGCAGCCAAGATGGTCTAGCCAGAGCCACGAGCAAGATGTAAAGGACATACGGTAAGGAAATTTGACAGTTATACATGCCAAGAGCTCCCGAGACTTAAAATAGTTAGAATAACTGATTTAAGGATCATCTGTTATGCAGATCTTACGTAAAAGAATACCCGATCGTCCCAGAGCTTGAAGAGTGCAAGGCCCAACTTGAGGCCAAGACTAGCCGCTATAGGGGAGCCGCAGAGACCCCCATCATCGGTAATATACACTTTAAAAAATAGTTTATAAAGTGCGGCGGTTTGTAACTGACAAAAAATTGCAGATGGCCCCGACTAGATCCGGACAAGCAGAAGTTTTGCGCCAGCTAAAGGTCAAGCGAGAGCATTCTACGAGGGTGCGGCAGAGAAAAATAACCTCCAAGATGCCAACACCAAGCTGGGTGAGGAACTAAAGGATGTTCGTGCTCAGTTGTCCGACCAGAAGGAGAATCGGCGGTTTGTCACGCTGCATTTTCAAGAAGTGCTTGAGCGAACTTTTAAAAGAGTTCGGCGAGGAAGGCGACTAACATAAACATGTATGTAGGTTTGCTCACAGTGTCGCCCCGAGGAGGAGATGCCCAGCCTTCGGTGATCTTCTTCCCGAATCAAGCCTACCTGCACGAACGAGTCCGGACAGTGATGAAAGGCATCGGCCAGGCCTTGTGGCTATCTATCTCCCCGCCTCAAGGCATTGGGGAGTTGGCGGAGCGGCTTCAAGGAGCACAGCGGCGCTTCCGGCTATGGAAGATATCGGCCTGCCGTCAAGGCGCCAGGAGGCTCGGGCCATGGTAAAGACGCTGTACACGGTTGTTGACCCAAACCACATGGCCGAGGTCGGACTCAGGGGCCCTGGCGGGATGGAGATCCTCAGAAGTTAGTGTACGCCAAGTAGAATTGGCCGCCAAGTATTCCCAAAGAAGATTGTAAATTAGATAGCCTATTAGATGGCATTGAGGAGGAATACAATGAGTCGAAGTTGACTATGTAAAAATATGACATGAAAAATGTCTTCTAGCCGGATTGTAGATCGTTTGTCATAGCGGACCTTTTCGCTCGACCTCGTGACCCAATAGTCCGGAGTGTGTCCAATACCTTCGTGGTTATATAAGAACCGGGTATGCATGGAGACAAGGCGAGGGGTCATTGTTGCTATATCGCATAAGTGCCCAACTAGTTATGTTATATTACATGGATAGTAAGAAACATCTTCCGTGGAGAATAGTTCCGTAAGGGTTCCTTTCGCTGGGATGCATGCCCTAAAGTGCATGTCAAAGCTGCTATGAAAGCAGAAAATCATCCGGAGGCAGATGGGTAAATAATTAAAATCATCTTTCAGTTCACCGACCAATATTCCCTTAAGAACGCTTAGCTGCTTCACCTGGCCGAGGTACACATCCGCTGACCCGGCAAGAATAATCGCAGAGGTGCTCCTTTACCACCTAGCCAACAATCGAACGAGGGGTAAGCAGGAGCCAGCAACCCAGCTTGGCCAAAACTTAAGTCATATCGATGCATATAATGGTGAATAAAAGGTACATGCGAAGTTTAACGCATGTGTTGGGCATGAAGCCCAGATAAATAAGCTTCATAAAGAAGCCCCTGTGTATAATGAGCGCGACAGCGCACAAGTGTGTAAAAAGCGCAAACGAGCCTCTAGAGGCTTCAAGAAGAAGAAGGAGGAAGGAGAGAAATAAAAGACAGCAAAAATAGAAAATGTGGACGGAGGAAGGAGAAGAACTTGGAGTCCAGCACTTAGGCGAGAATCTTCAGAGACGGGCTGCGCTCCATGGGTTCGCTCGAGTCGGTTATCCGATGCGCCGCAGACGGTATGCTCCGCCGGTCAGACCTGGTCGATGATGAAGGGACCTTCCCATTTGGGCTTGAGTTTGTCCTTTTCTTGTCCGCAGCGAGAACTAGTTCGCCAACGTTGTAAGCTTTGGCCCGCATTTCCCGCTTTGATATCTTCGAGCCTGCTGTTGATAGAATGCGGAACGAAGCTTTTGCCACGCCGCGCCCTCCTCCAATGCGTCCAACTGTCCTGCCGATCAAGCTCGGCTTCTTTCTTCATACATGCACGCCGAGGTGAGTCATGTATTATGTCGCAGGGTAAGACTGCTCGCCGCCATACACCATAAAGAATGGTGTGAATCCGTAGTACGATTCGGCGTGGTCCGCAGCCCCCGAGTACGGAGTCGAGCTTCTCAACCCAGGCGTGTTAGATTCCTTGAGGGACCGCACTAGTCTCGGGTTTAATGCCGCCATGATTAGACCATTTGCTTGTTCGACTTGGCCGCTGGTTTGAGGGTGATAGATCGAGGCGAATCGAGCTTGATGCCCATGTTTTTGCACCATAATTTGACCTCATCGGCCGTGAAGTTGGTGCCATTATCGTGATGATACCGTGGGGACACCGTAACGGTGCACTACCCCCGATATGAAGTCTATCACCGTCCGGATTCGCCATTTTAACAGGCTTGGCCTCTATCCATTTGGTGAATTTATCCACCATGACCAATAGGTATTTTGTCTTGTGGGTTCCTCCCTTAAGGGGTCCAACCATGTCAAGCCCCCTGCATCGCGAACGGCCAGTGATGGGTATAGTTTTAAGGGCGGGTGGTATGTGGCTTTGTTAGCAAAAGTGGCAACCGACGATCGTTGGACTAAGTCTCACAGATCCGCCTCGGCCGCCGGCCAATAAAATCTTGTACGGAAGGCCTTGCCTACAAGGGCCCGGGCTGCGGCATGTGGTGCCCACCCAGTCCGCATGAATTTCAGCCAGAGGTTTCGCCTTCCTCTTCTCGGAGATACACCTTTGAAGGACTCCGTAGTGCTTTTCTTATAAAGCTCTCCTCATGGACTTTGTAGGCTTTAGATCGCCGCATTATGCAACGAGCCTCATTTTGGTCTTCGGGAGTTCCTGCCTAGTTAGGTAGGCTAGGAATGGTTCCGCCCACGGGCGATAACCGCCATTATTTCGTGAGCGGAGGGTGTTATCTCGAGGGCGAGCTCCGGTTGTGTCGAGTGTTCGGCGTCAAAAGGCGGTTGGGTCCGGATTGTTATTGCCGGACTTCTTCCCATAGTACGGATGGCTTGAACAGCCGCCCAGAAGATATTGGGCGGACGGCATCGCTTTTGCACCGATGCGCTAATATATCCGCCACCGGTTGTTATCCCGCTATATGATGAAATTCGAGCCCTTCAACTGCGCGACATTTTTAGGACCGCATTGCGGTATGCTGCCATTTTCGGATCTTTGGCACCAAAGTCTCCGCTTATTTGAGATATTGCGAGGTTCAATCCTCGCACCTCTAGGCGTTGAATGCCCATGGAGATCGCCATCCGGAGGCCGTGCGTAAGGGCCTCAGATTCGCTGCATTGTTGGAGTCCGATACATTATCCAAGGACGATTGGACTATGTCCCCTGTTGGGGACGCCAGACGACGCCACTTCAGTGCCGCCAACATTTTGGAGCCGCAAAGTGCATGATCCATTGAGTATGCGCCGCACTTTTTAGGGAGTTCGCTTCAGTCCATTCGCCACGGTTGGCCAAAACCCGCGACTTAATAGCTCGTCGTGGCTTATAAGTTATGTCGAATGGAAGGAGCTCTATGGCCCATTTAGCAATCCGCCCGTCGTCGACGCGGTTGTTTATAATGTCGTTAAGAGGTACTTCGAGGCTACCGTTATCGAACACTCTTGAAAGTAGTGTCGCAGCTTCCGGATGCCATGAACACCGCAGATGCTATCTTTTCGATAGTGTGGGTAACGGACTTGCATGGAGTTAGGATAGTGGACACATAGTAAACCGGTTTTTGAAGAGGGAACCGTGTCCGTCCGCTTCGCTCGACAACGAGCACCGCTACCGACAACTTGATGTGTTGCGCGATATATATTAGCATTGGTTCGCCCACATTACGCGCCAGACCGGATTTGTTGCCAATATGGCTTTTATCTCTTCGAGTCCGCCAGGCGGCATCCGGCCCACTCAAGTGTTCAAAGCGCAGAGGAGGCGTAAAGGGGTAACGCCTTTTCTCCCAAACGGAAATAAAGCGCTTAGAGCCGCCACGCATCCCGGCCAATTTTGTATTTGCTTGAGGTCTTTGAATATCCAATTGTGACAGAACTCGATCTTGGCTGGGTTTGCTTCAATTCCTCTACCGGACACAATGAAGCCCAGAGCTTTCCGCTGGAACGCCAAGACGATTTTTCCGGATTGAGCTTGATGTCGTATTTTCGAAGATTGTCGAATGTGAGCCTCAAGTCGTCTACTAGAGTTTCGACGTGCTTGGTTTGGACGACCACGTCATCTACATACGCTTCCACTATTTTGCCGATCTGGTCTGCCAGACATGTCTGAATCATGCGCTGATATGTTGCGCCGGTGTTTTTGAGCCCAAAGGGATTGTGTTGAAGCAGAACGGGCCATATGGAGTGATGAATGTTGTTGCAGCTTGGTCTGGCTCCGCCATCTTGATTTGGTGGTAGCCGGAGTACGCCGAGGAAGCACAATGAGTCGTGTCTCCGTCAGAAGGCCAATAATTTGATCAATTCGAGGGAGGGGGAAGGGATCCTTTGGGCAAGCATTATTAAGGTCTTTAAAATCAACACATAGGCGCCTGTGATTTATCCTTCTTGGTACCATCACCAGTTTGCTAGCCAGTCCGGATGTTTTATATCTCCGATGAATCCGCTTCCAAAAGTTTGGCTAGCTCCTCCCATGGCCTGCCTCTTGGGTTCGAAAGCGCCAAGAGCCTGCTTTGATCTGGCTTGAATCTTTTTAGGATATTTAGGCTGTGCTCGCCAGCCGACGTGGGATTCCCTGGCATGTCCAAGGATGCCGTGCAAAGATGTCCCAGTTTTCTTGTAGAAACTCTCATAGTGCAGCCTTCTACATCGTGGTTTAATTGTGCCCCAATGGAGGCCGCCTTTTGTGGTCCGCTTGGGTGGACTTGGAATTTGACTATTTCATCCGCTGGTTTAAAAGAGGTGGACTTGGATCTTTTATCAAGTATCACATCGTCCCTGTTCACCGTGGAGCGATCATGGTGAGTTCCTCGCCGCTAGGGCTTTTGACAGTGCCTCGAGGGCTAGTGCGGCTGTCTTGTTTTCGCGCTGAGTGCTATGTTCGATCACTAGCTAGAGTGATGATTCTGTTAGGTCCGGCATTTTAAGCTTCATGTACCCATAATGGGGTATAGCTTGAAAAATTGTGAATGCCTCTTTGTCCTAATAAAGCATGATATCCGGCTGAACGGGCCACTTGAAATGTGACCTCCTCGACCTGTAATTGTCCGGCCGAATAACACTACATCCAAGTAATTTTTCCTGTGCAGCATGCTTCCTGCTAGGGATTATTCCTCTAAAGGTTGTGCTGCTTCGCCAATGCGGTTCCAGTCTATTTCCATTTTTCGGAGGCTTTCCTCATAGATGAGGTTTAGTCCGCTGCCGCCATCCATGAGTACCTTAGTAAGGCGTAAAGCCCCCACTATCGGACCGAGGACCAATGCGGCCGGTGCTCGGGCTGTTCGAATTTAGGTTCGCATCGGCATTGAAGGTAATAGCCATGTCACCCATGGATTTATTGTTGCTACTTGGAAGACTTCGCAAGGTTATGGAGTGTTCGTTGCATGTTATTTGATGCGAAAGTCTCAAGATCCATAACACTGTGATCGGTGTTGCTGGGCTGAGATTCTGCTAGAAGCTTTTCGCCACTTTTGGCCACCCGCCGTAGTATCTAACATGCTCAAGGCTATGAGTTGGAGTGGCGCCCAGTATCTGAATTTTGCAGGATCCGCTTAGCCAACCCTCCAAGACGGTTCCATCTTTTAGGGGTTTTCATTTTTGGTATTTAACCTGGTGCTTGATAATGATGCACCCTTTTATTTCGGACTAGGGATGTATTCGGGCCGGATTATCCCAAAATTTACTTTCGGTTTTCCAAGCGCTCCATCGCACAGATTTTTTGTACTATGGTTGCCAGTCGCAAAGCGTGTAATTTCGCGACGACTTATGGCGCTTAGGATTCCCTTGTCCATGCAATTATTGCAGAAAATTGGGATTGCGCCCTCCTCCGGGCAAATTCCTTTATCCTGCCATAACCAGGAGGAATCGCCTAAGTAATGATGTAATCGTTTCAGCGGGCTCTTGCCGAATTCGGGATAGATCGCTAATGTTTGGGTGGGCGGGTGGAACTAGATCCGAACCCCATCCAATTTAGGACTCAGGGTCGGAAGTTTCCCGAACTCGAAGTTTGGATTTTGAGTGTTATCCAATGAGTCCGACCTCCGCCACCGACTTTAAGTTCAGGGCTTGATCGACATCCGCCCCTCCATGAGAATCCGCATGGAGGATCGAATCCGACGTAGCTAGTCCTTAAGATAGAAGAAGAATCGCCGCATTGCTCCTCTATTACAACAACATGATGGGTAGCCCGGGAGAGTTGATCTCTCTCGATCGGTTTTAGGCCCGATCTGGTCGTAGTCTGTGGCGACTCCTAGGGCGGCGATTCGATCCAAGAGCTCTTTTACAGAGGAGAGCTCGATCGGATCTAATTGTTCGCAAGTTCCAATTGACATGGAGATTGGTTTCGATGACTCGAGAGGTCATCGTCGGGCGCGGTGGCCGGATCTGGCGGTCATAAGAAACCACCTAGTCAAGTGTTTGGCCAGCTGCCAAGGCCCTTTTGGCGATGGTATCGCCTTTAAAGACGAGATGAGGCATCCTACCGATGGCGACGGCACGTGAGGAACTCTCAATGAAAGCACCAATGTCGGTGTCAAAACCGCGGATCTCGGTAGGGGTCCCGAATCAGGCGCCTAGGCGGATGGTAACAGAGACAAGGGACACGATGTTTTTACCTAGGTTCGGGCCCTCTCGATGGAGGTAATACCCTTACCCCGCTGATTGATATTGATGATATGGGTAGTACAAGAGTAGATCTACCACGAGATCAAGGAGGCTAAACCCTAGAAGCTAGCCTATGGTATGATTGTTGTTCCTTCTATGGACTAAAACCCTTCGGTTTATATAGGCAACGGATAGGTTAGGGTTACACAGAGTCGGTTACAATGGTAGGAGATCTACATATCTGTATCGCCAAGCTTGCCTTCCACGCCAAGGAAAGTCCCACCCGGACACGGGACGAAGTCTTCAATCTTGTATCTTCATGGTCCAGGAGTCTGGCCAACGGTGATAGTTCAACTATCCGGACACCCCCTAATCCGGGACTCCCTCACCTGTTATTGCAGTACCAATACAGACCCACTCGTGAACCGACATGTGGCCGGAGTACGCTTAATGGAGGCCTTGAATGCGCCGAGGGTGCATCTTTCGCACGGGCGCAGCTGGACGAGGAGGGGTAGTAACTGCTGTCGCCAGTACACACTTAGTTTATCGTTGAATCCAGCCTCCCCAAGAGCTGAAAAATGAATCGGCTGTCACGCCGCCACACACTCGCTTCACTTGAAGAGACTCTAATGGCGATCCGAGGGTGAGCCTCGGATATGGACTTCAGCAGAGTTCCCTTTGAGTTCGCTGCTCAACCCTATGGCTGCACCAAGTTGAATGTGATGTACACCAACGATCCCGACTCGGGTGAAGCTCTCGCCTCATTGAAGTTCAAGCAAAGACTCTACAGGACGAGAAAGCACAAGGTTGCGGGACTCAGACCTTTTGCCCATCCATTCGCTCTCGATAGGGACCAGCGGATCACCGCCGCCTTGTGTATGAAAAGGGACGAAGTTCTCATCTACCACTTCAGAGGGCCATCGTGAGGTTCTCGAGCAATGGGCCGCTTCATCGGGCAAAGACCGACCGCAACTTCGCCACGGTGGAGAGAAGGAAGAACGCGACGATTCGCCATCTGTGCAACAAGCTTGTCGACATCCGTATAATACAAGATCATCAAGAATGGGAAGGAGAAGGACTTCGTGGTTGACCTCGCCGAGACCATCATCGACCCTCGATATGCCAACATGAAATAAGACAACGATACCAAGGACCTCAACACGCGGCGAGATACCTTCAATCTAGCCTACATAACCTACGCGCCAAGGACGATACGCATGCTACGACATGTACAGCAGATCTTAGACATGAAGGCGGTTCCGCTTCCCCAGAATCGACGAAGTACAGCATAGACAGCCGCAGCAAGTCCATGATCAAGCTGCCCAGAAGGTCTAGATGTTGTACTTTATCTGCTTATAAGCACCTTTATCATTTGAGTGTTTCATGCATTAGCCTATGTGTCGTAATTATCTGTTTTGTCCCAAATATTTCTTTTAAGAACCCATTAACCTGTTTGCTTTTTTTAGTGGCTATTTGCTTATGTATGTAACTAGTTCACTTGTCCGTTAAAAAACTAGTTCACTCGGCCGCTGTGCTTTGAATCTCCTTCCTCCCAACATATTCCCTCTCTCGTGTGGACCCAACAGTCTCGTGACATGCATATATGGGACCAACCACCTATCCATTTGTATTTCTTTTATTTTGTTCAATCTTTCATCCTCTTCCTATACAAATGCTGGCCATCATAGCCTATGGAGTCGGCCAGGCCATCCTCTACTACCACACATTGTCCGGCGGCGGCAGCCCACCGGCCCACCTCGCACCGAACAAGTCAACCTCGAGTCCGCCTCCGCCAAGGCCTTCCCCTGCCTCCGTTCATTCGGTCCGAGGTCTCGACGTTGTCCTCCGCTTGGTGCTCAGCTGCGCGCCTGCCGTGGTCATTCCCAACATGGTCAAGTAAAACAAGAGGAATCGGAGAGAACTCTTCGTCGAGAGGTCGACAGTCCCGGGCCACTGTGTCCATGGCCTAGGTTTTGTTGTTTAACATGGGAAGCCCACGACATGTTTCAACATTTTTTGGATCCAGCAGGTATCAAGCGGCCTCTGGGCCTCCCAACCTAGCTTGTCTATAACATCAGCAGCCCAAGTTATGTTTGTTTTTTCAAGACGATGCACAACTTAGTTCTATTTTTCTATAAGAATGCAAAGTTGAACCTATTTTCTATAAGAATGCAAAACTGAACCTATATTTATATCTTATTTTACTACAAACACACACACACACACACACACACACACACACACACACACACACACACACACACACACACACACACACACACACACACACACACACACACACACACACACACACACACACACACACACACACACACACACACACACACACACACACACACACATATATATATATATATATATATATATATATATATATATATATATATATATATATATATATATTAGAAGCAACATAAGCTCGTTAAACCTGCCATTCTGTCCAACCATTTTATAGACCTTCCCACTTCCTTTATTTTTTGTTTTCATTAGTCCTATATCTGAATTTTCTCCCACTTTCTTTTTCGATGTAAACTGAGTTTTCTCCCAAAGATTTTCCCTAGAACCAACTCAATTGTCCCACGCCTAGCCTAAAAAATAATAGTACCCACATTATTAACTCATCAAATTTAAATGATATTTTATTTCGTAAGTTGAAAGTTCTTACAAATAATAATAATAATAATTGTTTATATAACTTGGCAAGTTAACTCCTAGTGATGGCGTACATAAGCTTGCAAAGATTTTACTGACCAATGCAGTAATAGACGTGCAATCATGTGTTTATGTTTTTATAACATTTCTCCGTCTAGCCCAACATGATATTTTCACCCAACCCAGCAAGTCCGTGGATTTCAAAAAAAAATGCAAATGGGCTTTAAATTCTACCATATATATAAACGGGCTACATAGATGCTACATCATTGTTTCACCCAGCCCACCAAATGGACTAAAAAACCAAATGGACTGGCCTGACATGGGCCAAAGAGGTGAAGTTTAAGAAGATGTTGGATTTACATCCAACAGCCGGTATTCTTCTTCAATCTCTCGCCTTTCTTCCCCCAGACTCGCTGGGATCGCTGCTCCAGCTTCTCCTCAAGGCCCAGCGGGTGTTATTTTGCGCCCTCAACGAAATGCTACCCCGCCGATGGCCAGCCCATCCTCCACTCAAGACTCTCCTCCGTTATCTCTGCCGAGTGTACGCCCACCCGTGACCAACCAGCCAAGTTTCCCACTCCTCCGCTGCGACTCCACTCATCGGCTTTTCCCCATCTCCGAAATCATTCCAGTCCTAGGGCCCGCCGTCGTCCATCGCCTCGGTGCGCCGGTGCGGGCGTGGTCAATATACGGAGTCCCTGAAGAGGATCAGACGTGGAGAGCTCGACGGCCGGACCCACGAGGTCCATGGTCGCACGCAAGGAAAGTTCCTCCTTATTATGCACTATACGTGGACCGTACGTGGGAAGGGCTTCAGATTTCACTTAAAAAGACGTTCCCCAATCGACAGGTCGGACCCACCAGCTATATCTTCACACGCAAGGAAGTGCCTCCTTATTACGCACTAAAATGAATACCGCTTAGCTGGGGACGCACCATAGTGGGTGGCTGACTTATGGGCCTACTACGTTGACGGGGACGGAGGGCTTTGTCAACTTAGTCAATATGAACGATTCTAGCTCCAGCGACCATACGATGTCCATCCGACGGCCATAGTGCTTCTTCAACCTCTCGGTCTTCTTTGCTCCAAATTACCAAAAGCAACGCCGGTCGTGTCGCATGCTCCTCGCCTCCCGTGGGTCGGCTGTGATGCCGCCAAGGCCTCACCGCCCCTCACTACTCCCACCGCTGGCCTGGGCATCCTCTACTCACCCACACCCCTCTTATTCTACAGGCGACGGGCAGCCTCACGCCGCGAGCCGAACCAAGTGAACCTCATACTCTCTCCGCAAGGCATCCACCGCCACGCCTTTCCTCTGCTCCGCCGTCCCCCTTCCTAGGCCTCATCGTCAGATCCCACCGCCTTGGTGCTCTCGGGCGGGCGTGGTCAATGTGGTCAATCTAATCGACTTGCATCGGAAGAGTACTGCACATGGAGAGGCTCACAGCCGGGTCCACGGCTACAACCCGCTTTTTTTGTGATTTGCCAAGTAAGTCGCTTGTCGTGCCTGTTGGGCTGCAAATCTTTCAAGACGAGGAGAGCATCATTCGCCGGCGAGAAATGGCCTATCAGAATGAGGAATGGGTTGTACATTTTAAAACACATCAAACCGCAATTAGTTTCAAATTTCTTTTTTTCATTTCAAGATTTTAAATTGCATTGATTTTATGCATCGAACTTCGGAAGTTTGGATTTTTGAGTGTTATCCAATGAGTCGACGCACGCATGACTTTAAGTTCGGAGGCTTGATCGACATCCGTCCCTCCATGAGAATCCGGCATGGAGGGATCGGAATCAGACGTAGCTAGTCCTTAAGATAGAAGAAGAATCGCCGCATTGCTCCTCTATTACAACAACATGATGGGTAGCTTTGAGGAGAGTTGATCTCTCTCGGATCGGTTTAGGCCCGATCAGATGCGTTAGTCTATGGCGACTCCCGGCGGCGATTCGATCAAGAGCTCTTTCTCTGAGAGAGACTCGATCGGATCTAATTGTTGACAAGTTCGAATTGACATGGAGATTGGTTTCGATGTTCGAGAGGTCATCGTCGGTATGATGGCGGATGGCGGTCATAAGAAAACCACCTAGCAGAAGTGTTTGGCCAGCGGCCAAGGCTCCTTTAGCGATGGTATCGTCTTTAAAAGGCGAGATGGGGCATCCTACACGATGGCGGCGACGAGAGGAACTCTCAATGAAGCACCAATATCGGTGTCAAAACCGGCGGATCTCGGGTAAGGCGTCCCCGAACTGTGCGTCTAGGCGGATGGTAACGACAGAGACAAGGGACACGATGTTTTTACCCAGGTTCGGGCCCTCTCGATGGAGGTAATACCCTACTCCTGCTTGATTGATATTGATGATATGGGTAGTACAAGAGTAGATCTACCACGAGATCAAGGAGGCTAAACCTAGAAGCTAGCCTATGGTATGATTGTTGTTCCTTCTATGGACTAAAACCCTTGGTTTATATAGGCAGCGGATAGGTTAGGGTTACAGTGTCGGTTACAATGGTAGGAGATCTACATGTCTATATCGTAAGCTTGCCTTCCACGCCGAGAAAAGTCCACCGGACACGGGGCGAAGTCTTCAATCTTGTATCTTCATGGTCGAGTCAGCCAGCGGTGATAGTTCAACTATCCGGACACCCCCTAATCCGGGACTCCCTCACCTGTTATTGCAGTACCAATACAGACCCACTCGTGAACCGAGCATGTGGCGAATGCGTTTCTTAATGGAGGCCTTTGAATGCGTCCGGTGCATCTTCTGCCGGCGTCGTGAATGAGCCCGAGGAGGTAATATTTGTTGTTCGCTTTGTACACACTTAGTTCTTTGTTGAATCCAGTTCCCAAGAGCTGAAAAAAATGAACTAACATCGCCGCCTACACACCGTTCACTTGAAAGAGACTCAATGGCGATCAGGAGTGAGCCACTGGATGGATGGACTTCAGCAGGAGTTCCCCTTTGAGTTCGCCGTTCAACCCTATGGCTGCACCAAGTTGAATGTGATGTACACCAATTCATCCCGACTCGGTGAAGCTACGCCTCGCTTCGAGAGTTCAAGCAGTACCTACGGGACGAAAGCACAAGGTTGCGGGACTAGACCTTTTGCCCATCCATTCGTCTCCTCGATAGGGACCAGCGGATCACCGCGCGGTATGTGTGCGGGACGAAGTTCTCATCTACCATACATAGGGCCATCGAGAGGTTCTCGAGCAATGGCCCGTTTCGCCAGCAACACCGGCGCAACAGCTACGGTGGAGAAGGAAGAAGCGTGACAGTCGGCCATCTGTTGCAACAAGCATGCGACATCCGAAGCAATACAAGATCATCAGCAATGGGAAGGAGAAGGACTTACGTGGTTGACCTCGCCGAGACCATCGCCGACCCACGATATGCCAACATGAAATAAGACAAGCGATACCAAGGACACGAACACGTGCGAGATACCTGCTGAATCTAGCCTACATAACCTCTGTGACCAAGGCGCGCATCGCGTACTCACGATATGCGGGCCAGATCTTAGACATGAAGGCGTGTCACGCTTCCAGCGTATTACAAGCAGTACCTGAAGACAACTTGGCGTCATGATCAAAGCGTTCGAGGAAAGGTCTAGATGTTGTACTTTATCTGTTTATAAGCACCTTTATCATTTGAGTGTTTCATGCATTAGCCTATGTGTAATAAATGATATCTGTTTTGTCCCAAATATTTCTTTTAGAAACCCATTAACTTTGTTTGCTTTTTTAGTAGCTGTTTGCTTATGTATGTAACTAGTTCACTTGTCAATTAAAAAACTAGTTCACTTTCATTGTAAGTGCTTTGAATCTCCTTCCTCCTAACATATTCCCTCCTCGGGTGGACCCATGAGGTCTGATTACACGGACATATGGGACCAACCACCTATCCATTGTATTTCTTTATTTTGTTCAATCTTTCATCCTCTTCCTATACAATGACAGGCCATCATAGCCTATGGAGTCGGCCAGACCATCCTCTCTACCACACATTGTCCGTGGCTGGCAGCTCCACAGCCCTTTGCACCAATTTCGTCAACCCTCGTGGTCAGCTCCTTTGCGTCTTCCCGCTCCAGTTCATTGGATCACGAGGTCTCATGTTGTCCTCCGCCTTGGTGCTCTAGCCCATGGCGCCTCCGTGGGTCAGTCCCAACATAATTGACCAAAACAAGAGGAATCGGGAAGAACTCTTAAATCGAGGGCGAGTGATCCAGAGGCCACCAGGTCCATAGCCTAGGTTTTGTTGTTTTAACATGGGAAGCCCACGACATGTTTCAACATTTTTGGATCCAGCCGGTGTCAAGCGACCTACGGCCTCCCAACCTAGCTTGTCTATAATATGACAGCCCAAGTTATGTTTGTTTTTTCAAGGCGATGCACAACTTAAGTTCTATTTTTCTATAAGAATGCAAAGTTGAACCTATTTTCTATAAGAATGCAAACTGAACCTATATTTATATCTTATTTTACTAACACACACACACACACACACACACACACACACACACACACACACACACACACACACACACACACACACACACACACACACACACACACACACACACACACACACACACACACACACACACACACACACACACACACACACACACACATATATATATATATATATATATATATATATATATATATATATATATATATATATATAATAGAAAAGCGCTTATAAGTTTCAGATTAAACTTTGTCATTAAATCCAACCATTTTATAGACCTTCCACTTCCTTTATTTTTGTTTTCATTAGTCCTATACTTTGAATTTTCTCCCACTTTCTTTTTAGATGTAACCAGAGTTTTTCTCCCAGGTACTTTTCCCTAGAACCAACTCAATTGTCCCCGTCTAGCCTAAAAATAATAGTACCCCACATACTATTAACTCGGCAAATTTAAATGATATTTTATTTACGTGAAGTTGAAAGTTCTTACAAAATAATAATAATAATAATGTTTATATATACCTTGAGAAGTTAACTCCTAGTGATGGCGTACATAAGCTTGCAAGATTTTTCTTGACCAATGCAGTAATAGGCGTGCAATCATGTGTTTATGTTTTATAACATTTCTCCGTCTAGCCCAACATGATATTTTCACCCCCAACGACAAGTCCAAGTAGTTCAAAAAAAATGCAAATGGGCTTTAGAATTCTACCATATATATAAGCAGGCTACATAGATGCTGCATCATTGTTTCACCCAGCCCACCAAATGGACTAAAAACGGTGATGGACATGGTGACATGTGGGCCAGTGGGTGAAAACCTAAGAAGATGTTGGATTTACATCCAGCGGTAGGCATTCTTCTTCAATCTCTGCGTCTTCTTCCCCAGCCTCTTGGAGACCGCTACTCCGACCTCCTACGTCCCGTAGGTGTTATTTCACGCTCACCGGTAAAATGCTACCCAGCCGATGGCGGAGCCATCCCTCCACTTGGCACCTCACTGTTATCTCACCTGAGTGTCGCCCACCCCTTTTGAACCAGTCAAGTTTCCCACTCCTCTCAGTGCGAACTCCACTCTGCGTCTTCCCCATCTCAAAGTCATTTCAGTCCTAGGGCCTGCGTAGTGTCCGCCATACTCAGTGCGCTCGGTGCGGCGTGAGTCAGCTATCTGAGAGTCCTCGGAAGAAGGACTATCTGCCGTGGAGCTTTGACATTTGGGACCCACAAGTCCGTAGTGCCACATGAAAGTTCCTCCTTATACCTTTATCTCGTGGAATATGTCGTGGGAAGGGCTACGTATTCCACGAAAGAGCGTTCCCCCACGGGCGGGTCCGGACCCACCAGCTATATCTTCACCACATGAGTACCTCCTTATTACGCACCAAAAATGAATCGCCCTGCTGGCAGGGGCCTTTTCACAGTGGTGGCTGACTTGTGGGCCTACTACGTTGGCGGGGACGAGAGGGCTTTGTCAACTTAGTCAATATGAGCGATTCTAGCTCCAGTGACCATCGATGTCCATCGGCGTGTAGTGCTTCTTCAACCTCTGGTCTTCTTGCTCGGCGCCAAAAAGCAGCATGATCGTGTCGCATGCTCACGCCTCCGGTGCGGCATTGTGATGCCGCGAAGGCCCGTCCCCTACTACTCCCGGCGGCGGGGCATCTCTACTCACCCACCTCCTCTTATACCGGGCGACGCAGCCTCACGCCGCAACCGAACCATGAACCCTCATACTCCTCTCCGCGGGCATCCACTGCCACGTCTTTCCTGGCTCCGCGTCGTCCCCTTCCTAGGCCTCATCGTCGTCCACTGCCTTGGTGCTCTCGGCGCGGCGTGGTCCAATGTGGTCAACGACCGACTTGCATCGGAAGAGTACTGCACATGGAGAGGCTCACAGCTGGGTCCACGGCCACAACCCAGTTTTTTTGTGATTTGCCAAGTAAGTCGCTTTGTCAGGCCTGTTGGGCTGCAAATCTTTCAAGACGAGGAGAGCATCATTCGGCTGGCCGAGAAAATGGCCTATCAGTAATGAGGAATGGGTTGTACATTTTTAAAACACATCAAACCGGCAATTAGTTTCAAATTTCTTTTTTTTTCATTTCAAGATTTTAAATTGCATTGATTTTTATGCATGGACAATTTGTTGGATTTTATATTGATATACATTTATTTTTTAAATCAGTTTGAATGTGACCCGAAATTTTGGGATTAAAAACAGTTCGAATCAAGACCAAATATGCAAAATTTCAGATGATTTTTAACCGTGGCCACAATATGGGCTGTAATGCTAACAAAAAGAATATGGGCTCCAAAAAAAACCTTAACAATTAGCAAATGGGCTGTAAATTACTAGAAATAATGGTAGATGGGTTGTATGTTGTTTTCCACAGATTTGAGGCTTTCCTAAAAAAAGGTTGACGCACAAGCAGTGACTATTGGATTTCCATCCAACGGCCGTCAGTGCTTCTTCAACTCGCTTTTTCCTGCTCGGCAACTCAAAAAGCGCCATGGGACTGCTCGACTGCTTCTCCTCCTCCTCCGGGTCAGGTGCAACCGCGACAGCCTCGCCACCCACCGCATTCCCATCACCGCCTAGCCATCCCTCTACTCACCCACACCCATCGTTATTCTCCGCGACGGCATTTAACCAAGAAACCCTCATACAACAGACTCTCCTCTGCGGGGAAGCAACGGTGAGTCTTCCCTGCCTCCGAGTCATTCCTTCCTAGGCCTCGCCATCCACCGCCCGGTGTTCTCTATGCGACCTGGTCAACATGGTCAACAACCGACATGCATCTGAAGTGGATCAGTGCGTGGAGAGGCCGACAACCTGGTCCACGGCCGCACGCAAGGAAATGCCTCCTTATTACGCCGCAAAATAGTGATTCCTCCACCGACATCTGGGACCCACCGAAGAGTCTCAGATTTCATTTAAAAAACGTTATCACCGCTAACGGCTTGGACCCACCAATATATCTTCGCACGCAAGGAAGTGCCTCCTTATTACGCAAAAAAATGAATACTCCCCACGCTAGCTGGGACCCAGTATAGTGGTAGGCTAACTTGGGCCTACTAAGTTGTGAGGACGGAGGGCTTTGTCAACTTAGTCAATATGCACGATTCTAGCTCCACCGACCGTCGATGTCCATCCAACGCGTCAGTGGTGCTTCTTCAACCTCTCGGTCTTCTTGCTCCACGCCCAAACCAGCGCCGGTCATGCCTCGTGCTCACGCCTCCTATGGCCGGCTTACGATGCGGCGAGGCCTCGGCGCCCTACTACTCCCACCGCTGCTGTGCCATCCCTCTACTCACCCACACCCCTCGTTATTCAGGGCGACGGCAGCCACACAACAGAAGCAACCAGTGAACCCTCATACTCCTTTCACGCGTGGGCATCCACATCGCTGCCTTTCCCGGCTCCGCCGCCCCTTCCTAGGCCTCGCCGTCATCCACCGCCTGGTGCTCTCGGCGCAGCGTGGTCAACGTGGTCAAGGAACGGCTTCCATCGGACGTGGATGTGACGTGGAGAGGCCGATACTGGGTCCATGGCCGCAGCAAGGAAGTGCCTCCTTATATGCGCAAAATAATTATTCTCCACTGATAGCGGGACCCACAAGACGGGCCACCGTGATTTCACGAAAAAACATTTCCCATCGCCGGGACCCACCAGCTACATCTTCGCATGCAAGGAAGTGTGTCCGCACAAAAGAATGATTCGCCGATCGTTGGGGACCCACCAGCTACATCTTCGCGCAAGGAAGTGCCCGGTACCGACCCACCTAGTCGAAGCATACATAGCGTTGTCATTTTGGTCGCGAACGTGTATATACATATCGGTTGATGTAGAGGCGCGCACGTGTCTTAGTAGAGGTGCGCACGTAGCATGTACACATACGTCATACAATGCGGTGTGCAAGAAAGAAAGTATGGCCACGCGTCGTACATACAGTAGGTCTCAACGCCTACTCACGCATACGCACGGCCGTGGCTCGTGGTACATGGCTGGGTCGAACGGAGAAACAACGCCGCTGTCGTGTTCATGGGGAGCCAACCGCTGGGTCGGAATGGAATGCGCTGTCGTGTTCATCAAACGGGGTCCCGTTCATCGGGAGGGTGGCATACCGCAAAACGGACTCCACGGATATTGTTCATCTCCACCGTCGACCCCTCCGGCCTCCATCGGCTACTATTCATCCACCGTCGACCTCCTCCAGCCTCCACCGCGATCGCTCATCCACGGGCTCCCGCTCATCCAGCCTCCACCGCACGCTTACTCCACCGGCCATCGCTCAACCAGCCCTCTCCACGGGCTCTCGCTCAATCACCCTCCACGGCCTACCGCTCATCCACCTCCACCGTCTCACTGTTCATCCTGCCTCCACGGGTGGTCCTGCTCATCCAGCCCTCCACGGGTCCTCGTTCATCCAGCCCCAATCGGCTTGATTGATCGGGTCCTGTTCATCCAGAGGCAACACCACGGGTCCTGTTCATCCACCCGACCGAACTGCTTCATTCAAAGCCCCCAAGAACACTCAATTGCTCATCCAAAGGCAGCATCGATTGGTTTCATTAGCAGCAGAATGGCGAATCGCCGATCGGGTTCGATAACGACCATCGATCGATCGCCGGGTTCGAATGCGAGTCGCAGCGGTAATCGCCGAGGTTGATTAGAGCCCAACGCCGCATCTCGGCCCTGACCACCCGCAGCGCAGCGCGTGACGAGAAACGCTGCGATCGCTTCGCCCCGACCACCCATCAGAACCGGAACACTCGATATTTTCCTCGCCCTCGCTTCTACCACGGTTTTTCCGTCATGGACGCCCCAAAGAATGTCATGCAGCTGCGCTCCACCCGCCCCAGACAAAAGTCCATTTTTGTCATGATTTTTGTCATAGAAGTAGGACCCACCACATCTATGACGATACCGGGTTTTGTCACAATTATCGTCATAGAAGTGTCATAAGTATGACAGAAAAAAAATTCGTTCGGCCCAAAATGTCACGGATGTGTCTTTTTTTGTAGTGTAACTACTCACAAATGATAATCATGCTCAAGATCAGAGGGGTATTAAATAGCATATTGGATCTGAACATATAATCTTCCACCAAATAAACCATATACTAATCAACTTCAAGATGTAATCAACACTACTAGTCATCCACAAGCACCAATCTATAGTTCCGGTAACAAGATTGAACACAAGAGATGAACTAGGGTTTGAGATGAGATGGTGCTGTTGAACATTTTGATGGAGATTGCCCTCCCCAAGATGGGAGAGTTCTTGGTGATGATGATGACGATGATTTCCCCCTCCGGGAGGGAAGTTCTTTCGTGGGAACGATTCCAGATCGGCGTCTTGATCGCCAAATATGCTTCCAAAGAAAATAGTCCCGCTTATCGGTTCCGTTTTTTGGGTTGTCATGCTAAGCATGATCATGAAACCTCAGCTCAATGTAAGAGCAAAATATTGAGGATTTAGTTTGGGAGGCCAGCCATTAGCGCCCGGTAGTGTTCGGGGACATCGAGGTCAAGCCGAAACACTTCGCCAATTTTATGAATGGCGTTATTTAATATAGTCATCGGATCGCTGACCTGTTTACACCTATTGTGACAGCAGCTGGCTTTCTCCTGAGGTGCTTGACCATGCGAAATGGAAGCACAATCGCAGTGGTTCTCCTTTGCACACCTAGCCAAACAAAGCGAACATAGGAGGCAAGCGGAGCCGGGCAACCCAACTATTGACCAAGACACAATTCAAACTGATGCATATATAGCAATATCCGAGAATGTTTTTGCGAATCTCTAAAGGTGTCCGCGCAGATCATGCGAGACTTGTGCTGAAAACACACAAATAGTTAAAAGTGCCAAAAGCTTGGAAAACCAAAAAACGTAAGTAAAAACATGACGTCGGAACAAGATCAAGTGTTCGGTGCCAATCCGAAAATTGGATTTTAGAAAAAAAAAGTGCTTCGCCGTGCTTTAACATGACACATCCTATCTCAAGACTTCAAACGGTCAGCCACGGCGACGGCCTCCCATCCCAAGGCAGAGTACTTCTCATTAGGCCAGTTTAGAAAACTAAACTCTAGCGGTTTTGAGAGAGAAATTAGGCTCCCGGCTAGTGACCGCACACCGTGTGTCGAGAAAAGGAGTGATAAATAATAATAAAAACTCTGCAACGACTAAGAAGAAAACACTTATTATAAAACGCCTCAAATAAACATAAGAGCCCCAAGTAACTTGGGTAAAAGAATGATTCTATGTATCAAGTACTTATATCATATCTATGTTCAACCAACTTTAAACGCCTTAACCGACCGTCGGTTTCTCCCTCTTCGGTCAAGGACCAAAAGTGTTATATACTCCATCGCCGAGAATATCGACAAGTGTTTCTAATAACCGTGCAATCAGGTCATAAGGCTGTAATGCATAAAGCGCCAGTGGAACTTATGCTATATTATCGATAAAGTGTAAGAAGCATCTTCAAGAAAATAGTACCCCATCGATACCTTTCTTCGGTGCTCATTGTTTATATGGGACTTGTGCAATAGATTTTTGTACTCATGAGTTCCGTTGTGTGCGACCATTATTGAAAACAGAAGAGCGCTTTTCGGCTTCACCTACCGAGGTCCGCTCGGTGACCCGATCTTGACAATCGCAGAGGTGCTCCTTTACTCCCTAGCCGAACAATCGGGAACGTAGGGGTAAACATAGGAGTGAGGCAACCCAGCTTGCAAATCGCTTAAGTCAATATGGTGCATATTGTGGCATAATACACGAACAAGGAACGAAAATGTACAAGTATAATCATATGCAAGAGGAAAAGCTTCATGAAGGAAGCCCCAAATGAATTGGGTATTTGACTTTATGCGTCACAAACAAAGTTTGGACAAGGAAATTTTTTACAAGCAAATTTTTTTCCGAAAAAGTATAATGCTTGGTCGAACCGAACACAAGTTAGAAATTAAAGCTTTGAGCATGAAAGCGACTTAGCTGGTTAATGTGTTCGGTATTGATGACGCGGTCCGAGCTTGATACGGGACAAGGTTCCATCCCCCAAGCCGGTCCCGAGGTGGCGGAGCGGACAGCTCGACACGCCGAAGTGGTGACATAGCACGGTCAATGCAGCACCGGCAGAGTGACGCCAAGTCCCGGATCATTTTCCCGTGCACAAAAATTGTGCAAACCGAGATAATAGTAATAATGATAATTAAAAATGTTGCATAATAAATAATTTATGCAAAGTGAGTAATAAAGAAATATGGCTCGCGCCAAGTCAATGTCGATGCAGGTCGTCGCGTAATGCAATAAAGGCGTGGCAAAGATCGATTCACTGAGTCGGTCCGAAGTTCGGATGCGTTCGCGGACTATGTACGAAAACTGACCGAACCATCATGCGACCGCCGATAATGCGCCACCATTTGATAGACCTGTGTACATATGATGGACAAACCAGAGTAATAATTCCTTGAGAAAATGAACCCAAACAAGCAAAAATACCGGGATCAATAGCACCTGGTTTATTTGTTGTAGCAATCCCAAGGAGGTGATTCCCAAAATTGGGACTCGAATCGCGCACCCATTGCCCGATGGGCGATAAAGCGACGGCATGGAAATGCTAGCAAGGTTGGCTCGCCGAGGAAAGCCTCGGTCCAGCTAACGTGACGGAGCTTGTCGGCTAGCGACGCCGGCGTCCGGAGTAGGTTGATGAAGAGATGGCGAAGCCCCGGTCCAGCCGAGATGTCGAAGTAGATCGGCGTGATGGACACCAGCTTGAAGAAGCAATAGCGGACCCCGCCGATGCAGGTCGTGACGTGGTCGATGCCGCTTGATGAAGCGACGATGCGGCGCGATGCGGTATGCCCTCCGTGTAATTGTGGGGTGGCGATGTTGGTGATGATTTATCCTTCGCGATGCCGACTCTTGATCGGCTTGCCGAGATATTAATATTGATGATATGGGTAATACAAGAGTAGATCTACCACGAGATCGAGAGGCTAAACCCTAGAAGCTAGCCTATGGTATGATTGTTGTATATCTATCGACTAGCCTGGCCTCGGTTTATATAATGCACCGCAGGCCTAGGATAACAAGAGTCCTAGCCGAAATCGCCGGTGGGGAGGAGTCCTTGTCTTGATCGCCAAGTCTTGTGGAATCTTCCTTGTATGCAGCAACTGTCCGGACTGGCCCATGAGTATACGGCCATGGGGATCCTCGGCCCAATCCAACTGATCGGGAGACGACGTGGTGAGTACCCCCTAGTCCAGGACAACGTCAGGAGCCAAAGAATATTCTCAAGTATTAGCAACTGAGTTGTCAATTCAGCCACACCTGGATAACTTAATATCTGCAGCAAGGTATTTAGTAGCAAAGTAATATGATAGTGGTGGTAACGGTACCAAAAGAGCAATGAATGCAAAAGTAATATTTTTGGTATTTTGTAGTGATTGTAACAATAGCAACGGGAAAGTAAATAAGCGTAAACCAGTATATGGAAAGCTTGTAGGCATTGGATCGGTGATGGATAATTATGCCGGATGCGGTTCATCATGTAACAGTCATAACATAGGGTGACATAGAACTAGCTCCAATTCATCAATGTAATGTAGGCATGTATTCCGAATATAGTCATACGTGCTTATGGAAAAGAACTTGCATGGCATCTTTTGTCCTACCCTCCCGTGGCAGCGGGGTCCTAGTGGAAACTAAGGGATATTAAGGCCTCCTTTTAATAAAAATATGCGTTAAATTCTTCTTTGATTCCCGTTCGATCCATGAAATTTTCCGAAGGCCATTCACAGGGCCTCACGAGAGCATCCCTTGGGGACTCCTCATCGGCATCACGCATTGCAAGCCTGGGCCCTTGCTTCCTTGAAGAACAACCTTGGAACATCTTCCTAAGCATAATGTTTTCTCTGAAAATTTTCTGAAATTTTTTGTAACTTTAAACAAAAGTGAACCAACTTCAATAAAATTGATAGCAACTACTCATACAAGTGCCTAGAGCCTATATCAAGCATTAGAACTACTTGGAACCATATAAATTTGACATGCAAGCTCAAGAACATGGTCACCTATGCATCACAAATTTGCAATGAATAAAGCACTAGAAGAAAAACTAATTGGACCAATGGAGGAGTCACATACCAAGGAACAATCTCCCCAAGCAGTTTTGCGAGAGGTGCTTTTAGCAAGGAGATCGAAAATCGCAGCAAAGTGAGCTAGAACTCGTGCTTGAGCTGGTTATTCGGGTTTGTGGGAGGAAGAAGAAGAGGATGGGTGCAGGAATAAGTGGAGGAGGGCCACCATGGGCCCACGAGGCAGGGGGCGCGCCCTCCACCCTCGTGGCCAGGTGGCAGCTCCCCTCGCGGTGATTTTTGCACCATAAATCCTCAAATATTCCCGAAAAAATCATATTAAATTGGCATGGCATTCTGAGGACTTTTATTTTTGGGATATTTTTATATTGCACGGATAAATCAGGAAACAAATAGAAAAATACTATTTTTACTTTATTTCATCTAAATAACAGAAAGAATAAAGAGGGTACAGAAGGTTGTGCCTTCTAGTTTCATCCATCTCATGCTCATCAAAAAGAATCCACTAACAAGGTTGATCAAGTCTTGTTAACAAACTCATTCCGATTAACATGGAACCGAAGAAATTTCGAATAACACTATGTTACCTCAACGGGGATATGCACATCCCCTATAATAAGAATATCATATTTCTTCTTAACAGTAGGAAGAGGAAATTCAGAACCTC
The DNA here is from genome assembly GCA_021605205.1 of Aegilops longissima. Classification (NCBI taxonomy): domain Eukaryota; kingdom Viridiplantae; phylum Streptophyta; class Magnoliopsida; order Poales; family Poaceae; genus Aegilops; species Aegilops longissima. The sequence goes on along the minus strand of CM038676.1, from coordinate 139,223,517 downwards.
CAAATATAATCGATGGAATTTTTCCAATAGAGTTGATACTATGAACTTGAGGTTGTTTCCTCGGAAAGTGTACCGTATGCTCATTACCATTAACATGAAAAGTGGCATTGCCTTTGTTGCAATCAATAACAGCCCCTGCAGTATTCAAAAAAGGTCTTCCAAGAATAATGGACATACTATCGTCCTAAGGAATATCAAGAATAACAAAGTCCGTTAAAATAGTAACGTTTGCAACCGTAAGAGGCACGTCCTCACAAATACCGACAGGTATAGCAGTTGATTTATCAGCCATTTGGAAAGATATTTCAGTAGGTGTCAACTTATTCAAATCAAGTCTACGGTATAAAGAGAGAGGCATAACACTAACACCGGCTCCAAGATCACATAAAGCAGTTTTAACATAATTTCTTTTAATGGAGCATGGTATAGTAGGTACTCCTGGATCTCCAAGTTTCTTTGGTATTCCACCCTTAAAAGTGTAATTAGCAAGCATGGTGGAAATTTCAGCTTCCGGTATCTTTATTTTATTAGTGACAATATCTTTCATATATTTAGCATAAGGATTCATTTTGAGCATATCAGTCAATCACATACGCAAAAAGATAGGTCTAATCATTTCAGCAAAGCGTTCAAAATCCTCATCATCCTTTTTCTTGGATGGTTTGGGAGGAAACGGCATGGGTTTCTGAACCCATGGTTCTCTTTCTTTACCATGTTTCCTAGCAACAAAGTCTCTCTTATCATAACGTTGATTCTTTGATTGTGGGTTATCAAGATCAACAACTGGTTCAATTTCTACATCATTATCATTACTAGGTTGAGCATCATCATGAACATCATCATTAACATTTTCACTAGGTTCATGTTCATTACCAGATTGTGTTTCAGCATCAAAAATAGATATGTCATTTGGATTCTCAGGTGGTTCAGCAATAGGTTCACTAGAAGTTTGCAAAGTCCTATCATTTTTCTTTTTCTTCCTTTTAGAAGAACTAGGTGCATCAATATTATTTCTCTGAGAATCTTTCTCAATTCTCTTAGGGTGGCCTTCAGGATACAAAGGTTCCTGAGCCATTCTACCAATTCTAGTAGCCACTCTAACCGCATAATCACTTTTCTTACTATTCATTTCATCAAGCAATTCTTTTTGATTCTTAAGTACTTGTTCTACTTGAGTGGTAACCATAGAAGCATGTTTGCTAACAAGTTTAAGTTCACCTCTAATATTATCCATATAATCACCCAAGTGTTTAATCATATCGGAATTGTATTTCAACTATCTACCAAAATAAGCATTAAATTTTTCTTATTTTACAATAAAATTATCAAACTCATCAAAGCATTGTCTAGCAGACTTATAATGAGGACTACCTGTGTCGGGTTATCGAAATCAGGAGGTTCTTCAAAAGGTAATGGATCAAGATTATAAGTTTCTTCAACAGGCGGTAGATTAAGACCATGTATTTATTCAATAGGAGGTAAATTCTTAACATCTTCAGCTTTAATACCTTTTTCTTTCATAGATTTCTTTGCCTCTTGCATATCTTCGGGACTGAGAAATAGAACACCTCTCTTCTTCGGAGTTGGTTTAGGAATAGGCTCAATAATTGGAGCAGGAGCTGGCTCAGGAGGTGGCTCAGGAGGTGCCCAATTATTTTCATTTGTCAATATATTATTCAATAAAATTTCAGCTTCATCCGGTGTTCTTTCCCTGAAAAGTGAACCAGCACAACTATCCAGGTAATCTCTGGAAGCATCGGTTAGTACATTATAAAAGATATCAAGTATTTAATTTTTCTTAAGAGGATGATCAGGCAAAGCATTAAGTAACTTGAGAAGCCTCCCCCAAGCTTGTGGGAGACTCTCTTCTTTAATTTGCACAAAGTTGTATATTTCTTTAAAGCAGCTTGTTTCTTATGAGCAGGGAAATATTTAGCAGAGAAGTAATAAATCATATCCTGGGGACTACGCACACAACCAGGATCAAGAGAATTAAACCATATCTTAGCATCACCCTTTAATGAGAACGGAAATATTTTCAGAATATAAAAGTAGCGAGATCTCTCATCATTAGTGAACAGGGTGGCTATATCATTTAATTTGGTAAGATGTGCCACAACAGTTTCAGATTAATAACCATGAAAAGGATCAGATTCAACCAAAGTAATTATATCAGGATCAACAGATAATTCATAATCCTTATCGGGAACACAAATAGGTGAGGTAGCAAAAGCAGGGTCAGGCCTCATTCTATCTCTAAGAGATTCCTTGTTCCATTTAATTAATAGCCTCTTAAGTTCACGATTATCTTTGCAGCTAAAATAGCGGCAGAAGATTCCATATCAAAAATATAACCTTCAAGAATAACAGGCCTATCTTCATCATCACTTTCATCAATATTATCAGTTTCAATAATTTCTTTCTCTAGCCCTAGCAATTTGTTCATCAAGAAATTCACTAAGGGGCACAGTAGTATCAAGCATAGAAGTAGTTTCATCATAAGTATCATGCATAGCAGAAGTGGCATCATCAATAACATGCGACATATCAAAACGAATAGCAGAAGCAGGTTTAGGTGTCGCAAGCTTACTCATAACAAAAGGTGAATCAAGTGCAGAGCTAGATGGCAGTTCCTTACCTCCCCTCGTAGTTGAGGGATAAATTTTTGTCTTCTCGTCTTTCAAGTTCTTCATAGTGTCCAGCAAATATAAATCCCAAGTAACTCAAAGAATAGAGCTATGCTCCCAGGCAACGGCGCCAGAAATTGTTCTTGATAACCCACAAGTGTAGGGGATCGCAACAGCTTTCGAGGGTAGAGTATTGAACCCAAATTTGTTGATTCAACACAAGGGGAGCCAAAGAATATTCTCAAGTATTAGCAACTGAGTTGTGAATTCAGCCACACCTGGATAACTTAATATCTGCAGCAAGGTATTTAGTAGCAAAGTAATATGATAGTGGTGGTAACGGTAACAAAACAGCAATGAAAGCAAAAGTAATATTTTTTGGTATTTTATAGTGATTGTAACAATAGCAACGGGAAAGTAAATAAGCGTAAACCAGTATATGGAAAGCTCGTAGGCATTGGATCGGTGATGGATAATTATGCCGGACGCGGTTCATCATGTAACAGTCATAACATAGGGTGACATAGTGTAAGTGCATCTAGTGCCCCTTAGTGATTTTGGTGGATTGAAGACTTATAGGTTAAGGAACTAATGCGTTTGTGAGTGTACACAGGTCTATAAGTCTATGAGGAGTTTGATATTTACAGAGAAAGTCGACCCCTAAAAATGAAGTTCTTCGACTGAAGACTTTGATATTCTGAAGACTTTGAAAGTGAAGAAATTGGTGTGACCTTGAAGACTTGCTATTCGTTTGAGGAACATGAAGCGTGAAGACTTTTGTTTTTGTGGTTTTATTTTCTCCTTCTTGAGTCATAGGAAACACCGTACTGTTAAAGGGGGTCGAGGAAATACTAAGGAAAAATTTCCATGTGATGCTCAACTCAAAATCCTACACCTACCAAACTCTTCGAGTGAAGCCTTTGGAAATCTCATACAGTTCAGTCAATTTCTTCAGTGACAGAGACGAAGCTCTTCTGGTCGCTGAGGAATTTGTTCTGACTGAGGAGTTAGGAATTCGCCAAAGGTGGATTGCCTACACAAGTGAGGAACATGATAGCCCCGAGGAATTTGATATTCAAATTTCCGATCGTTCTTGTCTTCTTGCGCCACCTGTCCCAAAATATCTTATCCACCTAACGGTCATATCATTGAAGGGCATTTATGTCTTATCTTGTCGGGCTGCTCCCTAAGCTATAAATAGCCGCCCCTACAACCACTAACTGGTTGGCTGCTCCGAGAGAACTTGACACTTGTCATTTGAGAGCAACCCATCCTCCGAGGACTTTGAGCGAAAATCATCGAGTGAGGAAAACCCAAAACCAAACCCCTACAAACCCAAAGTGATTGAGCATCATCAAGAGATTGATCATGTGGATCCGACGCTTGTTACCTTTGAAGATTGTGCTTCTTCCAGACGGTTAGGCGCCATGGTCTAGAGCATCCAAGAGGAATTGTGGATCGCCGAGTGACCAAGTCTCAGAAGGTTTGGAAGTCGCTCAAGACTTACCACGAGTGATTGGACGAGGTCTGTGTGACCTTAGTTCAAGGAGAATACGGTGAGGACTTGGTGTCCCGAGCTGCGTGCTCAGCGATCGGGTGTCCGGACTGTGTGTCCTCGAGTTTAAATACTCACCGCTCCAACCAGACGTATAACCGAGACAGCAGCTTGAACTGGTCTACCAAATCATTGTCTTCACCAACCTAATCGGTTCTATTTCCTCAACCCTTTCATTTCCTCATTACTTGTGTTGAGTGTTTGTTCATATCTGTGTTTGAAAACTTTGATCAAGACTTTCTCAATTTCCTCGCTTCAATTTCTTCACCGCTTTGTCTTCATCTTGTGTTATCCTGTGATTACGCTTTTCAGACTCTGTGCTAGTCTTCATTTCATCATGATGACCATGCATGTATTCTGTTATGCTTACTTTTGAGTACTTATTCCGCTGCAAGTAGTTCTTCGCTAAGGAATTTCCTCACCGGCAAATTCCTCAGTGAAGAATTCATAAAAATCGCCTATTCACCCCCCCTCTAGTCGATATAACACACTTTCAATTGGTATCAGAGCAAGGTACTCCCTTGTTCTGTGTGATTTTGGTTTAACCACCTGGAGTTTTAGTTATGTCGACCGCAGATATGATCAAGGTCTCAAAGAGGTGTCCTACCTTTGATGGGACGGACTACCCATATCGAAGAACAAGATGCGAATGCATCTTGAAGCAATTGACAACGATCTACGGTATGTTGTGGAAAATGGTGTTCCTCACCACACCTTCTCCGAATGCTGCTGATGTGAAGAGATTCAAGCAACTCGATTCTCAAGCGAAGAATATCATATGTGGCCATCTGAGCAAAGGTCAGTATGGAAGAGTGAGTGCTTTGGAAACTGCTAAGCTTATCTGGGATAGGCTGTCCAAAGTGAATGAAGGAGTCTCAACTCAGCGTGACTCCCAAGTCGATGTTCTTCTGAATCTCTTCAACCGCTTCAAAAGACTCGACAATGAAAATGTTCAACAGACCTTCGATCGCCTCACTGACATCTCAAATGAGCTTCAAGCACTTGGCGCCATCGACATCACCGACCATGAGGTGGTGAAGAAATTGTTGAGATCGCTGATTCCTCATTTGATACTCCGCACCGATGATACAAGAGCGTCTTGACTACAAGTCACTTGATCCAATTGATATCCTCGAGAGGCTAAATACTCATGAGTTTCAGCTTGTCAAAAGAGAGATCTCTATGGTTCTAGCTATGGAAAACACGTGCCACGAAAGCCAAGGTTGTGTCTCAATCGAGTGTGAAGACTCGTAGTAGCCTTGGAGATCCTCAAGAATTAGGCCAGAGCTAGCACGCCGTGAAGAAATTCCAAGTTCTCAAGACGTGGTCGCTTTGGAAAATCCTCAAGAAGCAAGTGATTCCTCATCCAAAGGACTATAAGAGAAGACTTTGTCACAAATGCAAGAAACCTGGTCACTACATCCAAGATTGTCCTCGATGGGAAAAGGAATTAAAGAAGAAGAAACACAAGGATTACAGCCTCGATGACGCCAAGAAGAAGAAGAAATCATTGAAATCTTCATCATCAAAATCCTCAAAGCCTTCTTCTCACAAGAAGAGCAGCTCCAAAAAGGCTCGGCATTCATTGGCAAGGAAATGGACTCTAAAGCTGAACTGAGGAACATGAGGAAGAGGAGGCATCGGAAGAATCTGAGTCCGTGTGGCGAGTCTAGCTCCCTTCATCGCTTTCACAAGAAGTCCATCTTCAATTCAAGAAAATGACCTCACCAACAAAGCTGATGAAGATAGTGATGACTACGCCCCACCTATTGCTTCATGGCAAAGGGTGCCAAGGTACTCAAATATACCTCCTCCGAATCTAGTGAAAATGAATCTGATGATGATCTAAAGCCCAATTACTCAAAACTTGCTAAGATTGCTGTAAAACAACAAAGGGCTTTGGAAAAGGTTCAAAACATGCTAGATAAGAGTGATGATATGTTAGGTGAAGAAATGGATCGCTTAAAGCCCCGATCGAAAATCTTCAGAGACTTCGCCTAGGTTTGACAACCTTCAAGGTCATCATAACACTCTCTTATCTGATCATGAGAAACTTTCTTATGAATTTCTTCAAAGAAAGCAAGACCTTGAGAAGCTAAGAGTGAGTTATGAAGATCTTCAGAAGGAGCGCGATTCATTACTTGCTCAACAAATCAGCGCTTCTCAGGAAGAATTTGTTCCTCCATGCTTAAAGTGCATTGAACGTGAATTTGCTAATTCTTCACCTGAATGTTCAAATGCTTCAACTGTTACAAATTCTTCACTTGCCTCTGCTATAACTAATTCCTCATCTGAGGACATTGCTAGTATCACCGACGATGCAGGGCTGAAGGAATTGTATATGACAGTATGTACAAAAGCCTCAAAGGGCATCGACTCTTTGTGATGTGCTTAGAAAGCAGATCCTCAACAGAACCCTAGGAAAGAGGGTATTGCCTTTGAGAGGAAACTCAATGCCGATGGAACATATTGAAGCCCGAAAGCATACCCCAAAACCTCATGGGTTGCTGCAAAGGGACCTCTAGTTGATCCATCTAACTTATCTGGCTTTACATGTGAATCTCCTCATTCTTCCGATGAGTCATTTGACTCAACTATAAACTGTTCAAAAATCAGAATGGTGAAGTATTTGCTAGATATGTTGGCACTAATCGCAGAACGGTTCCCTATGAAGAAAATCTGGTTCCCAAGATGTGCCTTGAAAGTCTTCGTGAATGTCCTCATGACACCACCTGTGAAGAATAGGAACCCTAGATCAAATTCTTCATATGGACCAAATTCTTCATATGGATCCAAGTCCTCATACGGACCAAATTCCTCACGTGGATCAAAGTCCTCTTATGATTATCATCGTGCTAACAACTCTGTTTCGCAGGGTAGAGCTAAGGGCTATGAATATCTGCATTATTCTTCAAACCAATATGTTCATAAGTCCTCAAAGAATTTCTCTGCTTATTCATATGCTTAACCTAACCCCTCTTATGTGAAACGAAATGGATTGGCCTCTATGCCACCATTCTCGTATGGTGCTCGCAGAGTGATGAACTCTTTGCCACCCCTTCAGATGTGGGTGGTGAAGAAAAAGAACTAATCTCTTCTCTCAGGGTCAGGTCTCCAGACGCGCCTTAACGTCTCAAGAATTTGTCGGGACCGACAAAATTGCTCGAAAGGACGCAGCTAATCATGATGAAATGAACTTTCATTTCACACGCCCTCATACCGCTTATCTGTTAATATCGATCGATGAAATTCATCTGATGAACTTGATATCATATTCTTCACCGATGAAGTATATGAGATCGTAAGTTGTACTAATTCATCCGCAGGATGATCAACCCAAAGCCACCGAGTGGGTTCTCGATAGTGGATGTACAAATCACATGACCGGTGACAAGAATCTATTGATGGATGCTCCTTATCACCGCTACATCTGAAGCATATCATCTTTGCCGACAAAGGAAAAATTCAGGTATTGGGTCTTGGTAAGGTTATGATCTCTAAGGACATACACATGGACAAAGTCATGCTTGTTGAGTCCTTAGGATACAACCTCATGTCATCTCAATGCTTTGTGATCTTGATATGGTTGTTATCTTTGGCAAGTATCGTTGTGTTGTGATTATGGAAGCTGACAATTCCAAAGTCTTCAAGGCTTTAGGAGAGGAGACTTGTATATTGTTGACTTCTCTACAGACCACAACCAGCCGTGTGTCTACTTGCAAAAGCTTCGTATATTGGCTATGGCATCGGCGACTTGGTCACGCAGCATGAGGAATTTGCACACGCTTGCGAAGAAGAAGCATGTCATTGGCATTGAGAATGTCAAATTCCTCAAGGATCACTTATGTGGAGCCCGTGAAGCTGGAAAATGACCAAGGCCAAGCATCCAAATAAGACTATCATGACCACTACTCGCCCCTTCGAATTACTTCACATGGACCTCTTTGGTCCCAATCATTACTCAGCTGTCGTTAATGATGCATCTCTATATGGCTTTGTTATTGTTGATGATTACTCTCGCTACACATGGGTACACATTCTTACTTACAAAAATCAAGTGCAGGAAGTCTTCAAACGATTTTCCTCGAGGGCTTCAACTAACTTTGGTGTGAAGATCAAACACATCAGGAGTGACAATGGAACTGAGTTCAAGAATTCCGGTCTTGATGCCTATCTTGATGAACTTGGTATTACTCATGAGTTATCTGCTCCTTATACTCCTCAGCAAAATGGCGTCGTGGAGCGCAAGAACAGAACTCTTGTTGAGATGGCTCGCACTATGCTTGATGAATACAAAATGCCTAGTCGTTTTTGGATTGATGCAATTGATACTGCGTGCCACATCATCAACAGAGTATATCTTCACAAATTCTTCAAGAAGACTGCCTATGAACTCCTCACTGACAGGAAACCCAATGTAAGTTATTTCAAAGTCTTGATTGCTAAATGCTGGATTAGAGATCCTCATCACAATTCTAAATTTGCACCGAAAGCACATGAAGGTTTCATGCTTGGTTACGGAAAGGACTCAGACACCTACACAGTCTTCAACATCGCTCTTCACAAGATTGTTGACATCAGAGATGTGCGGTTCGATGAAACTAATGGCTCGCAAAGAGAGCACCTACCTTCTGTGTTAGATGAACCAGCACCGAGGATTTAATCAAGTTCAAGGCAACCGAGGATGTCATTCCCTCTCAAGAATCTGCTGAAGAATTCATTCCTCAGACGCTAAGAACGCCGAGTGATGCACTGAAGATAATGTCAAGACAATGGTGCTGAGGAAAATGATCAAATTCCTCGACGACAACCAGCTCATCCTCGCGTTGCAAAAGAAGTGCAAGTTGACAAGATCATCGATGACATTAAAGCGACAGGTCCTCTCACACGCTCAAAAGCTTCACATTTATGTGTACTATGTGTCCACTGTGTACTATGTGTCCACTGTCCTAACTCCATGCAAGTCCCGTTACCCACACTATCAAAAGATAGCATACGCGGTGTTCATGGCATCCCGGAAGCTACGACACTACTTTCAAGAGTGTTCGATAACGGTAGCCTCCAAAGTACCTCTTAATGAAATTATAAACAACCGCGACACTACAGGCCGGATTGCTAAATGGGCCATAGAGCTCCTTCCATTCGACATAACCTACAAGCCACGACGAGCTATCAAGTCGCAGGTTTTGGCCGACTTCGTGGCCGAATGGACTGAAGCTGAACTCCCTAAAGAGTACGGCGCATACTCCAATTGGATCATGCACTTCGACGGCTCCAAAATGTTGGCCGGCCTGGGGGCTGGCGTCGTCCTGACGTCCCAACCGGGGACACAGTCCAATACGTCCTTCAGATAATGTATACGGACTCCAACAACGCAGCCAAATACGAGGCCCTCCTGCACGGCCTCCGGATGGCAGTCTCCATGGGCATTCAACGCCTAGAGGTGCGCGGGGATTCGAACCTCGCAATATCTCAAATAAACGGAGACTTTGATGCCAAAGATCCGAAAATGGCAGCATACCGCAATGCGGTCCTAAAAATGTCAGACGGTTCAAGGGCTCAATTTCATCATATAGCCCGGATAACAACCAGGCGGTGGATATATTGGCACGCATCGGTGCAAAACGCGATGCCGCCCCACCCAATATCTTTCTCGAACGGCTGTTCAAGCCATCCGTATTATGGGAAGGGAGTCCGCAATAACAATCCGGACCCAACCACACCGCCGACGCCAACACTTTGACACAACCGAGGCTCGCCCCGAGATAACACCCTCCGCCACGAAATAATGGCGGTTATCGCCCGTGGATGGAACCATTCCTAGCCTACCTAACTAGGCAGGAACTCCCGAAGACCAAAATGAGGCTCGCTGCATAGTACGGCGATCTAAAGCCTATAAAGTTCATGAGGAGAGCGTTATAAGAAAAGCACTACCGAGTCCTTCAAAGGTGTATCTCCAAGAGGAAGGGCGAAACCTCCTGGCTGAAATTCATGCCGACTGGTGGGCACCACGCCGCAGCCCGGCCCTTGTAGGCAAGGCCTTCCATACAGGATTTTATTGGCCGACAGCCCGGCAGACGCTTGCAGACTTAGTCCAACGATCGTCGGTTGCCAGCTTTTTGCTAACTAAAGCCACATGCCACCCACGCGCCTCAAAACTATACCCATCACCGGCCATTCGCGGTCCGGGGCTTGACATGGTTGGACCCCTTAAGGGAGGAACCCACAAGCAAAAATACATGTTGGTCATGGTGGATAAATTCACCAAATGGATAGAGGCCAAGCCTGTTAAAACGCCTGAATCCGGACCAGTGATAGACTTCATATCAAGGGTAGTGCACCGTTACGGTGTCCCCCACAGCATCATCACTGATAACGGCACCAACTTTACGGCTGATGAGGTCAAATTATGGTGCAAACACATGGGCATCAAGCTCGATTACGCCTCAGTCTATCACCCTCAAACCAACAGCCAAGTCGAATGAGAAAATGGTCTAATCATGAGCGGCATTAAACCCAGACTAGTGCGGTCCCTCAAGGAATCTAACACGCACTGGGTTGAGGAGCTCGACTCCGTACTCTAGGGGCTGCGGACCACACCGAATCGTACTACCGGATTCACACCATTCTTTATGGTGTACGGCGCAGAGGCGTCTTGCCTCATGACATAATACATGACTCACCTCGCGGCGCATGTATGAAGAAAGAGAAGCTGAGCTCGATCGGCAGGACAGTTTGATGCATTAGAGGAGGAGCGCGACGTGGCAAAAGCTCGTTCCGCATTCTATCAACAGCAGGGCTCAAGATATCAAAGCAGGAAGCACGGGCCAAAGCTTATAACGCTGGCGAACTAGTTCTACACCGCCGGACAAGAAAAAGACAAACTCAAGCCCAAATGGAAGGTCCTTCATCATCGACCAGGTCCCGACCGGCGGAGCATACCGTCTGCGAAACTCATCGGATAACCGACTCGAGCCGAACCCATGGAACGCAGCCTGCTCACGAAGATTCTACGCCTAAGCGCGGACTCCAAGTTCGCTCCTTCCTCCGCCCACATTTTCTATTTTTGCTGTCTTTTATTTCTCTCTTCCTCCTCCTTCCTCTTAAAGCCTCTAGAGGCTCGCTTTGCGCCTTTTTCGCACACACTTGACGCGCTATCCGCTACCATTATACTCGGGGCTTCTTTAATGTAGCTTATTTATACGGGCTTTATGCCCAACACATGCGTTAAACTTCCGCATGTACCTTTTATTCACCATTATATGCATCGATATGACTTAAGTTTTGGCCAAGCTGGGTTGCTTCGGCTCCGTGCTTACCCTCACGCTCCTGATTGTTCGGCTAGGTGGTAAAGGAGCACCTCTGCGATTGTTACTGCCGGGTCACCGGATGTGTACCTCAGATCGGGTGAAGCCGAAAGCTAGCGTTCTTAAGGGAATATTCGGTCGGTGAACTGAAAGATGATTTTAACTATTTACCCATCTGCCCCGGATGATTTTCTGCTTTCATAGCAGCTTTGACATGCACTTTAGGGCATGCATCCCAAATGAAAGGAACCCTTAACGGAACTATTCTCCCTGGAAGATGTTTCTTACTATCCATGTAATATAACATAACTAGTTGGGCACTTGTCTGATACAGCAACAATGATCCCTACGCCTTGTCTCCATGCATACCCCGGTTCTTGTATAATCACGAAGGTATTCGGACACACTCCGGACTATTGGGTCCAGAGGTCGAAGCGAAAAGGTCCGCTATGACAAACGATCTACAATCCGGCTAGAAGACATTTCTTTTTCATGTCATATTTTTACATAGTCAACTCGAACATTGTATTCCTCCTCAATGCCATCTAATAGGCTATCTAATTTACAATCTTGCTGGGAATACTTGGCGGCCAGTTCTACTTGGCAGACACTAAGCTTACAGGATCTCCATCCCATCGTGCCCCACAGTCCGACCTCGCCATGTGGTTTGGGTCAGCCTTCGTGTACCGCGACTTTACCATGGCCCAGGCCTCCCTGGCGCCTTGACGGCAGGCCGATATCTTCCATAGCCGAAAGCACCGCCGTGCTCCTTGAAGCAGCTCAGCCAGCTCCCCAATGTCTTCGGGCAGGGAGATAGATGGCCACAAGGCCTGGCCGATGCCTTTCATCACCTGCCGGACTCGTTCGTGCAGCAGACGCAATTCGGGAAGAAGATCACCAAGAAGAACTGGGCATCTCCTCCTCGGGACGACCTGTGAGCAAACCTACATACATGTTTATGTTAGTCGCCTTCCTCGCCAACTCTTTCAAAGTTAGCTCAAGCACTTATGAAAATGCCGCGACGAAGCCGATTCTCCTTTACTGGAGTCGATAACTGGGCACGAACATCCTTTAGTTCCTCACCCAGCTTGGTGTTGGCATCTTGAGGTTATTTTTCTCCGCCGCGCCCTTGTAAGCACGCCTCGCCGCCTTTAGCTGTCGCAAGAGCTGTTGCTTGTCCGGATCTAGTCCGCGCCATCTGCAATGTTTTTGTCGATTTACACACCCGCCGCACTTCATAAACTATTTATCTTTTGAAGCATATATTACCGTAAGGGTCTCTGTGGCTCCCCAGAGCGGCTAGTGCAGCCTCAAGTTGGGCCTTGCACTCTTCAAGCCCCGGGACAATCGGGTATTCTTTTTCGTAAGATCCTGCATAACAAATGATCCTTAAATCAGTTATTCTAACTATTTTAAGTCTCGGGGGCAACTGGCATATATATAACTGTCAAATTTCCTTACCCGTATGTCCTTTACATACTGCTCTGTGGCTCTGGCTAGGCCATCTTCAGCGGCACGGAGGAGCACATCTCCCGAATTGAAGGTATTCAAGGCCTCTTGGGAGAAACATGCGTCACGAAGTACTATCCGTCGGCGCCTGTGATTCAAGGCGCTCTCCACCTCGGAGTTGGTGGCGGACAATCTGTCGGCATCCTCTTTCGGAGGAGCGTCCGACGATGCCTCGTGGTTTGCCTCCGCTCGACTGGCTTTGGAGCCCGGCGGCGGAGGTTCGATTATAACCTCTCCGACTCGAGTCCGGCGAGCGCTTTTTTCCTGAAAAGAGCGCCGGCGTTAGTACACCTTCCAGAATCAATCCTAGGAACATGGTGACGCTACTGCACCATTGCGGCGGAGTTTCAATCCGACCGCACTTTTTAGACTCTTGGGGCTGTACTGCCTTGTTGGCTAGTCATGCTGGCTCGGCTTCCTGCCTCAAGGTACCCCTGCGAACCACCATTAGTATGCGGTGATCAAGAAATAAGCACAGATGGGTCATTATCAGAATATTGGGACCTTGGTCTCAGTTACCTGTGAGGCTGGAAGTATCCTGGGGTAATTGGCCGTGATGGCGACCAAAGCATTGTCGATGCTAAGTTGGTGGAATACCCCATCGATCAACTCCACCTTTATATCCGGATCCTCTTCGAGGTCGATCGAGGGACCGCCCGGATCCTCGGGTAGGGGGCGGGCTGTATCTTCTCCATAGCCGGCGCAGTTCCTCGCAAAACCACTTAAATGAGATATTTAACCATGGGAACATGGATCGGATAGGTCATAAAGATGTTTGCTTACCCAGCTTCGAGGATTATTCAAGAAAACTCCTTCGATTGACGCGAGGAAATCCTCCTCCTCCCTTTATGCATGGCGCATAAGATCTTCACCAATTCGTGACCGATCCCGCCCTTTGCGGCCATGGCGGGTGGCATCGCCCTCCCGCTGAAATCCCACATGGGTGGCCCCTATATTGGAGCGGCTGCACTCCTCATAATACAGATTGCCATGACTCAATCATGGTCAATCCGCATGAGCCAAGAACCTTATTCGCTCATTAGATAGAGGACATCCCGGTCATTTTCTCCGGGGACTCCGAGGGCGCCAGCTTAGGCGCTTCTTCTGGAGCATTGCTGAACTCCGGAAGGCCGATCCGAACAGATCCGCAGCGGACGCCCTCCATGTAAAACCATTCAAGGCCAGTCTTGGACGCTTTCTTCGGGTTCCGGACAGGTATCCGTCCCGGCGATGCGCCATAGCTTGGCTCCACCCACTTTATATATTGACCCTCATGAGAACGGGGTACTAGGCAGAATAATCTCTTCCACAGCCCGAAATGAGCCTCGACGCCAAGAACAGTTCGCAAAGGGCCACGAAGCCCGCGATGTGCAAGATGGAGGCAGGAGTAAGGTGGTGCAACCGGAGGCCGAGAAACGGATGGATTGGAAATCCGAGTCCTCTTACTAGATAAGAGATGAAGCATACCCGCCTCCTTTAGAGGGATCAGGACACTTCCACTTGCTTTCCGCCCTTGTAGGTGGCAAGTCCGCTCGAACCGGGACCATGAAGGCCGGGGAAGAAATCCCTTGGCTTGAGTATGACTAGCTCGCTATGCGGGATCGAGCATCTCTCCCAATTTCAGTGCCGAGGGCTGGGAGTGCGAGAGGAGGAGCCGCCGACCGTCCATGATGGAATGGGCTTTGGTCGAGGCGCCTGATGAAAGCTCGCATGAAGGGGTTGGTGTGACTCAGATCTAGATCCTCGCCTTTTATAGGCGGCTCATTTGCGCAGCTAGGGGGTAAGTGTAAAATACCTGCTCTTCGTGATTCATTCAAACACGTGGAAGATGGCCATTATTGGACGAGAAGCCAAGGAGCGCAGCATTTATCGAAGCCGGACACTATTCGACAAGTATATGGAATTTGGAGAAGAACCCGCCGCAATGTCGAAGACAATCAACGCTACGGACTCATCGCCATTGAAGCCTGGTTCGGGGCTTCGAGGAGTCCCGGATTAGGGGTGTCCGGATAGCCGAACTATCACCGCTGGCGGACTCGGACTATGAAGATACAAGATTGAAGACTTCGTCCCGTGTCCGGATGGGACTTTCCTTGGCGTGGAAGGCAAGCTTGGCGATACGGATATGTAGATCTCCTACCATTGTAACCGACTCTGTGTAACCCTAACCTATCCGGTGTCTATATAAACCGGAGGGTTTTAGTCCGTAGGACGAACAACAATCATACAATAGGCTAGCTTCTAGGGTTTAGCCTCCTCGATCTCGTGGTAGATCTACTCTTGTACTACCCATATCATCAATATTAATCAAGCAGGAGTAGGGTATTACCTCCATCGAGAGGGCTCGAACCTGGGTAAAAACATCGTGTCCCTTGTCTCCTGTTACCATCCGCCTAGACGCACAGTTCGGGACCCCCTACCCGAGATCCGCCGGTTTTGACACCGACAGCGATGATGAGCACAACCGAGTGATGACGCGCAGGGCGGCCGAGTGGTGAAGACGTGCACAACTGTCTGAAGATGCGCGGAGCGGCCGAGTGGTGAAGACGTGCTGAACCGAGTGGCAACACGCGGGGCGACTGAGTCATGTTGTGCGAGGTGGCCGAATGATGAAGACGTGCACAACTGAGTGGCGACGCGGGGCGGCCGAGTGGCAAGGATGTGTACAACAGAGTGACGACGCGCGGGGCGGCTGAGTGGTGAAGATGTGCACAACTGAGTGGTGACATGCGGGGCGGCCGAGTGGCAAGGATGTGTACAACCGAGTGGCGACATGCAGGGCGGCCGAATGGTGATGACGTGCGAGGTGGTCGAATGTAGGACTACATATCCAGCAAAGTGGCGACGCTCGGGGCGACCGAGGGGCAAGGATGTGTACAATAGAATGATGCCGCACAGGGCGGCCGAGTGGTGATGACGTGCACAACAGAGTGGCGCCGCGCGGGGCGGTCGAGTGAGGATGTGCGAGGTGGTCGAGTGACGACGCGCGGGACAGCCGAGTGAAAGATTGCGTGTCCAGCCAAGTGGCTGAAATGGTCTTCGAAGGAGTTAGCCAGATGCTTTCGAAGCTAATGTAGCGACGAGGTCGGTGTAGTGTGGTTGCGACGCAACAAGACCGACGTGACAATTGAGTCCGAGTAGGAACGGAGATGGCGCAGAGTGTCTGGGCGATTATGAAACTTGTCAAAGGGAAGGATCGAATGCACTTGTTGAAGTGAAGGGTCTGACTAGTGATGAAGTACTCGACCACTCAGGAGAGTTTCATTCCGAATGAGCTGCAGCCCCCGAGTGCGGCGTAGCCCCCGAGCGTACTATAGGCTTTGACAACGGGCAGCCGGAATATAAGAAATATAGTTTTGAATGGATAATTTGTAATTCATTGAGTCAGACTCGGGTAAATATGAGGAGAAGCTTCCGAGTGATGCTCGAAAGAAGCAAACTCGCAAAGGAGTGAAGTGTGAAGTTTAATTATAAAAGGGACTTATCTGTCTCATGCCTGACGAGGTCTATATCATTGATATGATGAATAGGATTCCACAGAGGGGTTGGCCGGATGTGTTTGAAATCAACAGAGCGAGAAGGTTGGTGTTGTGGGCGCTGGGACCGGTACGGTGACCGAGTCCGAGCAGCGACGAAGTTGGCGCATAGGGTCATCGAATGGTTGCGTAACTTGTGTATGAAAAATAGCACAAGCCAACGTAATAATTTCTCGAGGAAATTTGATGTGTGCTGAAATAAATTGTGTGAATAACACTCATAGACATCCCCGCTGGGAGTGCAAGGGGCTTGCTGGTTAACCAGCAAGAGTTTGAAATAGCGAAGGATCCGTTCGAACTTGTCGAAGCGACGGATCCGACTGAACTCATTGGAATATTGGCTCAAATAAAATGGAAGTGTAGTGTTTCGACTGAGTTACAGTCCCGGAGGACCGATGCAAACTTGAAATGAAGAAAGACACATGGTGTTCGTGAATGATGTATGCGAAAAAATGGAAGTTGGACTCAGGAGTCACATAACCAGTACTAAGCAAGTATGTGAAAATAAGCAGCCGAGCGTAGAGGTACACTCGGTGGTGTGGCCTCCGAGTGAATGTGATGTGTGATGAATTACGGGATACTCCGGAAGACGGAAATAATAGAATGTAAAATGACTTAGCTGTCTGAAGGCGCGCGAGTGGCCGAGTGTGAAGATGTGTTCACCTGATGGCGAGGCGCTGGGAGGCCGAGAAGTGATGAGGTGACCAACCAACGGCGACGCATGGGACGGTCGAGTGGTGATCATGTGACCAACCGAGTGGTGACGCGCGGGGTGGCCGAGTGGTGATGAGGTGACCAACCGATGGCGATGCACGGGGCAGCTGAGTGGTGATGACGTGACCAACCGATGGCGACATGTGGGGCGGTCGAGTGGTGATGAGGTGACCAACCGATGGCGATGCGCGGGGCGGCCAAGTGGTGATGAGGTGACCAACCGAGTGGCAACGCATGGGGCGGCCGAGTGGTGATCAGGTGACCAACCGACTGGTGACGCCCGGGGTGGCCGAGTGGTGATGAGGTGACCAACCGATGGTGACGCGCGGGGCGGCCGAGTGGTGATGAGGTGACCAACCGATGGCGACGCGCGGGGCGGCCGAGTGGTGATGAGGTGACCAATCGATGGCGACGTGTGGGGCGGCCGAGTGGTGATGAGGTGACCAACCGATGGCGACGCGCGGGGCGGCCGAGTGGTGATGAGGTGACCAACCGAGTGGCGACGCGCGGGGCGGCCGAGTGGTGATGAGGTGACCAACCGAGTGGTGACAACACGCGGGGCGGCCGAGTGGTGATTTGGTGACCAACCGATGGCGACGCGCCGGGCGGCCTAGTGGTGATGAGGTGACCAACCGATGGCGACGGGCGGGGAGGCCGAGTGCTGATGAGGTGACCAACCGATGGCGACGCGCGGGGCGGCCAAGTGGTGATGAGGTGACCAAACGATGGCGACGCGCGGGGCGGCTGAGTGGTGATGAGGTGACCAACCGATGGCGACGCGCGGGGCGGCTGATGACCCACAAGTGTAGGGGATCTATCGTAGTCCTTTCGATAAGTAAGAGTGTCGAACCCAACGAGGATCAGAAGGAAATGACAAGCGGTTTTCAGCAAGGTATTCTCTGCAAGCACTGAATTTATAGGTAGCGGATAGTTTTGTGATAAGATAATTTGTAACGGGTAACAAGTAATGAAAGTAAATAAGGTGCAGCAAGGTGGCCCAATCCTTTTTGTAGCAAAGGACAAGCCTGGACAAACTCTTATATAGAGAAAAGCGCTCCCGAGGACACATGGGAATTATCATCAAGCTACTTTTCATCACATTCATATGATTCGCATCGGTACTTTGATAATTTGATATGTGGGTGGACCGGTGCTTGGGTGCTGTCCTTACTTGGACAAGCATCCCACTTATGATTAACTCCTATTGCAAGCATCCACAACTACAAAAGAAGTATTAAGGTAAACCTAACCATAGCATGAAACATATGGATCCAAATCAGCCCCTTACGAGGCAACGCATAAACTAGGGTTTAAGCTTCTGTCACTCTAGCAACCCATCATCTACTTATTACTTCTCAATGCCTTCCTCTAGGCCCAAACAATGGTGTAGTGTCATGTAGTTGACATTCACATAACACCACTAGAGGAGAGACAACATACATCTCATCAAAATATCGAACGAATACCAAATTCACATGACTACTAATAGCAAGACTTCTCCCATGTCCTCAGGAACAAACGTAACTACTCGCAAAGCATATTCATGTTCATAATCAGAGGTGTATTAATATGCATAATGGATCTGAACATATGATCTTCCACCAAATAAACCAACTAGCATCAACTACAAGGAGTAATCAACACTACTAGCAACCTACAAGTACCAATCCCAGACTATGAGACAAAGATTGGATACAGGAGATGAACTAGGGTTTTAGAGGAGATGGTGCTGGTGAAGAAGTTGATGGAGATTGGCCCCCTCCCGATGAGAGGAGCGTTGGTGATGACGATGGCGATGATTTCCCCCTCCCGGAGGGAAGTTTCCCCGGCAGAACAGCTTCGCCAGAGCCCTAGATTGGTACCGCCAAGGTTCAGCCTCGTGGCGGCGGAGTCTCGCCCCGAAAGCTTGCTTATGATTTTTTCTCAGACGAAAGACTTCAGATAGCAGAAGATGGACACCGGAGGGCCACTAGGGGGCCCACGAGGCAGGAGAGCGCCTGTAGGGGGCGCCCCCACCCTCGTGGCTGTGGTGTGGGCCCCTCCGTATTTTCTTTGCTCAGTATTTTTATTATTTCCAAAATAACTTCCGTGGAGTTTCGGGACTTTTGGAGTTGTGCAGAATAGGTCTCTAATATTTGCTCCTTTTCCAGCCCAGAATTCCACCTGCCGGCATTCTCCCTCTTTATGTGAACCTTGTAAAATAAGAGAGAATAGGAATAAGTATTGTGACGTAATGTGTAATAACATCCCATAATGCAATAAATATTGATATAAAAGCATGATACAAAATGGACGTATCAACTCCCCCATGCTTAGACCTCGCTTGTCCTCAAGCGGAAGCCGATAACGATAAAGATGTCCACATGTTTAGAGATAGAGGTGTCGATAAAATAAAATACGAACATGAGGGCATCATGATCATTCTTATAACAGCAACATATATGGATATTGTCATATTATTTCTTATGCTCAAGTCATAATCTATTCACAATGCAAAGTATGAATCAGAAACTTTATTGAGAACTAACAAACGCTAATCTCAGTCACTAAGGCAATTGCAATTTATCATAGCATCGGAAAGAGTCTATGTAAGATCTTTTCAGCAAGTCCACATACTCAACTATCATTTAGTCTTTCTCAATTGCTAACACTCACGCAATACTTGTGGTTACAGAGTTTTAATCGGACACAGAGAAAGATAGGGGCTTATAGTTTCGCCTCCCAACCTTTTACCTCAAGGGTAATGTCAACAATAATAGTTCATGCTAATTTACATCCAATTGGATATATATATCAGGATCTTTCCAACACAATGTGCTTGCCAAAGGATAAAATGTAAAAAGGAAAGGTGAAGATCACCATGACTCTTGCATAAGGTAGAAGATAAAATTAAAAGATAGGCCCTTCGCAGAGGGAAGCAAAGGTTGTCATGCGCTTTCAGGGTTGCATGCACAAAATCTTAATGCGAAAGAACGTCACTTTATATTGCCACTTGTGATATGGACCTTTATTATGCAGTCCATCGCTTTTATTTCTTCCACATCACAAGATCGTATAAAGCTTATTTCCTCCACATTAATCAAACATACATATTTAGAGAGCAATTTTTATTGCTTGCACCGATGACAACTTACTTGAAGGATCTTACTCAAGCCATAGGTAGATATGGTGGACTCTCATGGCAAAACTAGGTTTAAGGATATTTGGAAGCAAAAGTAGTATTTCTACTTGGTGCAAAGAATTGGCTAGCATGAGGGAGAAAGTCAAACTCAACATGTTGGATGATCCATGACAATATACTTTATCTCAGATATAAGAAAACATGACCCATTACGTTGTCTTCCTTGTCCAACATCAACTCTTTAGCATGTCATATTTTAATGAGTGCTCACAATCATAAAAGATGTCCAAGATAGTATATTTATATGTGAAACCTCTCTTTCTTTATTACTTCCTATTAATTGCAACGATGACCAAAACTATGTTTGTCAACTCTCAACAACTTTTAATCATCATACTCTTTATATGTGAAGTCATTACTCTGCATAAGATCAATATGATCTCTTTGTTTCTTTTTATTCTTTCTTTTATTTTATTCACTCAAGATCATAGAAAAATAATCAAGCCCTTGACTCAACACTAATCTTTATTATATAGCTCACGGACTCGATTACATAGAAGGATCATAAGGCAAAACTCAAAATTATACTAAAACTTTATTCTACTAGATCAAGATATTACTAAAAGGATCGAACTAAGAAAAACGGTAAAGATAGGAGTGTGATGGTGATACGATACCGGGGCACCTCCCCCAAGCTTGGCAGTTGCCAAGGGGTGTGCCCATACCCATGTGATTATATCTCCTTTGCTGGTGAAGAACATGGTGGAGTTGTTGATGATGTGGGCTTGTCGTCCATCTTCCAAGGCATAGGCTCACCATCATAGAAGGATGATCGAGTCTCCGGGATCCTCAAATCTGCAGCCAAACTTATCCTCTTGAATCTATATTCATACTCACAGTTTTGGTTTTGCAGGTCATAGATTTGGGCTTGGAGATGCTCGATCTTCTCGTGAAGCTTGAAGATGGTTTCCCCAATCTTATTGGCATCCATCTTGTGGTTGTTGGTGAACTCCGCGATCATCATGTGGTTGGCGTTGAGTCCACGTTCCACCATCCCCTAGCACTTGAAAACTTGTTGCTCCATTGCTTCGAGCCTCGTCTCCATGCTTCCGGTCCTCCTTGGTCCCTCAACATCACGGATGTGCACCAACCCATCACACATCTCAATGGTTTGAGGGTGTTGCGGCACCTCCGCGAGGTAGGGGTTGATGCCCTTCTCGAAGAACTTGTCCTTGGGGGCGCTTGGAGACGTCATGATGATCTAGATCTGTCAGAAAAACAGCTCGAAACAAAAACAGAGGATATTTGCGTGATACAGGAGTCAAAACCTTCGGGAGATTATATAATGTATTTTTACCGACCGAAAGGAGTATCGTGCAAGAAAACGGAGTCCGGGGAGCACACGAGGTGCCCACGAGGCAGGGGGCGCGCCCAGGGGGTAGGGCGCGCCCTCCACCCTCATGGAGGCCTCGTGTCCTTCCCGGACTGCTTCTTATTTTCCTATTTTTCTAAATATTCCAAAACGGAAAAAATTTGCCATTAGAACTGTTTTGGATTCGGTTTACTTACCGTACCACGTACCTGTTCCTTTTCGGAGTCTGAAACATTCTGGAAAGTGTCTATTATTTATTCCTCCGGTGTTACGGTTACAATAACATTAGTTCCAACATTTATAGGATTACCTGAGATATAATGTTTGATTCTTTGACCAATCACCACCTTTGGATTTGTTCCTTCGAAGTTGTTGATTTTTATGGCACCGGAACGATAGACCTCCTCGATAACGTAAGGACCTTCCCATTTAGAGAGAAGTTTCCTGCAAAAATCTTAAACGAGAGTTGTATAACAATACATAATCACCTACATTATACTCACGCTTTTGTATCCTTTTGTCATGCCATCTTTTAACTTTTTCCTTAAACAATTTGGCATTCTCATAGGCTTGGGTTCTCCATTCATCAAGTGAGCTAATGTCAAATAGACTCTTCTCACCGGCAAGTTTGAAATCATAATTGAGCTCTCTAATAGCCCAATATGCCTTATGTTCTAGTTCAAGAGGTAAGTGACATGCTTTTCCATAAACCATTTTATACGGAGACATTCCCATAGGATTTTAATATGCAGTTCTATAGGCCCATAATGCATCATCAAGTTTCTTAGACCAATTCTTTCTAGATCTATTAACAGTCTTTTGCAAAATTAATTTGAGCTCTCTATTACTCAATTCTACTTGACCACTAGACTGTGGGTGATAAGGAGATGCAATTCTATGATTAACATCATACTTGGCAAGCATTTTACGGAAGGCACCATGAATAAAATGTGAACCACCATCATTCATTAAATATCTAAGGACTCCAAACCTCAGAAAAATAACTTCTTTAAGCATCTTAACAGAGGTGTTATGATCAGCACTACTAGTTGGAATAACTTCCACCCACTTAGTAACGTAATCAACAGCAACTAAAATATGTGTATACCCATTAGAGGAAGGAAACGGTCCCATATAATCAAAGCCCCAAACATCAAATGGTTCAATAACAAGTGAATAATTCATAGGTATTTCTTGACGTCTACTAATATTACCAATTCTTTGACATTCATCACAAGATAAGAAAAACTTACGGGCATCCTTGAAGAGAGTAGGCCAATAAAAAATGGATTGCAATACCTTATGTGCAGTTCTGTCTCCAGCGTGGTGTCCTCCATAAGCCTCGGAGTGACACTTGCGTAGGATCTGTTCCTGTTCATGCTCAGGTACACAATGTCTAATAAGACCATCTACTCCTTATTTATAAAGATGTGGGTCATCCCAAAAGTAATGTCTCAAATCATAGAAAAACTTTTTCTTTTGTTGGCATGTGAAACTTGGTGGTATAAATTTAGCAACAATGTAATTAGCATAATCAGCATACCATGGAGTAGTACGAGAAGCATTTATGAAATTCAGTTGTTCATCAGGAAAGCTATTATCAATAGGTAGTGGGTCATCAAGAACATTTTCTAACATAGATAAGTTGTCTGCAACGGGGTTCTCAGCTCCCTTTCTATCAATAATATGTAAATCAAATTCTTGTAGCAAGAGAACCCATCTGATAAGTCTAGGTTTAGCATCTTTATTTTCCATAAGATATTTAATAGCAGCATGATCAGTGTGAATAGTTACTCTAGAATCAACAATATAAGGTCTGAACTTACCACAAGCAAATACCACTGCTAAAAATTCTTTTTCAGTAGTGGCATAATTTCTCTGGGCATTGTCTAGAGTTTTACTAGCATATTTAATAACATTTAATTTCTTATCAACTCTTTGCCCTAGAACAGCACCTACAGCATAATCGCTAGCATCACACATAATTTCAAATGGTAAATTCCAATCAGGTGGCTGAACGATAGGTGCAGAGATTAATGCTTTCTTAAGTATTTCAAATGCTTCTACACAATCATCATCAAAAACGAAAGGTATATCTTTTTGTAAGAGATTAGTCAGAGGCCGAGAAATTTTTGAGAAGTCCTTAATGAACCTCCTATAAAAACCGGCAAGACCAAGGAAACTTCTTATACCTTTGATGTCCTTAGGACACGGTATTTTCTCAATAGCATCAACTTTAGCTTTATCAACTTCAATACCTCTTTTAGAAATTTTATGCCCCACGACAATGCCTTCATTAACCATAAAGTGGCACTTCTCCCAATTCAATACAAGATTAGTTTCTTCACATCTCTGCAAAACTCGATCAAGGTTGCTCAAGCAATCATCAAAAGAGGATCCATAAACGGAGAAATCGTCCATGAAAACCTCACATATCTTTTCACAAATATCAGAGAATATAGCCATCATGCATCTTTGAAAGGTAGCAGGTGCATTACATAAACAAAAAGGCATACGTATATAAGCAAAAGTACCGAAAGGGCAAGTAAAAGTGGTCTTTGCTTGATCATCAGCTGACACAGGTATTTGAGAGAAACCAGAGTAACCATCTAGAAAGCAAAAATGTGTATGTTTGGATAGTCTTTCTAGCATTTGATCAATGAAAGGTAGGGGGTAATCATCTTTTTTAGTAGCCTTATTTAATTTGCGGAAATCAATTATCATCCTATAACCTATAATAATTCTTTGCGGAATCAATTCATCTTTATCATTAGGAACGACAGTAATACCTCCCTTCTTAGGGACACAATGGACAAGACTTACCCACTGACTATCAGCAACGGGATAAATTATACCTGCCTAAAGGAGCTTTAGTATTTCCTTTCTTACCACTTCTATCATCTCAGGATTCAGCCGTCGTTGATGATCAATAACTGGTTTGGCGTCTTTCTACAAATTTATTTTGTCTTGACATAGAGTGGGACTAATGCCCTTAAGATCATCAAGAGTATATCCAATAGCATCACGGTGCTTCTTCAGAGTTTTCAATGATTTTTCTTCCTCCTTCTCTGAAAGGTTAGCACTAATAATAATAGGATATATCTTGTTTTCATCAAGATAAGCATATTTAAGAGTATCAGGCAATGGTTTAAGCTCAGACACGGGATCACCCTTGGGTGGAGGAGGATCCCCTAGGATTTCAACAGGAAAGTTGTGTTTCAAAATAGGTCCCTGTTTAAAGAATACTTCATCTATTTCCCTTCTTTCATTCATAAACATATCATTCTCATGGTCTAGCAAATATTGTTCTAAAGGATCACTAGGAGGCACGACAATAGAGGTAAGACCAATAATTTCATCCTTACTAGGCAATTCCTCATCACGAGGTTGTCTACAAAATTTAGAAAAATTAAAATCATGAGACATATCATCCAAGCCAATGGTAACAACATCCTTCTTGCAATCTATCTTAGCACTAACAGTGTTCAAGAAGGGTCTCCCAAATATAATGGGACAAAAGCTATCTTGTGGGGAACCAAGAACAAGAAAATCAGCAGGATATTTAGCTTTCCCACACAAGACTTCAACATCTCTAACAATCCCAATCGGTGAAATAGTATCTCTATTGGCAAGTTTAATTGTAACATCTATATCTTCTATCTCAGCAGGTGCAATATCATGCATAATTTCTTTGTATAAGGAAATAGGTATTGCACTAGCACGAGCACCCATATTGCACAAGCCATGATAACAATGATCTCCTATTATAACAGAAATAACAGGCATGCCTACCACAGGTCTATGTTTATCTTTAGCACCAGGTTTAGCAATTCTAGCAGTTTCCTCACAGAAATAAATAACATGCCCATCAATATTATCAGCCAAGAGATCCTTAACCATATCAATATTAGGTTCAACTTTAACTTGCTCAGGGGGTGTATAAGTTCTAATATTGCTTTTACGAACTATAGTTGAAGCTTTAGCATGATCCTTTATCCTAACAGGGAAAGGTGGTTTCTCAACATAAGCAGTAGGAACGACAGGATCATTATAAGTGATAGTCTTTTCTTCAACTTTAATAGGTGCAACTACTTTTACTTCAATGGGAGGATTATATTAAAACCACTTCTCCTTAGGGATCTCAACATGAGCAGCAAAAGATTCACAAAAAGAAGCTACTATCTCGGAGTCAAGTCCATATTTAGTGCTAAATTTACGAAAGACATCGGTGTCCATAAAAGATTTAACACAATCAAACTTACCTGTTATACCTGACTCCTTACCCCTTACCTTCGTCAAGATCCCAATCTTCAGAGTTGCGGTTAATTCTTTCCAATAAATCCCGTTTGAATTCAATAGTCTTCATCATAAAAGAACCAGTACAAGAAGTATCGAGCATGGTGCGATTGTTGTCAGAAAGCCGAGCATAAAAAAATTGAATAATCATTTCTCTCGAGAGCTCATGATTGGGGCATGAATATAACATTGACTTAAGCCTCCCCCAAGCTTGAGCGATGCTTTATCCTTCGCGAGGCCAAAGATCATATATATAATTACAATCACGATGAACAAGATGCATAGGATAATACTTCTGATGAAATTCCAATTTCAATCGTTTGTAGTTCCATGATCCCATATCATCACATAGCCTATACCATGTCAATGCATCTCCCTTCAAAGATAAAGGGAAGACCTTCTTCTTTATAACATCATCGGGCATACCTGCAAGCTTAAATAATCCACAAACTTCATCCACATAGATTAGGTGCTCATCAGGATGTAATGTTCCGTCTCCTGCAAAAGGATTAGCTAGCAGTTTTTCTATCATACCCGAAGGAATTTCAAAGTAGACATTTTCAGTAGGTTCAGTAGGTTTAGGAGCAACTATTTTCTCTACCGGTCGGGGTGAAGATACCCCGAACAAGCCCCTCAAAGGATAACTTTCCATAGTAACAAGTGACAGTAAATTTCAGCACACTATATAAATTTTTCCTTACCAAATTCCACCTACCAAAGGCGCTTCACTCCCCGGCAACGGCGCCAGAAAAGAGTCTTGATGACCCACAAGTGTAGGGGATCTATCGTAGTACTTTCGATAAGTAAGAGTATCGAACCTAACGAGGAGCAGAAGGAAATGAAAAGCGGTTTTCAGCAAGGTATTCTTTGCAAGCACTGAATTTATAAGTAACAGATAGTTTTGTGATAAGATAATATCTAAAGGGTAACAAGTAATGAAAGTAAATAAGGTGCAGCAAGGTGGCCCAATCCTTTTTGTAGCAAAGGACAAGCCTGGACAAACTCTTATATAGAGAAAAGCGCTCCCGAGGACACATGGGAATTATCGTCAAGCTACTTTTCATCACATTCATATGATTCGCGTTCGGTACTTTGATAATTTGATATGTGGGTGGACCGGTGCTTGGGTGTTTTCCTTACTTGGACAAGCATCCCACTTATGATTAACTCCTATTGCAAGCATCCGCAACTACAAAAGAAGTATTAAGGTAAACCTAACCATAGCATGAAACATATGGATCCAAATCAGCCCCTTACGAGGCAACGCATAAACTAGGGTTTAAGCTTCTGTCACTCTAGCAACCCATCATCTACTTATTACTTCTCAATGCCTTCCTCTAGGCCCAAACAATGGTGAAGTGTCATGTAGTCGACGTTCACATAACACCATTAGAGGAGAGACAACATACATCTCATCAAATATCGAACGAATACCAAATTCACATGACTACTAATAGCAAGACTTCTCCCATGTCCTCAGGAACAAACGTAACTACTCACAAAGCATATTCATGTTCATAATCAGAGGGGTATTAATATGCATAATGGATCTGAACATATGATCTTCCACCAAATAAACCAACTAGCATCAACTACAAGGAGTTATCAACACTACTAGCAACGTACAAGTACCAATCCATGACTATGAGACAAAGATTGGATACAAGAGATGAACAAGGGTTTTAGAGGAGATGGTGCTGGTGAAGATGTTGATGGAGATTGACCCCCTCCCGATGAGAGGAGTGTTGGTAATGATGATTGTCGGTGTCAAAACCGGCGGATCTCGGGTAGGGGGTCCCGAACTGTGCGTCTAGGCGGATGGTAACAGGAGACAAGGGACACGATGTTTTACCCAGGTTCGGGCCCTCTTGATGGAGGTAAAACCCTACGTCCTGCTTGATTGATATTGATATTATGGATGTTTACAAGAGTGAATCTACCACGAGATCAAGGAGGCTAAACCCTAAAATCTAGCCTATGGTATGATTGTAAGGGTTGTTCTGATTTTGTCCTACGGACTAGAGCCATCCGGTTTATATAGACACCGGAGAGGGCTAGGGTTACATAGAGTCGGTTACATTGGTAGGAGATCTACATATCAGATCGCCAAGCTTGTCTTCCACGCCAAGGAAAGTCCCATCCGGACACGGGAGAAGTCTTCAATCTTGTATCTTCATAGTCTTGGAGTCCGTCGATGATGATAGTCCGCCAATGATAGTTCGGCTGATGATGGTAGTCCGCTATCCAGACACCCCTAATCCAGACTCCTCAAGAGCCCCTGAACCAGGCTTCAATGACGATAAGTCCGGCGTGTATATTGCTTGGCATTGCAAGGCGGGTTCCTCCTCCAAATGATAGAAGATTGTGAACACCAGATAGTGTCCGCTCGCAAAATAAATTCCACATTCCACCGTAGAGAGAATAATAATAAATACACAAGTTCAATCTGCCGACGCTTTACGTGGCATGACGTCACACCACTACCAAGCCATTACTCGAATTGTTTTTACTTTACCACCTCAACAGATTTAGCGAAGCGGTTTCTTGGCACGCCTTGTCGGCAGAGATCGTGTTTCCTTAATCCGGATTCTCATCAATACGGGCGTGGGTAACCCAACCGCGCCATTGATGGTGACGCTGGGAGATAAGCGAGTTTTACCAGGCGGTGGGGGCGCGAAGACTTCGCCTACCATATAAGGGATAAGGATTCACCTTCTCACCCACGCCTTCTTCCTCCTTTGCTTATCCATCTCCGCAAGACTCGAGCTCCAGCGCCCAAGTTCACGCATCTCGTCTCAACCTTCTCCGACCATGTCCGAGCGGAGGTAAATGGTTGGCCTCCACCGCTAAGGAGGAGCACATCGCCAAACTGCACGGCGCCGATACCTTTCCGGCGACATCACAGACCGCTGCCCGACGAGGGGCAGCTCATCCCCACCCCTGTGCCCCATGAGAGGGTCGCCTTTCTTCCCCACTTCCTCCGCGGACTGGGCTTTCCACTACATCCCTTTGTCCGGGGCTCATGTTCTACTACGGCCTGGATTTCCATGATCCGCGCCAACTTCATCCTCAACATCTCGGCGTTTATCGTCGTGGTGCGAGGCCTTCCTCGCATCCAGCCCCACTTCGCTTGTGGCTCAAGACCTTCAATGTCAAGCTGAAGGTAGTGAAGGGCACTCAAGCGGAGTCGGAGGCGCCATGTTGGGCAAGATGCCCCATGTCCTTTGGTTCAAGGGCCTTCGTGGAATCCGCCAAGGTGGCAATCGGGTGGTTCTATATCACCGAGCCACGTGACCCTAAATGGGCGGCGGCCCCCGAGTTTAGATCTGGTATCCCCACGCAGCTCACCTCCTGGAAAGAGAAGGGCTTGATGTGGGGTAGTTCGAATGAGCTGACGGGACTCCAAGCCGGTATCAAGAAGCTGGTGAAGAAGCTCAGGCTGGTTAACGTGGTCCAAGTCATGCTCGTCCACCGGATACTCCCATGCCAAGAGCGGGCATTCAAACTGTGGGAGTTCGATCCGAACAGCACCAGCGCCGAGCAGTGCTCTTCGACACGACGTATGAAGGCGCTCGAAGGTGTTGTTCAAGGGCGCCGGTTTCGCATCCGCGATCAAGATCGCGGATTTCACTCGCAGCGCCAGCCGACGAGGTAAGTGATTCTACCCTTTACGGACACTTGTTTTCATAGTTTGACTCTATGCGGTTTTAATTTCCCTTTTCCTTTGACAGACTGAATGAGGAAGGCGGAGCAGATTACCGTCCGGCCCTATGCCAGAAAATCCAAGAGACGCCATCTAGCGAGGCTGCTGGTTCCGCACCGCACGTGGTGCCGGAGAAGAAGGCCAAGAAGGAGGCCACGGTGCCCGAAAGAGCTCCGTTTTCAGGTGTCCGCGACTCGGGCGGACTCTCCCCAAAATGAGGAGGAGGAAGAGGACTCTCTCCCAGAGGAGGAGAGAGGAAGAGGAAGGCTTCCCCAACAGGGAGGCCAAGGGTCCAAGAGGGAAGGACTATTCCCGGACAGCTCGCCAACATCAACGTTGGCGAGGAAGAATGGCCTTCAAGGGCCAGGCCTCCGGCGAGATCGTAAGTATCTGGATTCCTGAATGATTTATAATTTCTTTGTCTGCGTCACATAGTGTCATTCTGATGCCGCATGCCTGTAGTCTGGCCAGTGATGATCTCCCCGCTTCATCGAGCGGGTCGTTGGCTCTGTCGGATGTAGACTCCATCCCGACCGCCTCCACCCCTCGCGACACCGAGGACGCCGAGGTGGGATCCCAAGAAGGGACCCATCGGGGAGGCCCGAGGCGCCACAAGGCGCCCTCCGGACTTTGCGCCGACTCCACACCGAACCCGCAGTGGTTCCGGAGTCCGCCGGGCGCCCTTCGAACGAAGGGCAAGACTGCGGACGCCGGGCGGCTTCCGGCCCAACCGAGGCGCCGAGCAATTTGTTGAGGCGCTGCAGAGCGCTTCCATCGAGGAAGAACACTGCACTATTATGAGTGCGGTGATCCGTAAGGTGCAGCTCGCCAAGAGCGGGCTGACCAAGCCTCGCAGAGCCTTCTATCACGCTTTGAGGTAAGAAGTTAAAATATGCAATGTAATACCGCATAGACAGAGCCCCGATGCTCGGTTCGGTGTTCGAAAGAAAAGCCGGACCGAGGATCTAAAAAAGAAGATATACGCAGGGTTGCTAAAAATTATGTCAATATGGGTTGCAGGCTGCGCTGCTGACCTCTGTCGACCGATCATGGAGGTCGGTGCTGTGAAGCAGAGCTCGAGCGGTCCGAGCAAGAGCTCGGCAGCGCCAGAAGCAGCTCCAGACAAAGAAGGTGAGTAACACCGCTTTGAACTTGTACCTTACAAAAAGGATTTAGGTTGCAACAAAAATAACAAGGATAACATGGGTACTGCAGGGCCACGAACGAGGTGGCGACCACGAAGGAGGCCGTGTCCGCGTCGAACGCAAATGCGCCACGGAACGGGCAGAGCGAGAAAAGCAAGAGGCGCGGTGGCGGTGGTTCAGCAAGAGCTCCTGTGCTCTCATGGAAAAGCATGAGAGTTTGGGCGTGACTCAAAGACTCGAGAGTCCGAGCTTGCCTCGCCTCGAAAGTGCCAAAACTGCCAAGGCCGGCCCATAAGTCCCTTCAGAGATTGAGTTGATGAAGAAGATAGCGGCGGTAAGGCATTTTTCATGCAAAGCAAGCATGTGAATGTAAATTACGTGTTACTTACCCGAATTCGAGCTCTCCAGGGCATTTGCAGATCTGCCTCGCGGCGTGTCTCGATGTCGCCAGATTCTACCGAGCCGAGGAGGGAGCTCAACGGAGAAGGTCTTCGGTCTCAAGATGCCGAGACCGCCATCCGTGCCCCTAGCGACCAGTGAAGCAGCTGGTCGAAGCTTCACAAGGTGGCCGAGCAGGCCATGAAGGGCCTCATAGTCCGGTGTGGCTGAGAGGCCATGCCTGGAGCTACTTCGCCTCGTCGACGGTTGGTGGATGCGTGCCTCGGGTGGAGGTTATCAAGCGCCCGCCTGTATTGAAGGTGCTCGTGGGGCCCTTGCCCGCGCAAAGGTGCATTGGGGCAAGCTGGATGCTGAGAAGCTAATCATCGACGCGCCACCAGCGGGCAAGGAACATCGACGCCCAAATGTACTATAAGGCTGTCTGAAGGGTGCCCGCAAGATTGCGGATGAGTGCCCTGTGGATGTAATTTTGAGTAAATTCGCAATGTGTTATCCTGTGCGCTGAAAACTTTGTTCATATGCGCTAAGCAACGCTTGTTAATTTAAAATATTACCTTCAGGCGGCCGCTTATTAAATCGAGAGATGGCAAGTCGTCGGCTTCAGCCCCCATGCCACGAAAGTGCCGGGTGTTCGGGATAAACTTGAGCGCCTAGTTCCCATTTTGGGTCCATCGAGGAGGCGCCAACACAACGTAACAAGGCAACCGGACTTATAGTGCTTGAACACTCTCACTTAGCCATAGAATTCTATAATTTTAAATTTCGGTGAAGCCCCTAGTATTCGGAGGACCAATTGGGCGCTATCCACGCCTTCGCTCGGACATAATCCGAACTTCGCTCAAGCGGCGAGGTCTTTAAGGAACCGAAAGGACCTCTCGAACAGCGACCAGTCTCTCGCCTTATCATGACAGTCAGTTTTAGCTTTCTCCACTGATGCGTTAACCCGGCTCAACCGGGGCGCAATCGCAGTGGTTCTCCTAGTGCTACCTTAGCTGATAGAACGGAACGTAAGGTGCCAAACATGGGAGCCGGGCAAACCCAACTATTGACCCAAGACATGATTCAGAGCCGATTCATATAATGCTATAAGTTCGGGGTGCCGCACTTGTGAAAGTGTGCGGACTTTATCACACCATAATACGGAGAACATAAGCCCCTGGTGTATTTGGCCGTACCAAAATGTACGGGTGCAACATGTCGTAAATGAACATATATATATAAGGTGGTGCGATTATAAGCAAAAAAGTACTGCATTTTATTATGAGTGCGGAATGATACAAATAGTGCGGAAAGCAAGGGATTGATTTAATTAAAGGCGCTCTCTCGTGGGTAGGCCGCGGAATGTTGTATATAACAAATATAATGCTCGTGATGGAGACCACCGAGTGTTCGCCGCGCCTTTGTCCTTCCCTGGCTGTTGCATCATGAGTTCGGCAGGTCGCCACGGACATAGTTCTGTATAAAAAGAGAAAATAACAGAAGAAAAAAGCGACACACTTGGGAGCCCCGTGTGGTCGAACCGCACTGGTCTGTTGTGGTTGTGCCTTTCCCCTATGCCCATGGTATCTCCAAGGCATAATTATGTACGCGAGAGTTTGTCTTACAATTTTGCGAGGGCTGGGGTTGAGGCCGCATTGCTACGCTGCGCTCGGAACCTGCCAGTGGTCTTGGTTGACGTTGTTCGGCGCGTTTGGTCGTGTCCGGTCGCTTAACGGCCGGACTCGAGAATTGCCTTAAAAGGCTGCTCAGACTTCTACCGCGAGAGCCGCTGATGTTCCTCCGCTCGAGGGAGCGCTCTGTGTTTCCATTGACCGTGATGACTCCACGAGGGCCTGGCATCTTGAGCTTAAGGTATGCATAATGCGGCACCGCTGAATTTTGCGAACCGGTTCTTCCGAGCAGAGCGTGATAGCCGCTGCGAACGGGACTATGTCAAGATTAACTCTCGCTCGAAATTATCCGGGATCCAAGACCACTTCCAGTAATCGAGCCTGTATAATTGGCCTCGACACTTGGTGTGACACCTTTGAAGGTTGTCTTTGTAGGTTTGATCCTTGAAGGGTAATACCCATCTTGCGCGACCGTATCCCGATAAAGCAGGTTCAGGCTATCGCCGCCGCCCATCGACTCTCGTGAGGTGAAATCCATCGACGATTGGGTCTAAAACCACGCGCGAATCCGCCATGGCGGATATCGGTCGGATGGTCTCTTCGATCGAAAGTGACCGGGCAAGAGGATCATGGGTTGAATTTTGGGGCGATCGCTCCATCACGTATACATCCTTTAGTGCACGCTTCCGCCCCTCTTGGGAATATGCGCTATGATATCATGTTTACCGTCCGAACTTGAGGGGGAATCCTTTTGTCCTCTCGTTGTTCGGCGATCGGGTCTCTTCCTCGCCATCGCTGTGTAGCCCTTGTCACTGCGGCAATTAATTTGCTCGCTCGCTTGAATACCCAACAATCTCTGTTGGTATGGTTAGCTGGCTTTTCGGGGTTCCATGACAGAGCGGTCGAGTATCCGTCCAAATTGGACGGGCCCGAGTGGTTCTTTAAATGGCTTCTTCCATTGACCGGGCTTGGAGCCTCGGAATCCGGCGTTGACTGCTGTATCCTCATTGTTGTCGCCAAGCACGCGGCATTTGTTTTTGTTTCGACGCAACCTGCCAT
This sequence comes from Aegilops longissima, assembly GCA_021605205.1. NCBI lineage: Eukaryota > Viridiplantae > Streptophyta > Magnoliopsida > Poales > Poaceae > Aegilops > Aegilops longissima. The sequence goes on along the minus strand of CM038676.1, from coordinate 139,189,564 downwards.
TGCGGTCCTTGGTATCCGGACTGCCAGCGCTTTTGCCGAGGTTGTTATCGCGAGCTAGCCAGCTATCCTCTCCCGCATGTAAGCGGGTCATGAGTGATGTGAGGGCTGCCATGGATTTCGCTTCTCCCGCCCTAGGTGCCGGGCCAGCCACTCGTCATGATGTTATGTTTGAAGGCAGCGAGGGCCTCTGATCCGGACAATCGACGATTTGATGTTTCTTTGTTAAGAACCGTGTCCGAATTGCTCGGCCGATTTGTCCGGCTGCCGGATTATGTGGCTTAGGTCATCTGCGTCCCGTGGTCGCATATACGCGCTCGGAAGTTGTCGAGGAATGCGGCTTCCGTGTCCTCCCAAAGATCCAATTGACTCTGCGGGCAGGCTGTTAAGCCAATGCCGAGCTGGTCCTTTAAGCTTGAGCGGGAGATATTTGATGGCATGAAGGTCGTCGCCACGGGCCATGTGTATATGGAGAAGATAATCCTCAATCCAAACCGCGGGGTCTGTTGTGCCATCGTAGGATTCGATATTAACGGGTTTAAACCCTTCAGGGATTTGATGATCCATTACTTCGTCCGTGAAGAATAGTGGGTGTGCGGCGCCTCTGTATTTGGCAATATCGCGACGTAGCTCGAGAGAGCGTTGTCTGCTGTGTTCGGCCCGGTCGGAGTAGTTATATCCGGCGCGACGGTATTCGTCATGGGTCTTGGGGCGCCCACGTGATCCATAGATAGATCTGGATTGTCTTGCCTTGTCCTCCAGTATATCCTGCAAGTCCGGCGTGTTCCCCCGTGGCTTCATGCTTTTTGAGCGATGCCGGGGTACGGTTTTGGTGGAGGGCTTGCACGCCTCTCTGTCGCGGCCACGAGGTGGCCGGTCTGCCGACAGCGCTGGTGATGCAGGTTTGTATGCCTCCTCCTCTAATCGGGGAGCAACTTGCGCTTTGGGTAACTTTTGAGGGCGCTCGAGTTCATACTCTTGCCGCGAGGACCTCGGTCCATCTGTCGGCCAGCAGGTCTTGATCAGCTTGAAGTCTGCTGCTTTTTCTTTAGGTTGTTTGCCATGGCTATTAGACTGCGTCTGAAACGCTCTTGTTCGACGGGATCCTCGTGCACGACGAATTAAATGCCGCCGAGGCTTGCCTCGCCTCCGGAGGGAGGTAAGTAATTGTCATCCTCGACCTTCTTCGCCCCCGCCTCTCGTGAGGGCTTGCTTCGCCTCCTCCGCGCTGGATCGTCTTTGGAGGGAGTTTTCTTCGCACTTTCGGTGTGTTATTATCTCATGTGCCGGAATCTCCATTCTTGCCGTGGCGGGATTTAGAGCGGCGCCACGACGCCGGGCGCTTGGGCTGTTTCTTTAAGGAATCGACCGCCGCTTCTTCGCCGTCCCCATCTTTTGGGTGTCCACCATGTATATGTCGATGACGAGGTGGTCTTCCAAAGGTCTCCGTAGGCGCTGGTTCTTGGTAGTCTCCGGCATCGCCGCCCATACCGCCGATGTCTTTGGAGTCGTAGTCGAGTATGTCGGTTAAATCGCCGACGGTGGCTACGAAGTGGGTGGTGGGTGGGCTTTGAATTTCTTCGTCGTCTGCGTCCCAACCATCCCGGCCGTAGTTCGCCAGGCTCTCCGGATAGCGAGAGATGCTTCAGTGAATTTATGATATCGCCAAGGGCGAAAAGTAAAGATGTCCGCAGCGTGAATTCCATGATCGGCGCCAATCGGATTCGACCGGCAGGGCGCAGGAGGTTCGAGTCCGACAGGAGTCCGCACCTCGGAGTCATGAGCTTTATGCGGACAAGGTAAGCGCTCGCTCCATCGTCGAGAAGTTGCAGCCCCGAGGCGGTGTCCAGCCATCCGCCCTCGATCCGAGCGATCGGCTCCGGACTATGGGTCGGAGCGAATTCGTGTCGCGACCTCCAAGGTGCTGTCCGGCGGCGAGTTAGGTCATGCCCATCGTGACAGCGCAAGCACGCTGGCTGTGGCTCAGATCCATCAAGATCAAGTCCCCGCGGATATCGGCCGTGAAGTTTAGGCTTTCAAACCTGACTGGCGGCCAGGGCGAAGCTTCGATCTGCTCCAGATGGCCAAGTGAGTTGGCCCGCGATGCGGCCGCCCCACGAAGATCTGTCCGGGAGAAAGGTCTCACCCAGATCGCGCCGTTGTTGATTGAAGAGGCCATCAAGCCTATCGGTGACGACACACAGTGAACTCTCAATAAAAGCACCAATGTCGGTGTCAAACCGCGGATCTCGGTAGGGGGTCCCGAATCGCGCCTAGGCGGATGGTAACAGAGACAAGGGACATGACGCTTTACCTGTGTTCAGGCCCTCTTGATGGAGGTAAAACCCTACGCCCCGCTCGATTGATATTGATATTGTGTATGTTTACAAGAGTGGATCTACCACGAGATCAAGGAGGCTAAACCCTAAAAGCTAGCCTATGGTATGATTGTAAGGGTTGTTCTGATGTTGTCCTACGGACTAGAGCCATCCGGTTTATATAGACACCGGAGAGGGCTAGGGTTACATAGAGTCGGTTACATTGGTAGGAGATCTACATATCCAGATCGCCAAGCTTGCCTTCCACGCCAAGGAAAGTCCCATCCGGACACGGGAGAAGTCTTCAATCTTGTATCTTCATAGTCTTGGAGTCCGGCGATTATGATAGTCCGCCAATGATAGTTCGGTGATGATGGTAGTCCGCCACTGACACCCCTAATCCAGACTCCTCAATGATGGCGATGATTTCCCCCTCCTAGAGGGAAGTTTCCCCGACAGAACAGCTCCGCCAGAGCCCTAAATTGGTTCCGCCAAGGTTCCGCCTCGTGGCGGCGGAGTCTCGTCCCGAAAGCTTGCTTATGATTTTTTCTCGGAAGAAAGACTTCATATAGCAGAAGATGGACACCGGAGGACCACCAGGGGGGCCACAAGGCAGGGGGCGCTCCCCCACCCTCATGGCCAGGGTGTGGGCCCCCTCTGGTATTTTCTTCGCTCAGTATTTTTTGTTATTTCCAAAAATAACTTCCGTGGAGTTTCAGGACTTTTGGAGTTTTGCAGAATAGGTCTCTAATATTTGCTCCTTTTCCAGCCCAGAATTCCAGCTGCCGGCATTCTCCCTCTTTATGTGAACCTTGTAAAATAAGAGAGAATAGGCATAAGTATTGTGACATAATGTGTAATAACAGCCCATAATGCAATAAATATCGATATAAAAGCATGATGCAAAATGGACGTATCAGCGGCCGAGTGGTGATGAGGTGACAAACTGATGGCGACGCGCGGGGCGGCCGAGTGGTGATGAGGTGACCAACCGAGTGGCGACGCGCGGGGCGGCCGAGTGGTGACGCGGTGACCAACCGAGTGGCGACGCGCGGGGCGGCCGAGTGGTGATAAGGTGACCAACCGAGTGGCGACGTGTGGGGCGGACGAGTGGTGATGAGGTGACAAGCCGATGGCGACGCGCCGGGCGGCCGAATGGTTATGAGGTGACCAACCGAGTGGCGACGGGGCGGCCGAGTGGTGATGAGGTGACCAACCGAGTGGCGACGCGTGGGGCGGCCGAGTGGTGATGAGGTGACCAACCGAGTGGCGACGCACGGGGCGGCCGAGTGGTTATGAGGTGACCAACCGAGTGGTGACGCGCGGGGCGGCCGAGTGGTGATGAGGTGACCAACCGAGTGGCGACGCTGGGGCGGCCGAGTGGTGATGAGGTGACCAACCGAGTGGCGACGCGCGGGGCGGCCGAGTGGTGATGAGGTGACCAACCGATGGCGACGCGCGGGGCGGCCGAGTGGTGATGAGGTGACCAACCGAGTGGCTACGCGTGGGGCGGCCGAGTGGTGATGAGGTGACCAACCGAGTGGCGACGCGCGGGGCGGCCGAGTGGTGATGAGGTGACCAACCGATGGCGACGCGCGGGGCGGCCGAGTGGTTATGAGGTGACCAACCGAGCAGCGACGCGCGGGGCGGCCGAGTGGTGATGAGGTGACCAACCGAGCAGCGACGCGCGGGGCGGCCGAGTGGTGATGAGGTGACCAACCGAGTGGCGACGCGTGGGGCGGCCGAGTGGTAATGAGGTGACCAACCGAGTGGCGACACGCGGGGCGGCCGAGTGGTGATGAGGTGACCAACCAATGGTGACGCGCGGGGCGGCCGAGTGGTTATGTGGTGACCAACCGAGCGGTGAAGCGCGAGGCGGCCGAGTTGAGCATGTTGTCGAAGATGTACCCAACCGGGTGACGGTGCGCCATGCGGCCGAGTGAGCAGGTTGATGATGATGCGCCCAACTGATTGACGGCGCACGGGGCGGCCAAGTCGAGCATGTTGTCAAAGATGTACCCAACCGAGGGACGGTGCGTCGTGTGGCCGAGTGGGCAGGTTGATGAAGATGCGCCCAACCGATTGGCGGTGCGCGGCGCGGCCGAGTCGAATATGTTGTTGAGGATGTACCCAACCGAGGGACGGTGCGTCGTGCGGCCGAGTGGGCACGTTGATGAAGATGCGCCCAACCGAATGACGGCGCGCGGCGCAGCCGAGTCGAGTATGTTGTCGAAGATGTACGCAACCGTGGGACGGTGCGTCGTGCGGTCGAGTGCCAACGGACCGTCCGAGTAGATGTTGACCGGAGAATGTCGTTGGTGTAAATCTCCTGAACAAGTGAACGCCAGAGTAAATCCGACCGAGTGACACCATCTAGCAGCTGACCAGAGGGAGGCATCGCCATGTGCGGGACATGGCCGGCCTCGATGCTTGTGTCGCATCGGGTCTGTGCTCTGAATGTACAAGCCACCGCCGAGCCTCCGACCGGATGAGAGTTGCTGTCGGGCAAACGATACATGAGGGATGAGCTGGTGTGGATGTGTCCAACGACGATGACGTGCGGAACGGCCAAGTCGAGCGTGTCACTGAAGAGGCGTTCGAGTGAGTGGGAACACATGAACGATCGAGTGCCTGCACGTTAGTCATCCGAATGCAGATTTCATGAAAAATGTATCTGAATGAACCTGGACGTGTCCAAGTAAACGAGGCATGCCCGAGTGTAGCATCTATCCGAATGAACAAATCTGTCAGAATAAGTCAGAGGCGTACCTGTCCGAGTAAACAGAGCCATACCTGTTCGAGTGTAGACTTATGTCTGTCCGACTGTACAAGAGTACCGGCTCGGAGTAGGGGAGCGTCTAGGCCGGCTTGTAAGTAACATAGGGTGTGTGTGTGTGCTGGAGGCTGGTGCCTGCGGCTTTGGAAAAAATGGATCAAAGCACCTTGTTTTGGCCGTGACTAGCGCTGGGGATCTTCATTGAGTGGCTAATTAAGGAGGTAGCCAATTAATCCGGCGTTACAGATCACCACGTCCTCCCGGTTCCTTCTTTCCTACAGGCAGTTAATTGATTATGGGAGTGGCCACGTTATGCATGCACTTACCAGGGAATTTACGAGGCATTGACTCCTTCGATCCCGAACAGGCATCGGTTGCGGGTTGCGGGTTGCGGGCCGAGACTGTTTTGTAGGTTGTCGCTGCAGCACGCCTCTGCCCCCGAGACTGTCGCTGGTGACTGGCGCTGGTCGCTGGAGGAAGCAGCGCTGCACGCCTGCACCGCATCGGGCCTGCGCCTTCGCTGCGGAGGCCGAGAACACAAGCGGAGTTGACGACGAGGTGAACGACATCGACGGCCGTGCATGGGGGCTCGACAACAAGGTTGGAGACGATGATGAAGCGGACGACGCCGGCAGCCGTGCGTGACGACGACGAGGCGGACGGCGCCGATGGCCGCGCGCGCGGCTCAGCCACGACATCATAGATGAGGTGCAGTCGGTCATGGTCGGAGAGCAGCGCGCGCACTCGGCTGTACCGAGGTTTGGAGACGACGACGCGGACGGCGCCGGTGGCCACGCGCGCCCACTCTGCTATATCGAGGTTTGGAGACGATGACGACGCGGATGGCGCCGGTGGCCGCACGTGCACTCGGCCGTACCAAGGTTTTGAGATGACGCGCCGGTGACCGTGTGCAGAGGTGCAACCTTCCTCCTTTCGTGCCGATTCAGGTGGTCAGCTCACGCGGACGGGAGGCTAGCAAACCAGCCGCAATCGATCTGTTGCCGGTGGTTGAAGAAATAACCATCTACATCATGGCTTGATAGACGCCATGCCCCACGGTGGGCGCCAACTGTCGTGGGAACGATTCCGACATTAAGACAGGGGTAGTATAAAGGAGCATGATCTATCGAGATGCAAATGGGTGACACGGTGGTTTTAGCGAGTTCGGGCCTCTCACGGTGGAGATAACAACCCTGCGTCTCGTGCTCCAGAGAGGCTTTGGTTTATCTGAGTATGTATCTGGAGATTACAATGTATGTTTGAGCGAGAGAGGGGAGAGCGGATCTCCATGCCTGAGCTATGTACTGATACTAACGGATAGAAAGAGCGAGAGAGGTGGAAGAAAAAGACCCCCCCTTAGTCTAGTGGTGGGGGTGGCTTATATAGAGTGCGCCACCCCCTCACCTCCTATGTTACAAAGAGGGCATGAATACCATAAAGTCAGCCCACTGCGAAACCTCCACTATGAGAATAATGCTTCGACTGCCTCTGTCGACTGCTTGGTCTTCGCGTATCCGAGTGATCCATATGACCGAGTGGTTGACTGTCTTCCGAGTGGACGGTACGTTGATATGTCCGAGTGGATAGTACACTATATGAAATTTATCTGGACCCACCTGATGTGTGGACCCCATGCTTTAATATATTTCGACCCTTCGTTGGCCTACCTGTTATGTGTGTCCCCAACAAGGTCCCCCGGCGGAATCGCTCCGCTAGAGGGCAAAAGTGCTCCTGCCCAAGTTCCACCTCGAGAAGGCGGCACTCCGTCCCGAAAGTCTTCTCCTTAGTTTTACTTGTATACCAGAAGATGGGCACCGGAGGTGGGCCTAGGTGAGCACAACCCACCAGGGCGCGCCCAGGTGGGTTGTGCCCACCTGGTGGGGCCCCTCTGGTACTTATTTGCTCCAATATTCATCATATATTCCATAAAAAATCTCCGTGAAGTTTCAGCTTGTTTGGAGTTGTGCAGAATAGGTGGCCTGACGTAGCTTTTCCAGGTCCAGATTTCTAGCTACCGGAATTCTCCCTCTTTGTGTGTACCTTGCATATTATGAGAGAAAAGGCATTAGAATTACTCCAAAAAGCATTATTATGCATAAAAACATCATAAATAACAGTAGGAAAACATGATGCAAAATGGACGTATCAACTCCCCCAAGCTTAGACCTCGCTTGTCCTCAAGCGAAAACCGAAATCGAAAAACATGTCCACATGCTTAGAGAGAGAGGTGTCGATAAAAACAAAATACGTACAGAGAAGCATCATGTAGATTATTATAATAGCAACAAATTTATACATAAGACTTTTATCATAGAGCTTTTATCATAGACTTCTCATGAATAAGTAGCAGTTCATCACATAATCGAAGTATAAAGCATAAACTCTATTAGAAACCAACAAACTATGTTCTCAGTCAGCTTTGCAAATACAATTCATCATGTTTTCAGGAAGGGTCATGTATCGGAGCCTTTAGGAAAGTCCACATACTCAACCATCATATAGTCTTCTATGATTTCTAACACTCACCGCATACACAAGAGCAAAACTTTTCAACCGGACACATAGAAAGATAGGGGCTTATAGTTTCGCCTCCCAACGTATTCACCTCAAGGGTGATGTCAACAGTAACAACTTATGCCACCCATATTCAACTGGACATATGTGCCTAGATCTTTCCTCACCACATGATGCTTGCCAAAGGAGAAAAATAAAAAAGAATAGAGGGAAAAACTTTGACTCTTTGCATAAAAGTAAGTACATAAAAGTAAAAGATAGGCCCTTCGTACAGGGAAGAAGAGGTTGCCATGTGCTTATTTGTTTGTATACTCAACCCCTTAGTGTAAAAGAACGTCACATTATATTTCCCCTTGTGATAGCGACCATTATTATGCAGTCTGTCACTTTTATTCTTCACCAACACAAGTTCGTAGAATGCTCAATTTTCTCTTACACTAAATGATCTCACACTTTAGAAGCAATTTTTATTGCCTTTTTGCACCGATGACAACTTACTTGAGGGATATTGTTCTATCCCTAGGTAGGTATGGTGGACTCTTGAAAATAAGATTTGGGTTAAAGGGTTTTTGGATGCACAAGTAGTATCTCTACTTAGTGCGGAATTTTTGGCTAGCAAAGTTAGGGGCAAGCACCACATGTTGAAGGATCTATGACAATATAACTTCTATGTGAATATGAACAAACATAAATCATTACGTTGTCTTCCTTATCCAACGTCAATAGTTTTTGGCATATAATATTTTGATGGGGGCTCATAATCACAAGAGATTTCTAGGATAGTGTATTTATATGTGAATCTTATCTTCCATTATTAATTATTTCATGATTGAATCATTGACCAATGTTATGTTTGTCAATCTCTAATAAAAATTTCTACGTATACTTTTCCTTATGTGGTGCCATCACCTACCATAAGATTAGCATATGATCTTTTTCTTTTATTTCCTTTATTTTTTATTTATATCCTTTCTTTTTATTGCAACGTGAAAGTAAAGAAAGAAGAAACTCAAACTAAACTTCATTATATATCTTGCACACGATTACAAGGATAGATCACTAAGCAAGCTCTCAAAAATAAAGGATCTAACTAAAATTTTATTCAACTAAAGCAAAAGATCGAACTAAAAATAAGTAAAGGAAAAATATAGTGGGTATGATACAATACCGGGGAACCTCCCCCAAGCTTGGCGGAAGCCAAGGGGAGTGCCCATACCCGATACTCAATTTTCTTTTGGTGATGAAGAAGAAGGAGGTGGTGGTGGAGACGAAGAGGTAGAGCGATTGCCCTTCTTTTCCTCCAACTTACTCCGGAGGATAAAGTTATCTACCCTCAACTCATCATTCTCCATCTCGAGCTTTATTATCCTCTTGCATAATGCCTCCATGCTATCATTTTTGCAACGGGGAGGAACTGATTCATCTTCATCCTCTTCGAAGGTCAAGCTATAGTGCTCCACATCCCCATAATACTTGGGGTTTGCATTGAAATTAGCAACATATCTCTCACCCTCAGAGTCTTGGAAAGACATATTTCCAGATCTATTAGGAAAACAGCAAGAAAAAGAACAGAAGATTTCTCCGCGATACGGTGGTCAATAGGTTCGGGGGGTATATAAAGATTTTTTATCTTGGGAGATAAGCAAACATTAATGGGCATACCTGAGATATAATGTTTTATTCGTTGCCCATTAACAACCTTCGGGTTAGTACCTTCGGCATTATTTATTTTGATAGCTCCAGACCGATAGACCTCCTCGATGACATAGGGGCCTTCCCACTTGGAGAGGAGTTTTCCTGCAAAGAATCTAAAACGAGAGTTGTACAAAAGAACATTTTCTCTGTCTTTGAACTCACGCTTTTGGATTCTTTTATCGTGCCATCTTTTAACTTTTTCTTTAAATAACTTGCATTTTCATAAGCTTGGGTTCTCCATTCATCAAGAGCTAATATCAAATAACCTCTTTTCACCGGCAAGTTTGAAATCGTAGTTGAGTTCTTTGATTGCCCAATATGCTTTTTGTTCTAACTCAATAGGTAAATGACAAGCTTTTCCATAAACCATTTTGTAAGGAGACATACCCATAGGATTTTTATAAGCTGTTCTATAAGCCCAAAGTGCATCATCTAATTTCTTAGACAAATTCTTCCGGGGCCTATTGACAGTCTTTTGCAAGGTTAGTTTTATTTCTCTATTACTAAGTTCAACTTGACTACTAGACTGAGGATGATAGGGTGATGCAATTCTATGGTTAACATTGTACTTGGCAAGCATTTTACGGAAAGCACCATGAATAAAGTGTGAACCACCATCAGTCATTAAATATCTAGGGACTCCAAACCTTGGGAAAATAACTTCCTTAAGCATTTTAATAGAGGTTTCGTGATCAGAAATATTGGTTGGAATAGCTTCTACCCATTTAGTAACATAATCAACAACAACCAAAATATGTGTACACCCGTTAGAGGAAGGAAAAGGTCCCATGTAATCAAATCCCCAAACATCAAATGGTTCAACAGCAAGTGAATAATTCATAGGCATTTCTTGACGCTTACCGATATTACAAATTCTTTAACATTCATGACAAGATAAGACGAACTTACGGGCATCCTTGAAAAGAGCAGGCCAATAAAATCCAGATTGCAATACCTTGTGAGCAGTTCTATCTACAGCATGATGCCCTCCATAAGCTTTGGAGTGACATTTCTATAGGATTTGTCCCTGTTCATGCTCAGGTACACAATGTCTAATAATACCATCTACTCCTACTATATAAAGATGTGGGTCATCCCAAAAGTAGTGTCTTAAATCATAGAAGAATTTTTTCTTTTGTTGGTATGTGAAGCTAGGTGGTAGATATTTAGCAACAATGTAATTAGCATAGTCAGCATACCAAGGAGTGTTATTAGAAACATTTATTGCAGCTAACTGCTCATCAGGAAAACTATCATCAATTGGTAGTGGGTCATCAAGCACATTTTCAAGCCTAGACAAGTTATTAGCTACGGGGTTCTCAGCTCCTTTTCTATCAGTGATGTGTAAATCTAATTCTTGTAGCAAGAGAACCCATCGAATAAGTCTATAGCATCTTTCTTTTCCATAAGATATTTAATAGCAGCATGATCGGTGTGAACGATAACTTTAGAGTCAACAATGTAAGATCTAAATTTATCACAAGCAAACACCACTGCTAGGAATTCTTTTTTAGTGGTTGCATAATTCCGTTGTGCACTGTCTAGAGTTTTACTAGCATAATGAATAACAATCAGTTTCTTATCAACTCTTTGTCCTAGAACAGCATCAACAGCATAATCACTAGCATCACACATAATTTCAAAAGGCAAGTCCAATCAGGTGGTTGAACAATAGGTGTAGAAATTAAGGCTTTCTTGAGTGTTTCAAAGGCTTCTAAACAATCATCATCGAAAACAAAAAGAACATTCTTTTGCAAAAGATTTGTAAGAGGCCTAGAAATTTACGAAAAGTCTTTGATAAATCTCCTATAGAAACCAGCATGACCTAGGAAACTACGAATACCTTTGATATCTTTAGGACATGGCATTTTCTCAATTGCATCAACCTTGGCTTTGCCCACTTCAATACCTCTTTCAGAAATTTTATGACCCAAGACGATACCTTTATTAACCATAAATTGGCACCTCTCCCAATTCAAGACAAGATTTGTTTGCTCGCATCTCTACAAAACTCGATCAAGATTGCTTAAAAATCATCAAAATACTTCCCATAAATAGAGAAGTCATCGATAAAAACCTCAACAATCTTTTCACAAAAGTCAGAGAATATAGCAGTCATACATCTTTGAAAGGTAGCAGGTGCATTACATAAACCAAAAGGCATACATCTATAAGCATAAGTTCCAAAGGGACAAGTGAAAGTGGTCTTTTCTTGATCAGGTTGAGAAACAGGTATTTGTGAAAAACCAGAATATCCATCAAGGAAGCAAAAGTGTGTGTGCTTAGATAATCTTTCTAGCATTTGATCAATAAAAGGCAAAGGGTAATGATCTTTTCTAGTTGCTTTTTTTAATTTTGTAAAATCAATTACCATTCTATAGCATGTTATAATTCTTTGTGGAATTAGTTCATTTTTATCATTAGGAACAACAGTAATATCTCCTTTCTTAGGAACACAATGAATAGGACTTACCCATCTACTATCAACTATAGGAAAGATTATACCTGCTTCCAGAAGTTTTAATATCTCCGTTCTTACCACTTCTTTCATTTTCAGATTTAACCGAAGTTGGTGATCAACAAAGGGTTTAGCATCAGGTTCCATATTAATCTTGTGCTGACATAGAGTGGGAGTAATGCCCTTTAAATCATCAAGAATATATCCAATAGCAGCTCGATGCTTCCTTAGAACTTTCAATAATCTTTCTTCTTCATGTTCTGAAAGGTTAGCACTAATAATAACATGATATATCTTCTTTTCATCAAGATAAGCATATTTCAAAGTGTCTGGCAATTGTTTTAATTCAAACACAGGATCACCTTTAGGTGGAGGATGACCTCCTAGAGTTTCAATAGGCAAATTGTGTTTAAGGAGAGGGCATTGTTTAAAGAAAATCTTACCTATTTCATTTCTCTCATGCATATGTAAATCATTTTCATGGTCTAGCAAATATTGTTCTAAAGGATCAGTAGGAGGCACAACACTAGAAGCAAGACCAATTATTTCATCCTTACGAGACAGTTCTTTTTCATGAAGCTTTCTACTAAACTTGGAAAAATTAAACTCATGAGACTCATCACCAAAGCTAATGCCGACAGTTTGTTTCTCACAATCTATTTTAGCATTAGCGGTGTTCAAGAAAGGTCTAGCAAAGATAATGGGACAGAAGTCATCTTGTGGGGAACCAAGAACAAGGAAATCAATAGGGTATTTTATTTTCCCACACAATACTTCAACATCTCTAACAATCCCAATTGGTGATATAGTGTCTCTATTAGCAAGTTTAATAGTAACGTCTATGTCTTCTATCTCTGCGGGTGCTATGTCATTCATAATTTCTTGATATAAGGTGTAAGGAATAGCACTTACGCTAGCACCTATGTCACAAAGACCATGGTAACAGTGATCTCCTATTTTAACTGAGACAACAGGCATGCCAACAATAGGTCTATGATTAACCTTTTTATCAGGTTTGGCAATTCTAGCAGCTTCTTCATAGAAGTAAATAACATGCCCATCTATGTTTTCTTCCAGGAGATCCTTAATCATAGCAACACTAGGTTCTACTTTAATTTGTTCATCAGGTTTAGGTGTTCTAATATAACTTTTGTTAACAACAGTTGAAACTTTAGCATGTTCCTTTATCCTAACAGGGAAAGGTGGATTCTCAATATAAGCAGTAGGAACAACTGGATCAACATTATAAATTATGGTTTCCTCTTTAATTGGTACCAGTTCTTTAATTTCTTATTTAATAGGTGGGTGATATTTGAACCACTTATCCTTAGGGAGATCAACATGAGTAGTAAATGATTCGCAAAAGGAGGCTACTATCTCAGAATCAACTCCATATTTAGTGCTAAACTTTTGAAAAGCTTCGGTATCCAAAAAAGATTTAACACAATCATACTCAAGCTTGATACCTGACTCTTTACCTTCGTCGAGTTCCCAATCTTCAGAGTTGCATTTAATTCTTTCCAAAAGATGCGTCCGGAATTCAATAGTCTTCTTCATAATAGAACCAGTACAAGAAGTATCAAGCATGGATTCATCATCAACAGAAAGCCGAGCATAAAAGTTTTGGATAATAATTTCTCTTGAGAGCTCATGGATGGGGCATGAATGTAACATTGACTTAAGCCTCCCCCAATCTAGAGCGATACTTTCTCCTTCACGAGGCAAAAAATTATATATATAATTTCGATCACGGTGAACTAGATGCATAGGATAATTTTTTTGGTGAAACTCCAATTTCAATCGATTCCAATTCCAAGATCCAATATCATCACATAGCCTATACCATGACAATGCTTTTACCTTCAAAGATAAAGGGAAAACCTTTTTCATAACTTCATCTCTGGATAAACCTGCAAGCTTAAACAATCCACAAATTTGTTCCACATATATCAAGTGCATATCAGGATGTTCGGTTCCATCTCCTGCATAAGGATTAGCTAGCAGTTGTTCTATCATACCCGAAGGAATTTCATATCAATATTTTCAGTAGGTGCAGTAGGTTGAGGGGTATCTAACTGTGGTTCCGGTCGAGGTGAAGATACCCCGAACAAACCCCTCAAAAGTTTGTTTTCCATAGTAACAAGTGACAATAAATTTCAGCACACTATATAAATGTTTCCTTACCAAATTCCACTTACCAAAGGCGCTTCACTCCCCGACAACGGTGCCAGAAAATAGCCTTGATGACCCACAAGTATAGGGGATCAATTGTAGCTCTTTTCGATAAGTAAGAGTGTCTAACCCAACGAGGAGCAGAAGGAAATGACAAGTGGTTTTCAGCAAGGTAATGTCTGCAAGTGCTGAAATTGTAAATAGCAGAGTAGTTTGATAGCAAGATAATTTGTAACGAGAAAGTAGCGATAGTAGTAACAAAAGTGCAGCAAGGTAGTCCAATACTTTTGAGGCAAAGGACAGGCCAAAACGGTCTCTTATAATAAGCAAAGCGTTCTTGAGGGTACACTGGAATTTCATCTAGTCACTTTCACCATGTTGATTCGATTTGTGTTCGCTATTTTGATAATTTGATATGTGGGTGGACCGGTGCTGAGGTGTTGTTCTTACTTGAAAAGTCCTCCTACTTATGGTTAACCCTCTCGCAAGCATCCGCAACTATGAGAAAAGTACTTAAAATAAATTCAACCATAGCATTAAACTTTTGGATCCAATCGGTCCCTTACGGAATAGCGCATAAACTAGGGTTTAAGCTTCTGTCACTCTCGCAACCCATCATCTACTTACTACTCCACAATGCATTCCCTTAGGCCCAAATATGGTGAAGTGTCATGTAGTCGGCGTTCACATGACACCACTAAGGGAATCACAACATACATACTATCAAAATATCGAACACATATCAAATTCACAAGATTACTTGCAACATGATTTCTCCCGTGACCTCAAGAACAAAAGTAACTACTCACAAATGATAATCATGCTCAAGATCAGAGTGGTATTAAATAGCATATTGGATGAACATATAATCTTCCACCAAATAAACCATATATTAATCAACTACAAGATGTAATCAACACTACTAGTCACCCACAAGCACCAATCTATAGTTTCGGTAACAAGATTGAACACAAGAGATGAACTAGGGTTTGAGATGAGATGGTGCTATTGAAGATGTTGATGGATATTGCCCTCCCCAAGATGGGAGAGTTCTTGGTGATGATGGTGACAATGATTTCCACCTCCGGGAGGGAAGTTCCCCCGGCAGAATCGCTCCGCCGGAGGGCAAAAGTGCTCCTGCCCAAGTTCCGCCTCAAGACGGCCGCGCTCCATCCCGAAAGTCCTCTTCTTATTTATTTTCTAGGTCAAAATGACTTATATACCAGAAGATGGGCACCGGAGGTGGGTCTGGGTGAGCACAACCCACCAGGGCGCACTTGAGCTCCCTGGCGCACCCAGGTGCATTTTGCCCACCTTGTGGGCCCCCTTTGGTACTTATTTTCTCCAATATTCATCATATATTACATAAAAAATCTTCGTGAAGTTTCAGCCTGTTTGGAGTTGTGCAGAATAGGTGGCCTGATGTAGCTTTTCCAGGTCTAGATTTCCAGCTACCGGAATTCTCCCTCTTTGTGTGTACCTTGCATATTATGAGAGAAAAGGCATTATAATTACTCCAAAAAGCATTATTATGCATAAAAACATCATAAGTAACAGTAGGAAAACATGATGCAAAATGGATGTATCAAACATTATATCTGGATCTTGTTTAGTGCGAGATGGTTACTCATTTAAATTAGAGAATAATGGTTGTTCTACTTATATGGGTAATATCTTTTATGGTCATGCACCCATTGTGAGGGATTTATTCTTATTGAATCTCGATAGTGATGATACACATGTTCATAACATTGATGCCAAAAGTTGAGAGTTGATAATGATAGTACCAATTTCTTGTGGCACTGCCCCTTAGGTCATATTGGTGTAAAGCGAAGAAACTCCATGCTAATGGACTTTTTGAGTCACTTGATTTTGAATCACTTGACACATGCGAACCATGCCTATGGGAAAGATGACTAAAACCCCGTTCTCCAGAACGATGGAACGGGCAATTGACTTGTTGGAAATCATACATACTGATGTGTGCGGTCCGATGAGTGTTGACGCGCGCGGTGGATATCATTACTTTCTCACCTTCACTGATGATTTGAGTAGATATAGGTATATTTACTTAATGAAGCATAAGTCTAAAACGTTTGAAATTTTTAAGCAATTTTAGAGTGAAGTTGAGAATCATCGTAACAAGAAGATTAAATTCCTATGATCTGATCGAGGGGGAGAGTGATACATCTCCAACGTATCTATAATTTTTCTTGTTCCATGCTGCTATATTATCATTCTTGGACGTTTTACAATCATTTTGTAGAAACTTTATATCATTTTTTTAGACTAACCTATTGACATAGTGCCCAGTGCGAGTTGTTGTTTTTTGCTTGTTTTTTACTTCGCAGAAAATCAATACCAATCGGAGTCCAAACACAACGAAACTTTTTGGAGATTTTTTCTAGACCAGAAGACACCCAGTGGGCCAAAGAAGTACCAGATGGGTGCCCCGAGGGGGGCACAACCCACATGGGCGCGCCTGGGGGCCCAGGCACACCCTGGTGAGTTGTGCCCACCTCGGTGACCTCCTGCACCGCCTCTTCGCCCTAGAAATTCCCAAACATTCCAAAAACCCTAGAGGAGTCGGTAGATCAAAAGTCCCGCCGCCGCAAGCCTCTGTAGCCACGAGAAACTAATCTAGACCCCGTTCTGGCACTCCGCCGGAGGGGGAAATCATCACCGGTGTCCATCTTCATCATCCCAGCGGCCACCATGATGAGGAGGGAGTAGTCCACCCTCGGGGCTGAGGGTTTCTACTAGTAGCTATGTGTTTAATCTCTCTCTCTCTCTCTCCTGTTCTTGAGATGGCCCGATCTTGATGTATCGCGGGCTTTGTTAATATAATTGGATCATATGGTATGTTCCCCTCTCTTTCTTGTTGTGATGAATTGAGTTTTCCCTTTGGTATTTCATTTTTACCGGATTGAATAATTTTATGGATTTGAGAGCACTTCATATATATCTTGCATATGAATACCCATGCTGACAATGGGGTATTATATTGATTCACCTGAGATATGTTTTGGCACTCAACTCGCGGATTCCTGAGGTGACATTGGGGTAATCTATGCATAGGGGTTGATGCACGTTCTCATCTTTTGTTTCTCCGGTAGAAATCTTGGGGCACTCTTTGAGGTTATTTGTGTTGGATTGAGTATTATGAATCTGAATTTGCTTTCGTGTTATTCTAGTCTCTTGATAGATAGATCAGAAAGAATAACTTGGTGTTATTTTATTATGAACTCTTGATAGATCGATCGGGGAAAATAACTTGGTGTTATTTTAGTTCGAACTCTTGGATAGATCGATCGGAAAGAATAGCTACAAACAGTTTCTTCTTATGTTCTCCGCTAGATAGGAACTTTGGAGTGATTCTTCATCGCACTTTGAGGGATGGTTATATGATCCAATTAGATTAGCATTGTTGAGAGATTGCACTAGCGAAAGTATGGACCCTAGGCCTCATTTTCAAGCATTGCAATACCGTCTGTGCTCGGTTTTATCAATTTCTACCTTGCTGTTTTTTATTCCTATTACAAAAATCAATATCTACTATCATTACTACACTTGTATCACCATCTCTTCGCCGAACTAGTGCACCTATACGATTTACCGTTCTATTTGGTG
Organism: Aegilops longissima; assembly: GCA_021605205.1. NCBI lineage: Eukaryota > Viridiplantae > Streptophyta > Magnoliopsida > Poales > Poaceae > Aegilops > Aegilops longissima. Next base: position 139,172,004 of record CM038676.1, on the reverse strand, counting down.
TGTTGGGGACACAAGAGACTTTTTATTATTTGGTAGCACGGTTGTTTGAGAGAGACCATCTTCATCCTAAACCTCCCACGGATTGATAAACCTTGGGTCATCCACTTGAGGGAAATTTGCTACTGTCCTACAAAACTCTGCGCTTGGAGGCCTAACACGAGTCTACAAGAACAATTTGCGTACGTAGTACTCCCTCCGTCCCAAAATTCTTGTCTTAGATTAGTCTAGATACGGATGTATGTAATACTAAAACATGACTTGATACATTCGTATTTAGACAAAACTAAGACAAGATTTTTGGGAAGGAGGGAGTAGACATCAAAGAGTATCTGAGTTATGAGTTTGGCAACACTTAAGACAATGCGGAATTGTTTCGCAACTGACGCCACCTAGAACACCACAGCGCAATGGTGTGTCTGAATGTCGTAATCGTACCTTATTAGATAGGGCGCGTTCTATGATTTCTCTTGCCAATCTGCCACTATCGTTTTGGGGTTATGCATTAGAGACAACTGCATTTAAATAGGGCACCATCTAAGTCCGTAGAGATGACATCATATCAACTATGGTTTGGAAAGAAACCTAAGATGTCATTTCTTAAGGTTTGGGGCTGCGATGCTTATGTCAAAAGGCTTCAGCCAGAACAGCTCGAACCCAAAGCGGATAAATGCGTCTTCATAGGATACCCAAAGGAAACGATTGGGTATACCTTCTATCTCAGATCCGAGGGCAAAGTGTTTGTCGCTAAGAACGGGTCCTTTCTCGAGAAGAGTTTCTCTCTATAGAATTGAGTGGGAGGAAGATTGAACTTGATGAGGTTGTTGAACCTTCACTTCAACCGGAGAGTAGCGCGGCGCAGAAAGATGTTTCTGTGGCACCTACGTCAGTTGAATAGGAAGCTAATGATAGTGATCATGAAGTTTCGAATCAAGTTACTATCGAACCTCGTAGGTCGACAAGGATACATACTGCTCCTGAGTGGTATGGTAACCCTGTCTTAGAGGTCATGTTGTTGGACAACGATGAACCTACGAGCTATGGAGAAGTGACGGTGGGCCCGAATTCTGACAAATGGTTAGAGGCCATGAAATCCGAGATGGGATCCATGTATGAAAACAAAGTATGGACTTTGGAAGTATTACCTGAAGGGCAAAAGGCCATTCAGAATAAATGGATCTTCAAGAAGAAGATAGACGCGGATGGTAATGTCACCGTCTATAAAGCTCGACTTTTGGCAAAGGGGTTTTCACAAGTTCAAGGAGTTGACTACGATGAGACTTCCTCACCCGTAGCGATGCTTAAGTCCGTCAGAATCATGTTGGCAATAGCTGCATTTTTTAATTATGAAATCTGGCAGATGGATGTCAAAACAGCGTTCCTTAATGGTTTCCTTAAGGAAGAGTTGTACATGATGCAACCGGAAGGTTTTGTCGATCGAGAGAATGCTGAAAAAGTGTGCAAGCTCCAGCGATCCATTTATGGACTGGTGCAAGCATCTCGGAGTTGAAATCTTCGCTTTGATGAGGTTATCAAAGCGTTTGGGTTTATACAAGTTTATGGAGGAGCTTGTATTTACAAGAAAGTGAGTGGGAGCTCTATAGCGTTTCTAGTATTATATGTGGATCACATATTAATTATTGGAAACAATATATAACTTTCGAAAAACGTGAAGGAATATTTGAACAAGAGTTTTTAATGAAGGACCTAGGAGAAGTTGCTTTCATATTAGGCATCAAGATCTATAGAGATAGATCGAGACGCTTAATAGGACTTCCACAAAGCACATACCTTGATAAGGTTTTGAAGAAGTTCAAAATGGATCAGTCCAAGAAGGGGTTCTTGTCTGTTTTGCAAGGTGTGAAGTTGAGTAAGACTCAATGCCCAGCGACTACAGAGGATAGAGAAAAGATGAGTGTCATCCCCTATGCTTCGTCCATAGGCTCTATCATGTATTCGAAGCTGTGCACAAGACTAGATGTCAGCCTTGCCCTAAGTATGGCCAGAAGGTTTCAAAGTGATCTAGGAGTGGAACACTGGACAGCGGTCAAGAATATCCTTAAGTACCTGAAAAGGACTAAGGAAATGTTTCTCATTTATGGAGGTGATCAAGAGCTCCTCGTAAAGGGTTACATCGATGCAAGTTTTGACACACATCCAGATGACTCTAAGTCTCAAACCGGATACGTAAATATTCTAGATGGGGGAGCGGTAAGCTGGTTCAGTTCCAAGCAAAGCGTGGTAGCTGATTCTACATGCGAAGCGGAGTACATAGCTGCCTAGGAGGCAGCGAAGGAAGGTGTCTGGATGAAGCAGTTCATGACAGGTCTTGGAATTGTGCCTAGTGTATTGAACCCAATGACTCTGTTCTGTGACAACACTGGTTCCATTGCTCTACCCAAGGAACCAAGGTTTCACAAGAGGACTAGACACATAAAGTGACGCTTCAATTCCATGTAACATCCCAAATTTCCTATTTGGAATGTTTTACAATTATAGCTAAGCATCTATGCATTTTGTTTGAATTTGAGTGGCATTTGAAGTTTGAAGTTTTGGAGTTGTTGGAATTTGAATTCAAATTTTGGCGGTGGAAATTATTTCAAAACTATGCTGATAAATACTTGAGAAAAAGTATGAGAGGAGTAAACATGACACTCCAAAAATATCAGAGGAAAAACATTGCCAAAAGTTTGAATTCAAATTTGAGTTTTATTTGGAATTTTAGAAAAATGATTTTTATAAAGTTTGATTTTGCCCTGGAAAAATGTTCAAATTATAGGAATATTCCCTGATCATTTTGATATATATATGTCCTATATAAAATATTTATATTTATATATTTTTCCTCTCTCTCTAAATTCAAAAAAAATAGAAAAGGAAAGGACCCGGCGCCCGCCGAACCAGCCCGCCCAGCCCAGGCCCACAGGCCCACCAGCCGCCACCACCCGACCCGCCCCCCAGCCCCACCCGCCCGAGCCGCCCCAGACCGACCAGCCCCGCCGAAACCCCTCCGCACCGGTCGCCCGCCCGATTCCCCTCTCCCCCACCCGCTGACGCCCCGGCCCCACCACCTTCTTCCTCCCCAAGCCGACGCCACCGCCGCTCGCCGGAATCCCGAGATCCCCGGGATCTCCTCCCGATCTCCTCGCCCCGACCGCCCCTCGCCCAAGTCGTGCCCCCCTATATATACCCCCCTCGACCCGTTCCCCCTCGCCCCTCGCCTAACCCCTCCCTCGGCCTCGATTCGCCGCGCGAGACCCAGACGCCGCCGCCCGCCATTGTTAGCCCGCCCGACCCCCGACCACCCTCGAGCTCACCCGACCCCACCCCGAGCTCCCTCGCCCGCCCCACTTTCATGGGAGGTCCCCGCGTCGTCCCCGACCACCGAGCCCCCGGAACCGTCGTCGCCCGAGCTGCCGTCGCCGTCGCCGCCTCGATAAGTCGCGGAGTCCCGTCGCCGTTCGATCTAGATCGTAGGGTTAGGATAGATCCCCGAAGAATACGGTTTAGTTAGGTTTAGTTTAAGTGAACGGTTTTATTCGGTTTAGATCGGTTTTATTAGGGTTTAGTTGGACCGGCCGACGCGGTTTGTTTTCTGTTAAACCGTGTGCGTAGTTTAGTTATTTAACGCCGAAGCGTTAGATAGGCCCATTAGCCAGTTTTTCGTTTTAGTTTTATTTTTCGTTTTCTGTTTTAACAGAATAGTTTCAGTTTTGTAAAATTCATATCTTTTAATCTACTTAATATTTTTAAGTGATTCTTTTTTGTTGGTTTGCAAATTTATTGTAGTTTCTGTAGAAAATATAATTAGTCATGTTAAAATTATTTAAAATTGTTTTATTTTAGATTTAGACAGAATAGTAATTCTGCTATAAAATGAGTTAGGAATATTATTTTTAGTGATTCTTTTGTCACTACTTTGTTTTGACATTACCTAACCGTAGGAATTTATTTGGGCATTTTAGAAATTAATAAAAAATAGTTTTAACCAGAATCATGTTATTCCTATTTATTTAACTAGCTACTGTTTTCCTATTGTTTTACTTAGCAAATAAATTTATTTTTCATAGGTGATAGTTTATTCTAGGTTAGTTTCTGTAACTTTAGAGCATGAACTTTTATTTATAATAAATAAAACTTTTATTTTATTTTTCTTGCTAGGATTGTTTTAGGCCTAATAGGAGTTTTATAATAGCTTTTAAGGTGATTCTTTTTGCTCCTAGTTGCATGATGAATTCTTTTCTGTTAGGTAGCATAAACCCATGCTTAGGTTCTGTTAAGAAAAATTTTGTAGTGCAAAACTATTTCTTGGTTGTTGTATGATGTGGTGAAAACTTTGAGTTGGATTTCTTGAGTTTTCTTTGGGTTTTGATTCGTTTGTTTTGTGTGTTATGTTAGCATGCTATTATGTTAAGTGATCATATGCTATATGCTTATTATGATTGTTGTTTGCCTCGGTAGAATTTCGGTCTGAAGCTTGCTACCACGAGTCCCTAGCTTTCGAAGATCGTCGACAAAGGCAAGTCATTGATCATGTTTCTTTACATACCTATGATTTTATTGCATTAGAATTATACCTCCCCACCATGCATGCAGTAGGTGAAATTTTGAAGTTATGTTCTTGAGTAGTATCATGAGGTAGGATGAACCAATTCCCTTGTTACCATGACCGGGACGAAGTAGTTTATTTTGCTATGCTCGTGAGGCGGGGTTGGTTGAGTGAATTCATAAGGGAGATGTGAGAGTCAAGATGATGACAACCCCATGAACTTCAAGCTCAAGATGGACTTCAAAACTCACTCTTTGGGTGGAGGGCGGTTGTGGGCACCTGGAGAACCCGGTGGTTGGCGGGATGCATGGAGAAGTGCCATGACATCTTGCGAAAGCTTCACCCAGCCACGAAGAGGCGGATGTATACCCATTGACGGAAGCTTACATGCAGCCGCAAGCCATTATGGGCTCGGCTTGGTCAACCCTAGTTGTGACTCTGGCGGACGGTGCTACGAGATGTAGAAGAGCGGTAGGATTGGATGGGTACGGCGGTGGCGGAGGAACTCTTGGAAGACCTGTTTACGTTCGTCCGTCTTCAAACACCATGAAGTGCGAAGACTTAAAAGGAGGAGCGATTCTTGCGGGTAAAGTCATAAACCTCTGCGAGTGAAGATCTAATCGATTAGCCGTGTCCCGATTCACGGACAATTTGAGCCTCTGGAACTTGGAAGTATTTGAAATCTCAACACTGGAATTAATAAATTAATTGAGGGGGTTATTATTTAATAATTGGGAATGAGACATTGGTTGGTGGAACCATCTCAATAACTACCAACAATTTTGTAGTATTTGCAAACAAGTCCTTATTATAGGGAAAAAACTGGCTTTTCGCAAAATGATGAAACTTAGAGCCCCACAGCCAAATTGCATATAGTGTTAGTAATTTTTATTGTTATTCTCTCTTCATGACTTGCGGCATATTCAAAATGCTGACCTACGGCTGCAACGTCTTATGTTGCGAGGAGTATTCGATCGGGAGTGAGGCTACGCTCCGCGCTTGGCGATTGCCCTTTGGAGTCGGATGGACTCGCTATTCTTCTACTTCTTCAGCTTTACTTAGTTTATTTCTCATGAGTTGGCCTTGGCGAATTTATTCTATTGTAATAAAGACTCGATATGAGAATCGTGTAATAAATTCAGGTGTGATTGAACTTTGATTATTTCATCAATGTCTTGTGAGTGCCGGCATGATCTTGGGATGAATGCAGACCACGAGACTTGACCGATTTTGGGTCGGTCGCTCTGAGAGATAGTATCGAGCACCTGCGTGACCGTGGGGCGTAACCCCTAGGATCGGAAAGCCATAGGAAGAGACTATTTATTTTATGTCCTTATCATTCCGTAATTCTCCCTGTTCATTTCGACTTCTCTCCGATTTTCAACATTCTAGATGGCGCGAGTTCACCCCGGTTTTGCTACGGAGTTTTGCCGGCCGGATGAGGCGATGCCTTTCGGCGAGAAGCTGGTCAGATCGTGAAGAAGCTGAAGATTGCTCGCCCTCAATCACGGGAAGCCTACCAATGCGCTTCCGGCGGATACCCTTCTGAGTTGAGGTGCACATTCGAGAGAACCTTGGAGGACATCTGAGCCTATTGACTTTGAGTTTACCGATTTCAATTGGATCCTCGGAAGAGACATGGCGATTTATCGTGCACTTGGACATCTCGAGAAAGAGTACAGGGCGAGCTCGATCCATCAGACCTCGCCATGATTTCTCGCGAGCTAGGAATGGAGATATCATCCGTGCCGTGAGGGCGACTCCATTCTCTCATATGTCCAAGACTTGGAGTGTCTCCTCGAGAAGCGGGAGATCCGGACTCGCCGTAACTTCGAAGGTACACAGGAGGCTGTTGTTCCGTGAAGCTGGGCTGGAGGAGAAGGCACCGCAGACTTCCTTGACCATGAGGAAGAAATCGCGGATTTCATGGAGAGAGTCGACAAGCTGAAGATGGATGTTGCCGCATTAGAGGAAAAGATGGACATGGGAGAGACCTTTTCAGTGGAGATGACGGACCTCTCGTGAGCAATGATCAGGATTATGAAGGGAGCTCCACTGAAGAAAGCCGCAAGAGGAGGCGCCGCATCAGAGGACGCCACACCGGAGGACGCCGCACCAGAGGACGCAAGGATAATTGATGAAGACATTTAGTCGACCACCATGTTATTTTATTTTTTCCGTCGATCAGTTAGGTCGTTATTTTCGATTAGTCGTGAGAATTTTGTAATCGAGATTGAACCATGTTTGAGTGGATTGAATAAATGATTGGTGTGATTATGTTTGTGCATTCATATGGGTAGTGATATTTTCTCATTAGACCATTGTTCTATTCTAATTTTCTCATCCACTCCAAAACACGGATGCCTCCGGGCGTGACCCGGTCTCAACTTTCCGGAGCTCACCCGGCTGATCCAGCAGCGAGAATGCCCTCATGCGGATGCTCATCGAACGAACAACAACAACAACAACAATCCACCGCCACCACCCCTGTTGACAACTTGACCCGCTTCCTAAGGCTGAATCCGCGGTGTTCTCTAGCAGCCTTGAGCGATTGTGGCCGATGATTAGCTCCATAAGGTCGGAAGGAGTTAGTCCTTTGTTGGATGCACATCTGCGAGAGAAGGTGCGCTTTGCCGCACATCAACTTGATGGACCTGCAGCCTCTTGGTGGGAGAACTACACGCCACTTATCCCATCGCCACCATCCGTGGGATCAGTTCCACAAGCTTTCCGCACGCTCATGTTTCAGCTGGAGCCATGAGTGCGAAGAAGCGTGAGTTCCGCAACTTCGCCCGGAGAACCGTCTTGTGGGGCGATGCGTGGATGAGTTCAGCAAGTTAGCTCGCTATGCCCGGATGATGTGGCCACAGATGCATAAAGCAGGAAAAGTTTCTCGAGGACTCAATGGCGAGCTGGGTATGCAGCTAATGGTGGCTACCTTCACCAACTACCGGGAGCTGGTAGACAAGGCCACCATACTTGAAGGCAAGCAGCAGCAGATTGATAGCATAGCGGAAGTATGGTCGGGGAAATACAACTCGGAGCTCGTGAAGCCCGTTATGCCCCATACTCGGGAGGGCATACCCATCACAACCATGGAGGACATAACCATGGAGGAAATGGGAACAACCGCAACCAGGACAACAAGTCGGGCAATGGAAATGGCAATGGAAGCGGCAATGGCAACCAGCATCGTCCTGCCCGGCTCGAAAAAGATCTGAGTCACATCACTGTTTCAAGTGCGGAAAACAGGGCACTATGCCACCGACTGCCGGAGGCCAAGCGGAGGAATGGAAGCGGCAATGGAAGCTCAGCGAAGAAGCCCAACCCTTTTCCTCGTGCTCGGGTGAACCACATTGGCGTGGAGGGCGTCTATGATCAGCCGGAACAACGTGGTTGGTAAGTTTTATTAAATTCACATCGATATTGGTACTCTTTGATTACGGTGCAGCGCATTCATTCATATCAAGGGTAGTTGTGGAAAAATGCGGGTTGCCCACTAAAACCCTTAGAAGCCCTCTTCACGTCGGTTCGCGGGAGGAGAAATGATGGCGAGCTTAGGCTGTCATGCAACCCTCAACATCGAAACCATAAATTTCCGCAGACCTCATAGTATTGGAAACCCGGACCTTGGATGTAATCCTAGGCATGGATTGGTTGACAAGTTTGAAGGAAACATAGGCTGTGCCCATAAGTCGATTCTGCTCACCACCGGGCGAAAGAGGATCAAGTATGTATCGGGCGTATCGGATGAAGAATCGGTGAATTCCCTCACGGGAGTTGTTAGGAGGAAGTGCCGATGGTGCAAGATTTTCCGATGTGTTTCGGAGGAATTACGAGAATGCCACCGGACGAGAGACATTGAATTTCTGATTGAGTTATTGCGGCACAGCCCCAATATCCAAGAGACCCTATCGGATGCCCCGAGCGATTTGAAAGAGATCAAGAACCAAATTAATGAGCTATTGGAGAAAGGATATATTATTGGCTCGTCACCTTGGGGAGCCCAGTTCTTTTGGTAGAGAAGAAGGATGGAACCACGAGAATGGTTGTGGATTATCGTTAGTTGAGCGATGTGACCATCAAGAACAAGTACCCTCTGCCGATGATTAATGATCTATTTGATCAGCTAGTTGGAGCCAAGGTATTCTCCAAGATCGATCTTGATCGGGTATCATCGATTGAAGATCCGTGAAAAGGATATACCCAAAACAGCATTCACCACGGTATGGTTTATATGAGTATACCGTCATGTCATTCGGATTGACTAATGCCCTGCATACTTCATGAATTTGATGAACAAGGTATTTATGGAATATCTGGACAAGTTTGTCGTGGTGTTCATCGATGATATCTGATTTTCTCCAAGAGCGAGGAAGAGCATAAGGAACATTTGCGTCTAGTTACGGAGAAACTTGAGAACATCGAGTTGTATGCCAAGTTCAGCAAATGTGAATTTTGGCTGAAGGAAGTTGGATTCCTCGGACATGTTATTTCAGGAGAAGGAATAGCATTGACCCGCCAAGGTTGAATCGATCACCGATTGGCGATCGCCCACCTCGATCAAGGAGATCCGCAGTTTTCTCGGACTCGCGAGGATATTATCGGAGGTTTATTGAGAATTTCTCGAAGATTGCCAAGCCCATGGTGAGCTGTTGAAGAAGGATGCCAAGTACATTTGGACCGAGGATTGTGAAGCCGGTTTCGAGAATTGAAGAAGCGTTTGGTTACAGCCCGATCTGATTTTGCGGACATACACAAGGATTACGGTATATTGTGGCGCTTCTCGTCGGGGACTCGGAGGAGTACTCATGCGGGAAGGAAAAGTTGTAGCTTATACCTCCGGACAGCTCGACCTCACGAGATGAATTATGCCACACATGATTTGGAGTTAGCAGCCGTAGTGCATGCACTCAAGACACAGAGACATTTCCTTATCGGAAACCGTTGTGATGTTTACACAGATCATAAGAGCTTGAAGTATATTTTCACGAAAGAGTTGAACCTCGAGCGGAGGAGATGGCTAGAGTTAATCAAGGACTATGACATGAGATTGCATTACCACCCGAGGAAGGCTAATGTTGTAGCAGATGCTTTGAGCCGTAAGAGTTATGTGAATACTCTTATAGCGGGAGGATTACCCGAGGAGTTAGTCGATGACCTCGAGAGATCTCCGGCGGAGATAGTTCGAGAGGATATGTTGCAACTCTGGAAGTTCAGTCCACTTTGGCGAAAGGATTCGTGAAGCCGGAAGTCGGACAAGGAAATTGATGAGATAAAGAAAAAGATGAATGAAGGAAAAGCTAAAGGATTTCGTAAGGATGAATACGGAGCTATATGGTTCGAGGATTGTATTTATGTACCCAATGATCCCGAACTCGGGAAGCTAATTCTTCAGGAGGCTCATGATTCACCATACTCGATTCACCCGGTAACACCAAGATGTATCTGGATTTGAAGGAAAGTTTACGGTGGGCGGTATGAAGAAGGATATTGCGAGTGCGTAGCGATATCGATGTTTGTCAGCGAGTAAAGGCGGAACATCGAAGCCAGCAGGGTTACTTCAACCTTTGCCGATTCCAGTGGAAATGGGAAAAACTTGGAATGGATTTTATCACAGGATTACCGGGACCCGTTCAGGTTATGATTCCATCTGGGTAGTGGTTGATCGATTGACCAAGGTAGCTCACTTCATTCCGTGAAGACTACCTATACCAGTGCTAAGTTAGCCAAGATATACATGACCAGGATCGTATATGCATGGAGTTCGAGGAGTATCGTGTCGGATAGAGAACACAATTTACCTCAAAGTTTTGGAATCGGTTGCATGAAACTTTGGAGTGCGAGGCTGGAGTTGATACAGCTTTTCATCCATGAGCAGATGGATAGACCGAGAGAGTCAACCAGATTACGGAGGACATGTTGAGAGCTTGTGTGCTAGACTATGGGTCTAGCTGGGATGATAATTTGCCATCGCGAGTTCTCATACAACAACAGTTATCGAGACCGATCGAAGATGGCCCCTTCGAAGCTCTATCACGGAAGGAGGTGCGAAACACCATTCTTTGTGGGATGGTGTTGGAGATCGAACACTTTTGGTTCCGATCTTATCGAGAGATTCGAAGAAAGTCAAGCTGATTGAGATAGGCTCAAGATAGCTCGATCGAGGCGGAAGAGTTATGCCGACGATGGCATAAGGAAGTAACTTACGAGCGGGAGACCGAGCATATCTTCGTGTGTCCCCACTTCGTGGAATCAAGAGGTTCGGTGTCAAAGGAAAGTTAGCACCCGATTCATTGGCCCTACAAAATCCTCGAGCGTCGTGGAGAAGTTGCTTACAAGTTGGAATTGCGGAAGGATTGTCCGGAGTTCATGATGTCTTCCATGTTTCTCGGTGAAGAAGTGTCATGCCGACATGGCGATATTCCGTTGAGAGACACGGTGCCCCTAGAGGCCATACAGCTCGACGGTGATCGACTTATAAGGAGAAACCCGTCCGAATTCTCGAGACTGCGACGAGTCACCCGCACAAGATCATCAAGTTTTGCAAGGTCTTTGTGGAGTCATCACTCAGGAGGAAGCCACACAGGGCGAGAAGAAGACCTCCTTGAGACCACCGCACCTATTTGCTAGCCAACCCGAATCTCGAGGCGAGATTCATCTTAAAATGGGTAGGTTTGTAACATCCCAAATTTCCTATTTGGAATGTTTTACAATTATAGCTAAGCATCTATGCATTTTGTTTGAATTTGAGTGGCATTTGAAGTTTGAAGTTTTGGAGTTGTTGGAATTTGAATTCAAATTTTGGCGGTTGAAATTATTTCAAAACTATGCTGATAAATACTTGAGAAAAAGTATGAGAGGAGTAAACATGACACTCCAAAAATATCAGAGGAAAAACATTGCCAAAAAGTTTGAATTCAAATTTGAGTTTTATTTGGAATTTTAGAAAAATGATTTTTTATAAAGTTTGATTTCTGCCCCTGGAAAAATGTTCAAATTATAGGGAATATTCCCCTGATCATTTTGATATATATATGTCCTATATAAAATATTTATATTTATATATTTTCTCTCTCTCTAAAAATTCAAAAAAATAGAAAAGGAGGACCCGGGCGCCCGGCCGAACCAGCCCAGACCCGGCCAGGCCGAGGCCCAGGCCAGCCAGCGACCGACCAGGCCCGCCCAGCCAGCCCAGCCCGGCCAGCCGAGCCGACCGACCCCCCGCCCGAAACCCCTCCGCACCGGTCGCCCGACCCGATGCCCTCTCACCTCACCCGCTGACGCCCCGGCCCCACCACCTTCTTCCTCCCCACGCCAGCGCAACCGCCGCCGCTCGCCGGAATCCCGAGATCCCCGGGATCTCCTCCCGATCTCCTCCCGATCGCCCCTCGCCCAAGTCGTGCCCCCCTATATATACCCCCCTCGACCCGTTTCCCCCTCGCCCCTCGCCCGACCCCTCCCTCGGCCGATTCGCTCGCGGAGACCAGTGCCGCCGCGCCATTAGCCCCGCCCCGACCGCCCCGGCCACCCTCGAGCTCGCCCGACCCCACCCCCGAGCTCCCCTCGCCCGCCGCACTTTCGCGGAGGTCCCCGCCGTCGTCCCCGACCACGGAGACCCCGAACCGTCGCCGCCCGAGCTGCCGTCGCCGTCGCCGCCTCGGTAAGTCGCGGAGTCCCGTCGCCGTTCGATCTAGATCGTGGGGTTTAGATAGATCCCCGAAGAATACGGTTTAGTTAGGTTTAGTTTAAGTGAACGGTTTTATTCGGTTTAGATCGGTTTTATTAGGGTTTAGTTGGACCGGCCGACGCGGTTTGTTTTCTGTTAAACCGTGTGCATAGTTTAGTTATTTAACACCGAAGCGTTAGATAGGCCCATTAGCTAGTTTTTCGTTTTAGTTTTATTTTTCGTTTTCTGTTTTAACAGAATAGTTTCAGTTTTGAAAAATTCATATCTTTTAATCTACTTAATATTTTTAAGTGATTCTTTTTTGTTGGTTTGCAAATTTATTGTAGTTTCTGTAGAAAATATAATTAGTCATGTTAAAATTATTTAAAATTGTTTTATTTTAGATTTAGACAGAATAGTAATTCTGCTATAAAATGAGTTAGGAATATTATTTTTAGTGATTCTTTTGTCACAACTTTGTTTTGACATTGCCTAACCGTAGGAATTTATTTGGGCATTTTAGAAATTAATAAAAAATAGTTTTAACCAGAATCATGTTATTCCTATTTATTTAACTAGCTACTGTTTTCCTATTGTTTTACTTAGCAAATAAATTTATTTTTCATGAGTGATAGTTTATTCTAGGTTAGTTTCTGTAACTTTAGAGCATGAACTTTTATTTATAATAAATAAAACTTTTATTTTATTTTTCTTGCTAGGATTGTTTTAGGCCTAATAGGAGTTTTATAATAGCTTTTAAGGTGATTCTTTTTGCTCCTAGTTGCATGATGAATTCTTTTCTGTTAGTTAGCATAAACCCATGCTTAGGTTCTGTTAAGAAAAATTTTGTAGTGCAAAACTATTTCTTGATTGTTGTATGATGTGGTGAAAACTTTGAGTTGGATTTCTTGAGTTTTCTTTGGGTTTTGATTCGTTTGTTTTGTGTGTTATGTTAGCATGCTATTATGTTAAGTGATCATATGCTATATGCTTATTATGATTGTTGTTTGCCTCGGTAGAATTTCGGTCTGAAGCTTGCTACCACGAGTCCCTAGCTTTGAAGATCGTCGACAAGGCAAGTCATTGATCATGTTTCTTTACAATACCTATGATTTTATTGCATTAGAATTATACCTCCCACCATGCATGCAGTAGGTGAATTTGAAGTTATGTTCTTGAGTAGTATCATGAGGTAGGATGAACCCAATTCCCTTGTTACCATTGCCGGGACATAGTAGTTTATTTTGCTATGCTCGTAGGCGGGGTTGGTTGAGTGAATTCATAAGGGAGATGTGAGAGTCAAGATGATGACAACCCCATGAACTTCAAGCTCAAGATGGACTTCAAAACTCACTCTTTGGGTGGAGGGCGGTTGTGGGCACCTGGAGAACCCAGTGGTTGGCGGGATGCATGGAGAAGTGCCATGACATCTTGCGGAAAGCTTCACCCAGCCACGAAGAGGCGGATGTATACCCATTGACGGAAGCTTACATGTGCAGCCGCAAGCCATTATGGGCTCGGCTTGGTCAACCCTAGTTGTGACTCTGGCGGACGGTGCTACGAGATGTAGAAGAGCGGTAGGATTGGATGGGTACGGCGGTGGCGGAGGAACTCTTGGAAGACCCTGTTTACGTTCGTCCGTCTTCAAACACCATGAAGTGCGAAGACTTAAAAGGAGGAGCGATTCTTGCGGGTAAAGTCATAAACCTCTGCGAGTAAAAGATCTAATCGATTAGCCGTGTCCCGATTCACGGACAATTTGAGCCTCTGGAACTTGGAAGTATTTGAAATCTCAACACTGGAATTAATAAATTAATTGAGGGGGTTATTATTTAATAATTGGGAATGAGACATTGGTTGGTGGAACCATCTCAATAACTACCAACAATTTTGTAGTATTTGCAAACAAGTCCTTATTATAGGGAAAAAACTGGCTTTTCGCAAAATGATGAAACTTAGAGCCCCACAGCCAAATTGCATATAGTATTAGTAATATTTTACTGTTATTATCTCTTCATGACTTGCGAGCATATTCAAAATGCTGGCCTACACGGCTGCAACGTCTTATGTTGCAGAGGAGTATTCGATCGGGAGTGAGGCTACGATCCGCTTAGCGATTGCCCTTTGAGTCGGATGGACTCGCTATTCTTCTCGCTTCGCAGCTTTACTTAGTTTATTTCTCATGAGTTGGCCTTGGCGAATTTATTCTATTGTAATAAAGACTCGATATGAGAATCGTGTAATAAATTCAGGTGTGATTGAACTTTGATTATTTCATCAATGTCTTGTGAGTGCCGGCATGATCTTGGGATGGTTGCAGACCACGAGACTTGACCGATTTTGGGTCGGTCGCTCTGAATCAAGACGACGGCGTGATGACGGTGATGACTTTGCTACCGACGCAGGGCTTCGCCTAAGCACCGCTACGATATGTGCTAAGTTTCCGGTTAATACAATTTTAGCATGAATAATAAACATTTATCATGATATAAGGAAATATAAATAACAACTTTATTATTGCCTCTAGGGCATATTTCCTTCAGTCTCCCACTTGCACTAGAGTCAATAATTTAGATTACACAGTAATGATTCTAACACCCATGGAGTCTTGGTGCTGATCATGTTTTGCTCGTGAGAGAGGCTTACTCAACGGGTCTTCAACATTCGGATCCATATGTATCTTGCAAATCTCTATGTCTCCCTCCTTGACTTGATCGCGGATGGAATTGAAGAATCTCTTGATGTGCTTGGTTCTCTTGTGAAATCTGGATTCCTTTGCCAAGGCAATTGCACCAGTATTGTCACAAAAGATTTTCGTTGGACCCGATGCACTGGGTATGACACCTAGATTGTATATCAACTCCTTCATCCAGACTCCTTCATTTGTTGCTTCCGAAGCAGCTATGTACTCCGCTTCACACGTAGATCCCGCCACAATGCTTTGCTTAGAACTGCACCAACTGACAGCTCCACCGTTCAATATAAATACGTATCCGGTTTGAGACTTAGAGTCATCCGGATCAGTGTCAAAGCTTGCATCGACGTAACCATTTACGACGAGTTCTTTTTCACCTCCATAAACGAGAAACATATCCTTAGTCCTTTTCAGGTATTTCAAGATGTTCTTAACCGCTGTCCAGTGATCCACTCCTGGATTACTTTGGTACCTCCCTGCTAAACTAATAGTAAGGCACACATCAGGTCTGGTACACAGCATTGCATACATGATAGAGTCTATGGCTGAAGCATAGGGAACATCTTTCATTTTCTCTCTATCTTCTGCAGTGGTCGGGCATTGAGTGTGACTCAATTTCACACCTTGTAACATAGGCAAGAACCCTTTCTTTGCTTGATCCATTTTGAACTTCTTCAAAACTTTATCAAGGTATGTGCTTTGTGAAAGTCCAATTAAGCGTTTTGATCTGTCTCTATAGATCTTGATGCACAATATGTAAGCAGCTTCACCGAGGTTTTTCATTGAAAAACTCTTGTTCAAGTATCCTTTTATGCTATCCAGAAATTCTATATCATTTCCAATCAACAATATGTCATCCACATATAATATTAGAAATGCTATAGAGCTCCCACTCACTTTCTTGTAAATACAGGCTTCTCCAAAAGTCTGTATAAAACCATATGCTTTGGTCACACTATCAAAACATTTATTCCAACTCCGAGAGGCTTGCACCAGTCCATAAATGGATCGCTGGAGCTTGCACGCTTTGTTAGCACCCTTTGGATCGATAAAACCTTCAGGTTGCATCATATACAACTCTTCTTCCAGAAATCCATTCAGGAATGCAGTCTTTACATCCATTTGCCAAATTTCATAATCATAAAATGCAGCAATTGCCAACATGATTCGGACGGACTTAAGCATCGCTACACGTGAGAAGGTCTCATCGTAGTCAACTCCTTGAACTTGTCGAAAACCTTTCGCAACAAGTCGAGCTTTGTAGACAATAACATTACCGTCAGCGTCAGTCTTCTTCTTGAAGATCCATTTATTCTCGATGGCCTGCCGATCATCGGGCAAGTCAACCAAAGTCCACACTTTGTTCTCATACATGGATCCCATCTCAGATTTCATGGCCTCAAGCCATTTTGCGGAATCTAGGCTCATCATCGCTTCCTCATAGTTCGTAGGTTCGTCATGGTCAAGTAACATGACCTCCAGAACAGGATTACCGTACCACTCTGGTGCGTATCTTACTCTGGTTGACCTACGAGGTTCGGTAGTAACTTGATCTGAAGTTTCATGATCATTATCATTAGCTTCTTCACTAATTGGTGTAGGGATCACAGGAACTGATTTCTGTGATGAACTACTTTCCAATAAGGGAGCAGGTACAGTTACCTCATCAAGTTCTACTTTCCTCCCACTCACTTCTTTCGAGAGAAACTCCTTCTCTAGAAAGGATCCATTCTTAGCAACGAATGTCTTGCCTTCGGATCTGTGATAGAAGGTGTACCCAACAGTTTCCTTTGGGTATCCTATGAAGACACATTTCTACGATTTGGGTTCGAGCTTATGAGGTTGAAGCTTTTTCACATAAGCATCGCAGCCCCAAACTTTAAGAAACAACAACTTTGGTTTCTTGCCAAACCACATTTCATAAGGCATCGTCTCAACGGATTTAGATGGTGCCCTATTTAACGTGAATGCAGCCGTCTCTAAAGCATAACCCCAAAATGATAGCGGTAAATCAGTAAGAGACATCATAGATCACACCATATCTAATAAAGTGCGGTTACGACGTTCGGACACACCATTACGCTGTGGTGTTTCGGGTGGCGTGAGTTGCGAAACTATTCCGCATTGTTTCGAATGAAGACCAAACTCGTAACTCAAATATTCTCCTCCACGATCAGATTGTAGAAACTTTATTTTGTTGTTACGATGATTCTCCACTTCACTCTGAAACTCTTTGAAGTTTTCAAGTGTTTCAGACTTATGTTTCATCAAGTAGATATACCCATATCTGCTCAAATCATCTGTGAAGGTGAGAAAATAACGATACCCGCCGCGAGCCTCAATATTCATTGGACCACATACATCAGTATGTATGATTTCCAACAAATCTGTTGCTCGCTCCATTGTTCCGGAGAACGGCGTTTTAGTCATCTTGCCCATGAGGCATGGTTTGCAAGTACCAAGTGATTCATAATCAAGTGATTCCAGAAGTCCATCAGTATGGAGTTTCTTCATGCGCTTTACACCAATATGACCCAAACGGCAGTGCCACAAATAAGTTGCACTATCATTATCAACTCTGCATCTTTTGGCTTCAACATTATGAATATGTGTATTACTACTATCGAGATTCAACACAAATAGACCACTCTTCAAGGGTGCATGACCATAAAACATATTACTCATATAAATAGAACAACCATTATTCTCATATTTAAATGAATAACCGTCTCGCATCAAACAAGATCCAGATATAATGTTCATGCTTAACGCTGGCACCAAATAACAATTATTCGGGTCTAAAATTAATCCCAACGGTAGATGTAGAGGTAGCGTGCTGACGGTGATCACATTGACTTTGGAACCATTTCCCACGCGCATCGTCACCTCGTCCTTAGCCAATCTTCGCCCAATCCGTAGTCCCTGTTTCGAGTTGCAAATATTAGCAACAGAACCAGTATCAAATACCCAGGTGCTACTACGAGCTTTAGTAAGGTACACATCAATAACATGTATATCACATATACCTTTGTTCACCTTGCCATCCTTCTTATCCGCCAAATACTTGGGGCAGTTTCGCTTCGGTGACCAGTCTGTTTGCGGTAGAAGCACTCAGCCTCGTGCTTAGGTCCAGACTTGGGTTTCTTCTCTGAGCAACAACTTGTTTGCCGTTCTTCTTGAAGTTCCCCTTCTTCTCCCCTTTACCCTTTTTCTTGAAACTGGTGGTCTTGTTGACCATCAGCACTTGATGCTCCTTCTTGATTTCTACCTCCGCAGCCTTTAGCATTGCGAAGAGCTCGGGAATTGTCTTATCCATCCCTTGCATATTATAATTCATCACGAAGCTCTTGTAGCTTGGTGGCAATGATTGAAGAATTCTGTCAATGACACTATCATCCAGAAGATTAACTCCGAGTTGAATCAAGTGATTATTATACCCAGACATTTTGAGTATATGTTCACTGACAGAACTATTCTCCTCCATTTTGCAGCTATAGAATTTATTGGAGACTTCATATCTCTCAATCCGGGCATTTGCTTGAAATATTAACTTCAACTCCTGGAACATCTCATATGCTCCATGACGTTCAAAACGTCATTGAAGTCCCGGTTCTAAGCCGTAAAGCATGACACACTGAACTATCGAGTAGTCATCAGCTTTGCTCTTCCATACGTTCTTAACGTCATCAGTAGCATCTGCAGCAAGTCTGGCACCCAGCGGTGCTTCCAGAACGTAATTCTTCTGTGCAGCAATGAGGATAATCGTCAAGTTATGGACCCAGACCGTGTAATTGCTACCATCATCTTTCAACTTTGCTTTCTCAAGGAATGCATTAAAATTCAACGGAACAACAACACGGGCCATCTATCTACAACAACATAGATAAGCAAAATACTATCAGGTACTAAGTTCATGATAAATTTAAGTTCAATTAATCATATTACTTAAGAACTCCCACTTAGATAGACATCTTTCTTATCATCTAAGTGATCACGTGATCCAAATCAACTAAACCATAACCGATCATCACGTGACATGGAGTAGTTTTCAATGGTGAACATCATTATGTTGATCATATCTACTATATGATTCACGTTCGACCTTTCGGTCTTAGTGTTCCGAGGCCATATCTGCATATGCTAGGCTCGTCAAGTTTAACCCGAGTATTCTGCGTGTGCAAAACTGGCTTGCACCCGTTGTATAAGAACGTTGAGCTTATCACACATGATCATCACGTGGTGTCTCGGCACGATGAACTTTGGCAACGGTGCATACTCAGGGAGAACACTTGTACCTTGAAATTTTTAGTGAGAGATCATCTTATAATGCTACCGTCAATCAAAGCAGAATAAGATGCATAAAGGATAGACATCACATGCAATCAATATAAGTTGTACTAGGAGTATTCTTTATGGAAGAAAAAGCGGTTCCCAAGTTGGTAATGATACCCTCAAGTTTATCGATTCGAGTGGAATCTAGATTTATTTTCTCATTAACCATAGGTTCCTTCTCCTTAATATTTTTCAAAGTCATTCCTACCTTAGATCCATATTGAGTAATTTGATTATGGATCTTTTTATCTAGATTTTCAATGGATTCAATGGTAGCAACTTTGTTTTCAATAATTTCGAGCATTTGCATAACATGCTCCAAAGTTAACATAGTTCCATTAACCAAAAGAGGTGGTGAGCCAAATAAATCTATTAAAGCATTGTAAGAATCAAAAGTATGGCTACCCAAGAAATTCCCTCCGGTAATGGTATCAAGGATATATCTATACCAAGGATTAGCACCTACGTAAAAATTACGAAGAAGAACTGAAGTAGATTGCTTCCTGGTAGATCTATTTTGAGCATTGCAAATTCTATACCAAGCATATTTTAGATTTTCTCCCTCCCTTTGCTTAAAATTTAGAACTTCATTCTCGGGAGATAACGGAGAAGAAATGAGACTAGTCATGACGGCAAGCAAGCAAACTAACACACGAGCAAACAAAAGGCAACGGGGAAAAAGAGGAGGAGATTGGGAAAGAGAGGGCGAATAAAACGGCAAGGGTGAAGTGGGGGAGAGGAAAACGAGAGGCAAATGGCAAATAATGTAATGCGAGAGATAGGGATTGTGATGGGTACTTGGTATGTTGAATTTTATGTACTCTCCCGACAGCGCCCAAGAATCCTTCTTGCTACGTCTTGAGCTTGCGTTGGTTTTCCCGAAGAGGAGAGGATGATGCAGAACAAGAGCGTAAGTATTTCCCTCAGTTTTGAGAACCAAGGTATCAATCCAATGGGAGGCCACGACAAGTCCCTCGTACCTGCACAAAGCGATAGCTACTCGCAACCAACGCGATTAGGGGTTGTCAATCCCTTCACGGTCACTTACGAGAGTGAGATATGATAGAGATAATATTTTTGGTATTTTTGATATAAAGATGCAAAGCAAAAAGTAAAAGCAAAGTAAAAACAAAGCAAGTATAAAAGTGATGGAGATTGATATGATGAGAATAGACCCGGGGGCCATAGGTTTCACTAGTGGCTTCTCTCAAGAGCATAAGTATTCTATGGTGGGTGAACAAATTACTGTTGAGCAATTGATGAATTGAGCATAGTTATGAGTATATCTAGGTATGATCATGTATATAGGCATCACGTCCGAGACAAGTAGACCAAACGATTACGCATCTACTACTATTACTCCACTCATCGACCGATATCCAAAGATGCATCTAGAGTATTAAGTTAAAATAGAGTAATGCCTTAAGCAAGATGACATGATGTAGAGGAATAAATTCATGCAATATGATAAATACCCCATCTTGTTATCCTCGATGGCAACAATACAATCGTGCCTTGCAACCCTTTACATCCTTTGGTAAGGACACCGCAAGATTGAACCCAAAGCCATGCACTTCTCCCATTGCAAGAACTACCAATCTAGTTGGCCAAACCAAACGGATAATTCAAGAGACTTGCAAAGATAACTCAATCATACATAAAATAATTCAGAGAAGATTCAAATATTATTCATAGATAAGCTGGATCATAAACCCACAATTCATCGGTCTCAACAAACACACTGCAAAAAGAAGATTACATCGAATAGATCTCCAGAGAGAGGGGGAGAACATTGTATTGTGATCCAAAAAGAGAGAAGAAGCCATCTAGCTACTAGCTATGGACCCGAAGGTCTAAATTAAACTACTCACACTTCATCGGAGAGGCTATGGTGTTGATGTAGAAGCCCTCTGTGGTGGATGCCCCCTCGGCGGAGCTCCTAACAGGCCCCAGATGGGATCTCTTGGATACAGGAAGTTCTTGGCGGTGAAATTAGGTTTTGGCTCCTGCTACGATCGCTCGGGGTGCGAGGTATATATAGGAGGAAGGAGTGCGTCGGTGGAGCAACAGTGGGCCCACGAGGCGAGGTGCGCCTAGGGGGCCCCCACCTCGTGACCGACTCCGTTGTTCCTTGGCGTAGGGTCCAAGTCTCCTGGATCACGTTCGGTGAGAAAATCACGTTCGAAGGTTTCATTCCGTTTGGACTCCGTTTGATATTATGTTTCTTCGAAACACTGAAAAAGGCAAAAAACAGCAATTCAGGGCTGGGCCTCCAGTTAATAGGTTAGTCCCAAAAATAATATAAAAGTGGAAAATAAAGCCCATTATAGTCCAAAACAGTAGATAAAGTAGCATGGAGCAATAAAAAATTACAGATACGTTGGAGATGTATCAGGCATCCCCAAGCTTAATTCCTGCTCGTCCTCAAGTAGGTAAATGATAAAAAGAGAATTTTTGATGCGGAGTGATACTTTGGTATAATTTCAATGTAAATCTTCTTAATTGTGGTATGAATATTCAGATCCGAAAGATTCAAGACAAAAGTTCATATTGACATAAAAAATAATAATACTTCAAGCATACTAACTAAGCAATTGTGTCTTCTCAAAATAACATGGGCAAAGAAAGTTATCCCTACAAAATCATATGGTGCGGCTATGCTCCATCTTCCCCACAAAATATTTAAATCATGCACAACCCGATGACAAGCCAAGCAATTGTTTCATACTTTAACATTTTCAAAACTTTTTCGATCTTCACGCAATACATGAGCGTGAGACATGGATATAGCACTATGTGTGGAATAGAATGGTGGTTGTGGAGAAGACAAAAAGAGGGAAGATAGTCTCACATCAACTGGGCGTATCAACGGGCTATGGAGATGCCCATCAATAGATATAATTGTGAGTGAGTAGGGATTGCCATGCAACGGATGCACTAGAGCTATAAGTATATGAAAGCTCAACAAAAGAAACTAAGTGGGTGTGCATCCAACTCGCTTGCTCACGAAGACCTAGGGCATTTGAGGAAGCCCATCATTGGAATATACAAGCCAAGTTCTATAATGAAAAATTCCCACTAGTATATGAAAGTGACAAAATTAGAGACTCTCTATCATGAAGATCATGGTGCTACTTTGAAGCACAAGTGTGGTAAAAGGATAGTAACATTGTCCCTTCTCTCTTTTTCTCTCTTTTTTTATTTGGGCCTTTTCTCTTTTATTTTGGCCTCTTTTTTTTATTTTTTATTTTTCGTCCGGAGTCTCATCCCGACTTGTGGGGGAATCATAGTCTCCATCATCCTTTCCTCACTTGGGACAATGCTCTAATAATGATGATCATCACACTTTTATTTTTCTTACAACTCAACAATTACAACTCGATACTTAGAACAAAATATGACTCTATATGAATGCCTCCGTGATGTGCGGGATATGCAATGAAACATGAGTGACATGTATGAAAGAATTATGAACGGTGGCTTTGCCACAAATACGATGTCAACTACATGATCATGCTAGCAATATGACAATGATGGAGCGTGTCATAATAAACGGAACGGTGGAAAGTTGCATGGCAATATATCTCGGAATGGCTATGGAAATGCCATGATAGGTAGGTATGGTGGCTGTTTTGAGGAAGGTATATGGTGGGTGTATGATACCGGTGAAAACTGCGCGGTAATAGAGAGGCTAGCAATGGTGGAAGGATGGGAAAAATTGCGTATAATCCATGGACTCAACATTAGTCATAAAGAACTCATATACTTATTGCAAAAATTTAGAAGTTATCAAAGCAAAGTATTACGCGCATGCTCCTAGGGGGATAGATTGGTAGGAAAAGACCATCGCTCGTCCCCGACCGCCACTCATAAGGAAGACAATCAATAAATAAATCATGCTCCGAGTTCATCACATAACGGTTCACCATACGTGCATCCATATTGAGTAATTTGATTATGGATCTTTTTATCTAGAATTTTCAATGGATTCAATGGTAGCAACTTTGTTTTCAATAATTTCGAGCATTTATAACATGCTCCAAAGTTAACATAGTTCCATTAACCAAAAGAGGTGGTGAGCCAAATAAATCTATTAAAGCATTGTAAGAATCAAAAGTATGGCTACCAAAATTCCCTCGATAATGGTATCAAGGATATATCTATACCAAGGATTAGCACCTCGTAAAAATTACGAAGAAGAACTGAAGTAGATTGCTTCTGGTAGATCTATTTTGAGCATTGCAAATTCTATACCAAGCATATTTTAGATTTTCTCCCTCCCTTTGCTTAAAATTTAGAACTTCATTCGGGAGATAACGGAGAAGAAATGAGACTAGTCATGACAAGCAAGCAAACACGAAGCAAACAAAAGGCAGGGAAAAGAGGAGGAGATTGGGAAAGAGAGGCGAATAAAGCGGCAAGGGTGAAGTGGGGAGAGGAAAGCGAGAGGCAAATGGCAAATAATGTAATCACGAGAGATAGGGATTGTGATGGGTACTTGGTATGTTGAATTTTGCGTGACTCCCGACAGCGGCGCGGCAATCCTTCTTGCTACGTCTTGAGCTTGCGTTGGTTTTCCCGAAGAGGAGAGGATGATGCGAGCGATGGCGTAAGTATTTCCCTCAGTTTTTGAGAACCAAGGTATCAATCGATGGGAGGCCACGCACAAGTCCCTCGTACCTGCAAAGCGATAGCTACTGCAACCAACGCGATTAGGGGTTGTCAATCCCTTCACGGTCACTTACGAGAGTGAGATATGATAGAGATAATATTTTGGTATTTTGATATAAAGATGCAAAGCAAAAAGTAAAAGCAAAGTAAAAACAAAGCAAGTATAAAAGTGATGGAGATTGATATGATGAGAATAGACCGGGGCCATAGGTTTCACTAGTGGCTTCTCTCAAGAGCATAAGTATTCTATGGTGGGTGAACAAATTACTGTTGAGCAATTGGCAATTGAGCATAGTTATGAGTATATCTAGGTATGATCATGTATATAGGCATCACGTCCGAGACAAGTAGACCGAAGCGATTACGCATCTACTACTATTACTCCACTCATCGACGATATCCGGCATGCATCTAGAGTATTAAGTTAAAAATAGAGTAATGCCTTAAGCAAGATGACATGATGTAGAGGAATAAATTCATGCAATATGATAAATACCCCATCTTGTTATCCTCGATGGCAACAATACAATCGTGCCTTGCAACCCTTTACATCCTTTGGTAAGGACACATAAGATTGAACCCAAAGCCATGCACTTCTCCCATTGCAAGAACTACCAATCTAGTTGCCAAACCAAGCGGATAATTGAAGAGACTTGCAAAGATAACTCAATCATACATAAAATAATTCAGAGAAGATTCAAATATTATTCATAGATAAGCTGGATCATAAACCCACAATTCATCGGTCTCAACAAACACACTGCAAAAGAAGATTACATCGAATAGATCTCGGAGAGAGGGGAGAACATTGTATTGTGATCCAAAAGAGAAGAAGCCATCTAGCTACTAGCTATGGACCCGGGTCTAAATTAAACTACTCACACTTCATCGGAGAGCTATGGTGTTGATGTAGAAGCCCTCATGGTGGATGCCCCCTCCGTGAACTCCGAACAGGCCCCAGATGGGATCTCTTGGATCTGAGGAAGTTCGGCGGTGAAATGGGGTTTTGGCTCTGTTACGATCGTTCGAGAATGCGTGGGTATATATAGGAGGAAGGATGCGTCGGTGGAGCAGCAGTGGGCCCACGAGGCGAGTGCGCCCTAGAAGCCCCCCACCTAAACCGACTCCGTTGTTCCTTGGCGTGAGGGTCCAAGTCTCTGGATCACGTTCGGTGAGAAAATCACGTTCGAAGGTTTCATTCCGTTTGGACTCCGTTTGATATTATGTTTCTTGAAACACTGAAAAGGCAAAAAACAACAATTAGCAGGTGGGCCTCCGGTTAATAGGTTAGTCCCAAAATAATATAAAAGTGGAAAATAAAGCCCATTATAGTCCAAAACAGTAGATAAAGTAGCATGGAGCAATAAAAATTACGAATCACGTTGGAGATGTATCGAGCATCCCCAAGCTTAATTCTGCTCGTCCTCAAGTAGGTAAATGATAAAAGAGAATTTTGATGCGGAGTGATACTTTGGTATAATTTCAATGTAAATCTTCTTAATTGTGGTATGAATATTCAGATCCGAAAGATTCAAGACAAAAGTTCATATTGACATAAAAATAATAATACTTCAAGCATACTAACTAAGCAATTGTGTCTTCTCAAAATAACATGGGAAAAGAAAGTTATCCCTACAAAATCATATGGTGCGGCTATGCTCCATCTTCCCCACAAAATATTTAAATCATGCACAACCCGATGACAAGCCAAGCAATTGTTTCATACTTTAACATTTTCAAAACTTTTTGATCTTCCGCATAATACATGGCGTGAGACATGGATATAGCACTATGTGTGGAATAGAATGGTGGTTGTGGAGAAGACAAAAAGAGGAAGATAGTCTCACATCAACTAGGCGTATCAGCGTATGGAGATGCCCATCAATAGATATAATTGTGAGTGAGTAGGGATTGCCATGCAGCGGATGCACTAGAGCTATAAGTATATGAAAGCTCAACAAAAGAAACTAAGTGGGTGTGCATCCAACTCGCTTGCTCACGAAGACCTAGGGCATTTGAGGAAGCCCATCATTGGAATATACAAGCCAAGTTCTATAATGAAAAATTCCCACTAGTATATAAAAGTGACAAAATTAGAGACTCTCTATCATGAAGATCATGGTGCTACTTTGAAGCACAAGTGTGGTAAAAGGATAGTAACATTGTCCCTTCTCTCTTTCTCTCTTTTTTTTATTTGGGCCTTTTCTCTTTTATTTTGGCCTCTTTTATTTTATTTTTAAGTCCAGTCTCATCCCGACTTGTGGGGAATCATAGTCTCCATCATCCTTTCCTCACTTGGGACAATGCTCTAATAATGATGATCATCACACTTTTATTTTTCTTACAACTCAACAATTACAACTCGATACTTAGAACAAAATATGACTCTATATGAATGCCTCGTGATGTGCGGGATATGCAATGAAACATGAGTGACATGTATGAAAAATTATGACGGTGGCACCACAAATACGATGTCAACTACATGATCATGCTAGCAATATGACAATGATGGGCGTGTCATAATAAGCAGGCAGTGGAAAGTTGCATGGCAATATATCTCGGAATGGCTATGGAAATGCCATGATAGGTAGGTATATGGTGGCTGTTTTGAGGAAGGTATATGGTGGGTGTATGATACCGTGAAAACTTCTTGTGATAATAGAGGCTAGCAATGGTGGAAGGATGGGAAAAATTAAATATAATCCATGGACTCAACATTAGTCATAAAGAACTCATATACTTATTGCAAAAATTTAGAAGTTATCAAAGCAAAGTATTACGCGCATGCTCCTAGGGGATAGATTGGTAGGAAAGAAGACCACTCGTCCCCGACCGCCACTCATAAGGAAGACAATCAATAAATAAATCATGCTCGAGTTCATCACATAACGGTTCACCATACGTGCATGCTACGGGAATCACAAACTTCAACACAAGTATTCTTTAAATTCACAACTACTCAACTAGCATGACTCTAATATCACTATCTTCATATCTCAAAACAATTATCAAGCATCAAACTTATCTTAGTATTCAAGCACTCAAAGAAAGTTTCACATATCTTGAATACCAAGTATATTAACATTAAGCAAATTACCATGCTATTACGACTCTCAAAATAATATAAATGAAGCATGAGAGATCAAGTTTCTTTAAAACAAATCCACCACCGTGCTATAAAATATATAAGTGAAGCACTAGAAAAAAATTATCACGCTCAAAAGATATAAGTGAAGCACTATGAGCAAAACTAGCTCAAAAGATATAAGTGAAGCACATAGAATTCTATCAATTCCAATTCATGTATGGCTCTCTTAAAGGTGTGTACAGCAAGTATGATTGTGGTAAAATAACAAGCAAAGACACAAATAATACAAGGCGCTCCAAGCAAAACACATATCATGTGGTGAATAAAATATAGCTCAAGTCAATTACCGATGGAAGTGGGCCGAAATAGGGGATGCCTTCAGGGCATCCCCAAGCTTTAACTTTGGTGTCCTTGGATTATCTTGGGGTGCCATGGGCATCCCAAGCTTGGCTCTGCCCACTCCTTGTCCATAATCCATCAAAAGAATTCACCCAAAACTTGAAAACTTCACAACACAAAACTCAATAGAAATCTCGTGAGCTCCGTTAGAAGAAAACAAAAGACTACTTTAAGGTACTGTAATGAACTCATTATTTATTTATATTTGTTAAACCTACTGTATTCCAACTTCTCTATGGACCATAAACTATTTTACTAGCCATAGATTCATCAAAATAAACAAACAACACACATAAACAGAATCATCAAAAGCGAGCGATCGTAGTAATCTGAAATGCGCAAACTACGGAACCCAAAAAATCTGTAGCGACCGACCGAATGGATCAAGTCTCGTGCTCGATGTCATCCCTGGATCGAATGTCTGACACCACAGTACTTGAAGGATTTATAGCGAGTAGCAATCACACACTTATTACATCGTTGTCCACAGGAACTTATAACAATAATATGGCTTAAGGCCATCTAATAGTAACGGTGAGCTTGGAAGATAAGTGAGTCCATCAACTCCATCGGCATCATGAGTATAGAACCACGACCTAACACCTTACTAGTCCTCTGAAAAGTGCATAGCGTAAAGTTGCAGCCAAAGCGAATTGACACATGGAATATCTTTGCAATGTAACACATAAGACACGAAGGAATAAGCCTATACTACATGCATATGGCTGGTGGAAAAGCTCTCTGATTACATTTTTGCATAAAGCTAGTTTTCCTACAACAAAGGAATAATTTTATTTAACTATCATGGTGGTTGTTAAACATTGAGAATGGTTGACAGCATCCTCAATCCCAATTAAAAGTACTCATCAAAACCCAATAACATTTATTAGAAGTAACATGTTGAGATTCACATGATATTCAAGTACTAGATACTCAAAGCGTCCATAACCGGGACACGGCTAATCATGATTAGTTTATACACTCTCTGAGAGGTTTCTTTTCTTCCCCACAAGACTCGATCGCCTCCGCTTGGTTCTCGCACTTTCTGAGGTGTTTGAGAAATGGATGGCCAGAGACCACGTCTTTCGAAGCACTAGCACCTTACATGTGGGTAGACCGTACCAACCTACATCCCCTACATCAGCTAGCCTAGTAAGAGTTCGCACAACTTACTCAACTATGCGAGCCATAATTGGCTTGTGGCTGCTACGGAAGTTTCAGTTTGAATAATCTTATGATCCCTTAGAGCACAGGTGGCGGTCAGAAAATCTGAGATCTGATAGAAACCGGTGCCTCAATCCACCCAGATGTGTGTTTAGGTTGCCACCTTAGATAAACCATTAATTAAAAATCTCACATCATCATGGATATTCACTCACCCAATCCACGTCTACTAGCATAGCATGGCATAATAAGCAAGCGTAGAAGTAACTCCCAAGGTTTCATAAGTAAGCAGGTAATAGGTACTACCTCAATCTACTTCCCATCCCACAATTTAGTGATCCTAAACATGCAAGTGTTTGAGGTTTGATCTAATGCAATAAAAGGGGTAGTAGAAAAGGTATGATCAAGTGTTACTTGCCTTGCGATGATCATGAGACCTAGAGATTGAAGTAACAAGCGGCGCACTCAAGATCTAACACGAGACAAACAACAAGCATACAATAAGTACTCATCTAATGCACAGGAAATCTCGAATAAAAGATCTAACGAGAGTTCAACTTAAGAACCCTGGTTGCAAAAGAATCAACTCAAAATAAACAGCGAAAATCGAAAATCGAGAAGAGCGACTCGGTTTTAGCAATCTGAAACTAGGTCAAAATTTTACAGTAGCAAAACTTTGTTTAAGTAGGTTAGTCGGAGCGGCGTTTAAATAGCGAAACTCTAGGCGCTTGAATCACCTGATTAAAGCGGCGAAAAATAAGATTTGAAAATCGAATCGGTCAATTGGAAAATAACGGTTAAATCCGATTTAAAAAGCGTCGAACAGTTAAAGCGGTGGGCGTTAGTTAACAGAACTAATCCGACGAACACGTTCATTGAAGCGAGCGGTCGGTGAGCGTTCACTAAAAAATAAAACCGAAAAAAAAACCATCTAGGGTTTTTTAAACCTTGGCTAACGAGCAGGATCGGTTTTAAAGCAAAAACGGATGGAGGCGAGGTCTTACCTCGGATCGCCAACGGCTCGGGACTCGTGAAATCGACGGCGGCCGGTGGGTGGCGGCGAAATCGGCGAATGGCGGCGTCGTGACCAGCGGCGGCGGCGGCCTTGAGCGGCGGCTCGGGTGGAGGCGGCGGCGATGGAGATGAGGAGAGAGGCGGGGTTATAAGGAGGGCTCCGTGCCTTGGGGAGAAGCGGCAGCCCGTGTCCGGAGGTCAGCCGGACTCGGCGGCGTCTTGTGTGAGCTCCTCCACCAGTAGCCTGAGGGAGGAGGGCAGGCCGGTTGGGGTGGGCCTTAGCCCGAGCCAGGCAGCCAGCGTGTTTTAAACAAAACTAAGCGAAATAAAAATAAAACCAAGGACTCCAAATTAAATAAAATTAATTTGACTCCTAAAATGAGTCAAACAAAATGAACTTTAAAGCGGGGCAAAATGCATATTTTTAAAATACTCATTTTTGCCTAAAGCAAATAAACTTTCAAAACCAATATTTGATTTATTCATTGTATCTTCATTTTCCTAAATGTTGGGAAAGTCATATTATTCCCTCTCTTAATTTTTATCGGAAAAACTTATGAAGATAATTAAATAAATCAATGATCCTATATTTTCATAATTTGAAATCCCAAATATGAAAATAATGAAATCTCAACTCTCTCAGGGGTCCTTGAGTTCGTGAAATTTTCTAGGATCGGAAAATGCGAGAAAATATGATATGCATGATGACCTAATGTATAACATTCCAAATTGAAAATTTGGGATGTTACAAACCTATAAGATGAATCTCGCCCTCGAGATTGGGTTATAGAAAATAGGTGAGGTGGTCCTTGAGCAAAACTTCCTCTCTTTCCCGGTGGCTTCATCTTGATGTGGTGGCTCCTTGAACCTTGCAAAACTTGATAACCTTCTGCGAGTAACTCTGCTAGCATAATCGAGAATCTTAACGGTTTTCCTCATATGTTAAATCATCCTTGGAATTGCTTCGGTGGCCTTTGTGTCTCTTAGCAGTACCTCTGCTATCTCGGGGTGACATTTCTTCAAGAGAAACATGAAATACATCATGAACTCCACGCAGTCCTTCAGCAATTCCACTTATAAGCAACTTCTCCCATGCGTTGCAAAATCTTATATGGTCCAACAAAGCGTGGTGCTAACTTTCCTTTAACTCCAAGCGCTTAACTCCCACGGGATACTCTAAGGTATACTCTGTCTCCAACTTCATATTCAGTGCCTTGCGCTTTGAATCTGCATAGCTCTTATGCAATTTGGGCTACCTTGAGCCTATCTTGAATCGATTTAACCTTCACTCAGACTCCTTAATCAAATCTGGTCCAAACAATTGGCGATCTCGGTTTAGTCCCATGACAACGGTGTCCTGCATCTCCTTCCATCTGAGCCTCGAGGTGCCATCTTCAAGCTGGTTTAGTAGCATTGTTATAAGAAAATTCTGCATCGACAAATTATCATCCCAACTAGATCCATAATCTAGTGCACAAGCTCTCGACATATCCTCGAAATCTGATTGACTCTCGATTACATCCATCGATTACGTGGGTGGAAAACATCTTGAATTCAATCGGGTTCCCAATGTTTTGATGCAATGGTTCCAAAATTTTGAGGTAAATTGGGTTCCTCATTTGATCGATACTCCTTGGAACTCCGTGTAAACACACAATTCTGGTCATGTATATCTTTGCCAACTTAACCTTTGCTATAGGTAGTCTTATTTGGAATGAAATGAGCTACCTTCGTTAAGCGGTGACTATGTTAAATCGGTCATATCTGAGCGAGTCTTTGGCAATCCTGTGATAAAATCCATGCCTAGTTTGTCCCACTTCCATTGGGTATGGGCAATGGTTGTAACAATCCTTGGCTTACGATGCTCTGCCTTTACTTTCGACATACATCATAAACCTCTACATACTCGCAATATCCTTCTTCATTCGGTCCACGAAAGTATTCTTCAAATCCAAATACATCTTGGTATTTCTGGGTGAATCGAATAGGGTGAATCATGAGCTTCTTGCAAAATCAACTACGATCTACGGGTTATTGGGCACATAAACGGTCCTCAAACCATAGGGTGTGTGCTCATCCTCCGAAATCCTTTAGCCTTTCCTTGCTCATTTTCTCCTTTATAGAGGCAACTTCCTTATCTCCTTTTGGGCTTCTCGATTTTGTCCATCGGTGTTGTTGAATCTCAATGCAGCTACATAGCCTCTCGGAACTATTTCCAAACATAGCTCGAAGGTCCTGGCTAACTCATTGGGTATCCCTCCCATCATTAGGGTATTGGCGTGGCTACGGCTCAATAAATGCCTTCTGACATTAGCCTTTCGGGGTGATAATGTAATCTCATATCATAATCCTTGATAAGCTCTAACCATCTCCTCTATAAAGAGATTTAATTCATACGTGACTTCAAACTCTTGTGATCGTATATACTTCACAATGATTTCCAAGGAAATGTCTCCATGTCTTCAAGGCATGCTGCACTGCTAACTCCAAATCATGGGTGGCATAATTTAACTCATGGGGCTTAAGTTGTAAGTGAAGCATCTGAAACAACTCTTCCTTCTGCATAAACCTTTGCTCCAAGTCCTCGGCGTGAGCGTCACAATACACCTCATAATCCTTGATACGATCCGCGATATTAAAAGCTGGTGAGGTAACCAATCTTTTCTTCAACTCACTTGCCTCCAGTCCTCAGTCCATATGAATTTGTTATCCTTCTTCAACAACTCTGTCATAGGCTTGCAATCCTTGAGAAATTCTCAATGAATCTTGGTAGTATCCTGCGAGTCAAGGAAACTACGAATCTCTCCGCTGTCGTTGGTGCTTCCCATTTAGTTCGGTCTCAACGTTGTGGGGTCAACTGCTATTCCTTCTCCGGATATAACATGTCAGAAATCCAACTTCCTTAACAAAACTCACATTTTACGAACTTGGCATATAAGCTGGTGTTCCCTAGTTTCTCAAAACCAATGCAAATGTTCCTTGTGTTCCTCTTCATTCTTGAGAAAATCAAAATGTCATCAATGAACACCCACGAACTTATTCAAAACTCCATAAACACTTTGTTCATCAGGTTCATGAAATAGGCTGATGCGTTAGTCAGTCCAAATGACATAGGTATACTCATACAGATCCATATCTGTGGTAGCGTTGTCTTGGGTATGTCCTGCTCCCGAATCTTCAAGTGATGGTACCGATCGCCGTCGATCTTGGAAAACACTTTAGCTCCACAAGCGATCAAGCAGATCATTTATCATAGGTAGTGGTACTTGTTCTTGATTGTTACTTCATTCAATCGATAATCAACAACCATTCTTAGAGATCCATCCTTCTTCTCCACTAACGATGCGGGTGATCCCCAAGGTGAAGAACTTGGGCGTATAAAACCTTTATCCAATAGTTCCTTAATCGCTTCTTGATTTCTGCCAAATCACATGCGGGCATCTTTTATGATAAGCGATGCTCCGGAACTGTTCACAACAGCTCGGATCAACTTCATCTTCTACTCGATGGCAATTTACTTGCGCTCTTAAAATACATCGAAATCCTTGGTGGTGCAATCTATGTTTCCTCCATACTTCGATAACCAATCCATTCCTAATATCATCCAATCCTAGGATTCGAACTATTAGATGCGAGGGAAAACATAGTGTCCAATCCTTAATGGCGGTCGATCACACCATTTACTAGCCATGTATTCTGCTCGGGTGAGGTTACTAGCATGGGTGACCTAAGGGCTTGGGTCATTAACTTGTATCCACAAATCCTTGATATGTATGAATGCGATGCACAGTGTCGAAAAGAACAACTGCAATAAATGACAACCAAAAACTTACGATTCTTGCCGGGCTGATCTTCAACCTCCTCCACATCAATGTGGTTCACATCCCCTGTTGAAAGGGTTGGGCTTCTTTCGAGCTTCCATTGCCATTTCCATTACGGCCTACGGGCAGTCATTGGCATAATGCCCGATCTTGCGGCATAAAACAAGTGATGTGACTCAGGTCTACCTTGGATGGTGTTGTGGGTTGGTGCGGTTCATCCATTGCTTCCTCCATTCCGTTCCCATTCTTAGTGCCATTATGGTTATCGAATTACCTCCTCCATGGGTATGTTGAAACTGAATTCCTGATTTAGGGGCATACGAGGCTCCTGCTGAGCTCGAGTTATACTTCCCTGTCCATACTTCCGCTTGCAGTTCTCTATTCTCTTGCTTCCCTTCAATCATGAGGCTCGGTCTACCAACTCCACGGTAGTTGTTGAAACTTGCTACCATCAACGGCATCTTTGAACTCATCAGGTCCTTCTAGAAACTTCTCTGTTTAGCAGCGTCTGTGCAACGTCATCGGGGCATGCTAACTTACTAAAATCATCCACATCTTGGCAGTCCTTCCTCCTTGGCGTAAGTTGAAACTCACGCTTCTTCATAGCCATATCTCCTGCTGAAACATGGGCGGTCACGAAAAGCTTCTGGCTGATCCCATGTGTAGCGGTGTCTCGAGGTAAGTGGCATAAATTCTCCACCATCTTCATTGCGGGTCCTTCAGTGATGTTGCAAACTTCACTCTTTCTCCATCATGCATCCTGCGATGGTCAACTCCTTCCTATCTTGCGGCCAATCATACCTACAATCGGCTCGGTGCTCTTTGGAATACACGTGGTTTACTCTAAGAAGCGAGTCGGTGATCCGCGGTGGTGGTGGTGGTGGGTTGTTGTTGTTGTTGTTGTTGTTGTTGTTGTTGTTGCCACAGTTACGCACCAATGTTTGAATCAAGGTGTTACTGTTGTTGAATCAATTGGGTGATCGGTCGGAGAAAGCGAACCGGGTGCGCCTCTCGGAGGCATCGATGGGTTTAGAAAAGGCGAAATTAAGAATAGATTGAGGTCTAAGGGAATCACTACCCAAATGCACATGAGCAAATGCACACAAAATCACTTCATTCAATCAAACAAAGGGCTTAGCGATCTACCTATCGCAAAAAAGTGCGTGTACTATAATGTTTACATGGAGGAATACTACTAATATGTGGGGACTTCTACTAATTTGAACCGTGGAAGACTCCATGATGTACTGCTCAACCGTCTTCAAAGTCGGGTTCACTTGGATCCGAATCGGTGTCGTCGATGTTGATGTAGTCACTTGGACAACCGACATCTGTCTTCATTCACGGCGTAACTTCTTCTTGAGTTCTTGATCTACGTACTTAAGATCGTTATTGTGTCTTGCTAGAGCTACGATCTCATCCATGTAGTCCTTGCGGTAGTCTTTAGTTCTTCTTCAAGTTCGATGATCCTTCCCTTGCATTACGCAACTCCAACATATCATTGCACATCGGTTCTCCTGGCGTCGAATGTCTGGTTTAACTCTGGATGAAAGCTGCAATGGATCTATCCTTCTTGGTCTTGACTATGTCGATGGTCATCTCGCTGTCGCAAATCTGGTAGATAGTGTCCTCGAGGTCTTCTTGATAAACTTCTCCAATCGTCCCATGGTGATGTGAGCTGCCATGCTCTTTCGGACTCAAGTTGGTGCCTTTGAAAACACTATCTATAGGCTTGGTGATTGGGGTGAATGTCCTTCTGGGCGTGAGCTTGAATCTTCGGCGCTCCTCTTGAGGAGAGTGCGTTGAAAGTTCGGTGAAATGGGTAGTACAATGTTGGTGCTTGGTGACTTCCTTCAAGTGAAATCCAAAAGGTGTGCCTTCATCGGTTGGGTGTACTTGATCTTGCGTCCGTCATCCTAAGAGTAGAAAAGATGAGGAGTTAGAAAATGGGAAGAGTGTAGTGATCTATGGCTTTAGCTTAGTGGTGTGTCCCTACGGTCGTGTGCTCGATACCATCTCATGGCGACCCGACCGAATGGATCAAGTCTCGTGCTCGATGTCATCCTGGATCGATAATCTTGACACCACCACATGCCGAAGGATTTATAGCGAGTAGCAATCACACACTTATTACATCGTTGTCCACAAGGAACTTATAACAATAATATGGCTTAAGGCCATCTAATAGTAACAATGAAGGCTTGGAAGATAAGTGAGTCCATCAACTCCATGGCATCAGAGTATAGAACCACGACCTAACACCTTACTAAATGGTCAAGAAAATGCATAGCGTAAAAGTTGCAGCGGCAACAATCACACATGGAATATCTTTGGCAATGTAACACATAGAAACGAAGGAATAAGCCTATACTACATGCATATATGGCTGGTGGAAAAGCTCTCTGATTACATTTTTGCATAAAGCTAGTTTTCCCTACAACAAAGGAATAATCTTATTTAACTATCATGGTGGTTGTTAAACATTGAGAATGGTTGTGACATCCTCAATCCCAATTAAAAGTACTCATCAAAACCCAATAACATTTATTAGAAGTAACATGTTGAGATTCACATGATATTCAAGTACTAGATACTCAAAGCGTCCATAACCGAGGACACGGCTAATCATGATTAGTTTATACACTCTGCAGAGGTTTGCACTATTCCCCACAAGACTCGATCGCCTCGCTTGGTTCTCGCTTTTCTGGGTGTTTGAGAAGCGGATGACCGAGACACGTCTTTCGAAGCACTAGCACCTTACATGTGGTGAGCCGTACCTACATCCCCTACATCAGCTAGCCTACCCGTAAGAGTTCGCACAACTTGCTCAACTATGCGAGCCCATAATTGGCTTGTGGCTGCACGAAGTTCCGGTTTGAATAATCTTATGATCCCTTAGAGCACAGGTGGCGGTCAGAAGAAATCAGGCAAGTCACAGTAAAACCAGGTGCCTCAATCCACCCGGATGTGTGTTTAGGT
Organism: Aegilops longissima; assembly: GCA_021605205.1. Taxonomy (NCBI): domain Eukaryota; kingdom Viridiplantae; phylum Streptophyta; class Magnoliopsida; order Poales; family Poaceae; genus Aegilops; species Aegilops longissima. Next base: position 139,135,623 of record CM038676.1, on the reverse strand, counting down.
TGCCACCTTAGATAAACCATTAATTAAAATCTCACATCATCATGGATATTCCTCACCCAATCCCGTCTACTAGCATAGCATGGCATAATAAGCAAGCGTAGAAGTAACTCCCAAGGTTTCATAAGTAAGCAATTAATAGTACTACCTCAATCTACTTCCCATCCCACAATTTAAGCTGATCCTAAACATGCAAGTGTTTGAGGTTTGATCTAATGCAATAAAACTGGGTAGTAGAAAAGGTATGATCAAGTGTTACTTGCCTAGCGATGATCCATGAGACCTAGAGATTCGGTAACAAGCGGCGCACTCGGGTGATCTAGCGCAGACAAACAACAAGCATACAATAAGTACTCATCTAATGCACGAAATCTCGAATAAAAGATCTAACGAGAGAGTTCAACTTAAGAACGGTTGCAAAAGAATCAACTCAAAATAAACAGCGAAAATCGAAAGTCGAGAAGAGCGACTCGGTTTTAGCAATCTGAAACTAGGTCAAAATTTTACAGTAGCAAAACTTTGTTTAAGTAGGTTATCGAACGGCGGTTTAAATATGAAACTCCGAGCGCTTGATCACTGATTAGATAAGCGAGCAAGAAAATAAACGATTTGAAAATCGGTGAAATCGAATTGGAAAATAACGGATTAAATCCGATTTAAAAGAAAACGTCGAGCAGTTAAAGCGGGTGGGCGTTAGATTAACAGAACTAATCAAGCGAACACGTTCGTTGAAGCGAGCAATTCGGTGAGCGTTCACTAAAAATAAAACCGAAAAAATAAACCATCTAGGTTTTTTTTAAAACGAACAACGACGAAAACCGGATCGGTTTTAAAGCAAAACCAGATCGAGGCGGCGGTCGGCTACCTCCGTGAGTGCGTGACTCAGGACTCCGGTGCGAGTCGAGTGACGGTGGGTGGTGGTCGGCCAGGGAGGTGGCCCGAGGCGGCGTGGCGGCCTTGAGCCGAGCGGCTCGGGTGGAGGGAGGCGGCGTGAGGCGGGATGAGGGAAGAGGCGGGGTTATAAAGGAGGGGGCTCCGTGCCTTGGGGAGGAAACTTTCAAAAACCAATATTTGATTTATTCATTGTATCTTCATTTTTCCTAAATGTTGGGAAAGTCATATTATTCCCTCTCTTAATTTTTATCGGAAAAACTTATGAAGATAATTAAATAAATCAATGATCCTATATTTTCATAATTTGAAATCCCAAATATGAAAATAATGAAATCTCAACTCTCTCGAGGTCCTTGAGTTGCGTGAAATTTTCTAGGATCGAAAATGCGAGAAAATATGATATGCATGTACACATCAATAACATGTATATCACATATACCTTTGTTCACCTTGCCATCCTTCTTATCCGCCAAATACTTGGGGCAGTTTAAGCTTCGATGACCGGTCTGTTTGCGGTAAAAGCACTTTCGATCTCGGGCTTAGGTCCAGACTTGGGTTTCTTCTCTGACGACAACTTGTTTGCCGTTCTTCTTGAAGTTCCTTCTTCTCCCCTTTACCCTTTTCTTGAAACTGGTGGTCTTGTTGACCATCAGCACTTGATCTCCTTCTTGATTTCTACCTCCATGACCTTTAGCATTGCGAAGAGCTCGGAATTGTCTTATCCATCCCTTGCATATTATAATTCATCACGAAGCTCTTGTAGCTTGGTGGCAATGATTGAAGAATTACATCAATGACACTATCATCCGAAGATTAACTCGAGTTGAATCAAGTGATTATTATACCCGGACATTTTGAGTATATGTTCCTTGTGAGAACTATTCTCCTCCATTTTGCAGCTATAGAATTTATTGGAACTTCATATCTCTCAATCCGGGCATTTGCTTGAAATATTAACTTCAACTCTGGAACATCTCATATGCTCCATGGCGTTCAAAAGCGTCATTGAAGTCCCAGTTCTAAGCCGTAAAGCATGACACACTGAACTATCGGTAGTCATCAGCTTTGCTCTTCCATACGTTCTTAACGTCATCGATGCTTGTCTACGACAAGTCGGCACCCAGCGGTGCTTCGAGCGTAATTCTTACGTGCAGCAATGAGGATAATCGTCAAGTTATGGACCCAGACCGTGTAATTGCTACCATCATCTTTCAACTTTGCTTTCTCAAGGAATGCATTAAAATTCAACGGAACAACAACACGGGCCATCTATCTACAACAACATAGATAAGCAAAATACTATCAGGTACTAAGTTCATGATAAATTTAAGTTCAATTAATCATATTACTTAAGAACTCCCACTTAGATAGACATCTTTCTTATCATCTAAGTGATCACGTGATCAAATCAACTAAACCATAACCGATCATCACGTGACATGGAGTAGTTTTCAATGGTGAACATCATTATGTTGATCATATCTACTATATGATTCACGTTCGACCTTTCGGTCTTAGTGTTCGAGGCCATATCTGCATATGCTAGGCTCGTCAAGTTTAACCAGTATTCTGCGTGTGCAAAACTGGCTTGCACCCGTTGTATAAGAACGTTGAGCTTATCACACATGATCATCACGTGGTGTCTCGACACGATGAACTTTGTAGCAGTGCATACTCGGGAGAACACTTGTACCTTGAAATTTTAGTGAGAGATCATCTTATAATGCTACGTCAATCAAAGCGAATAAGATGCATAAAGGATAGACATCACATGCAATCAATATAAGTTGTACTAGGAGTATTCTTTATGGAAGAAAAAGCGGTTCCCAAGTTGGTAATGATACCCTCAAGTTTATCGATTCGAGTGGAATCTAGATTTATTTTCTCATTAACCATAGGTTCCTTCTCCTTAATATTTTCAAAGTCATTCCTACCTTAGATCCATATTGAGTAATTTGATTATGGATCTTTTTATCTAATTTTCAATGGATTCAATGGTAGCAACTTTGTTTTCAATAATTTGAGAGCATTTGCATAACATGCTCCAAAGTTAACATAGTTCCATTAACCAAAAGAGGTGGTGAGCCAAATAAATCTATTAAAGCATTGTAAGAATCAAAAGTATGGCTACCCAAGAAATTCCCTCCATTAATGGTATCAAGGATATATCTATACCAAGGATTAGCACCTACGTAAAAATTACGAAGAAGAACTGAAGTAGATTGCTTCTGGTAGATCTATTTTGAGCATTGCAAATTCTATACCAAGCATATTTTAGATTTTCTCCCTCCCTTTGCTTAAAATTTAGAACTTCATTCTCGGGAGATAACGGAGAAGAAATGAGACTAGTCATGACGGCAAGCAAGCAAACTAACACACGAGCAAACAAAAGGCAACGGGGAAAAAGAGGAGGAGATTGGGAAAGAGAGGGCGAATAAAACGGCAAGGGTGAAGTGGGGGAGAGGAAAACGAGAGGCAAATGGCAAATAATGTAATCGAGAGATAGGGATTGTGATGGGTACTTGGTATGTTGAATTTTGCGTAGACTCCCGACAGCGGCGCTTGCAATCCTTCTTGCTCGTCTTGAGCTTGCGTTGGTTTTCCCGAAGAGGAGAGGATGATGCGAGAGCATGGCGTAAGTATTTCCCTCAGTTTTGAGAACCAAGGTATCAATCCGATGGGAGGCCACGCACAAGTCCCTCGTACCTGCACAAAGCGATAGCTACTCGCAACCAACGCGATTAGGGGTTGTCAATCCCTTCACGGTCACTTACGAGTGAGATATGATAGAGATAATATTTTGGTATTTTGATATAAAGATGCAAAGCAAAAGTAAAAGCAAAGTAAAAACAAAGCAAGTATAAAAGTGATGGAGATTGATATGATGAGAATAGACCGGGGCCATAGGTTTCACTAGTGGCTTCTCTCAAGAGCATAAGTATTCTATGGTGGGTGAACAAATTACTGTTGAGCAATTGGCGAATTGAGCATAGTTATGAGTATATCTAGGTATGATCATGTATATAGGCATCACGTCAAGAGACAAGTAGACCGAAGCGATTACGCATCTACTACTATTACTCCACTCATCGACCGATATCCGGCATGCATCTAGAGTATTAAGTTAAAAATAGAGTAATGCCTTAAGCAAGATGACATGATGTAGAGGAATAAATTCATGCAATATGATAAATACCCCATCTTGTTATCCTCGATGGCAACAATACAATCGTGCCTTGCAACCCTTTACATCCTTTGGTAAGGACACATAAGATTGAACCCAAAGCCATGCACTTCTCCCATTGCAAGAACTACCAATCTAGTTGGCCAAACCAAGCGGATAATTGAAGAGACTTGCAAAGATAACTCAATCATACATAAAATAATTCAGAGAAGATTCAAATATTATTCATAGATAAGCTGGATCATAAACCCACAATTCATCGGTCTCAACAAACACCTTTGCAAAAGAAGATTACATCGAATAGATCTCCAGAGAGGGAGAACATTGTATTGTGATCCAAAAGAGAGAAGAAGCCATCTAGCTACTAGCTATGGACCCGAGGTCTAAATTAAACTACTCACACTTCATCGGAGAGCTATGGTGTTGATGTAGAAGCCCTCTGTGGTGGATGCCCCCTCGTGAACTCGAACAGGCCCCAGATGGGATCTCTTGGATCTGAGGAAGTTCGGCGGTGAAATTAGGTTTTGGCTCTGTTACGATCGTTCGAGTGCGTGGGTATATATAGGAGGAAGAATGCGTCGGTGGAGCAGCAGTGGGCCACGAGGCGAGTGCGCCCTAGAGGCGCCCCCACCCTCGTGACCGACTCCGTTGTTCCTTGGCGTGAGGTCCAAGTCTCTGGATCACGTTCGGTGAGAAAATCACGTTTCGAAGGTTTCATTCCGTTTGGACTCCGTTTGATATTATGTTTCTTGAAACCTTGAAAAAGGCAAAAAACAGCAATTACAAATTTGGGCCTCCGGTTAATAGGTTAGTCCCAAAATAATATAAAAGTGGAAAATAAAGCCCATTATAGTCCAAAACAGTAGATAAAGTAGCATGGAGCAATAAAAATTACAGATCGTTGGAGATGTATCGAGGCATCCCCAAGCTTAATTCTGCTCGTCCTCAAGTAGGTAAATGATAAAAGAGAATTTTTGATGCGGAGTGATACTTTGGTATAATTTCAATGTAAATCTTCTTAATTGTGGTATGAATATTCAGATCCGAAAGATTCAAGACAAAAGTTCATATTGACATAAAAATAATAATACTTCAAGCATACTAACTAAGCAATTGTGTCTTCTCAAAATAACATGGGCAAAGAAAGTTATCCCTACAAAATCATATGGTGCGGCTATGCTCCATCTTCCCCACAAAATATTTAAATCATGCACAACCCGATGACAAGCCAAGCAATTGTTTCATACTTTAACATTTTCAAAACTTTTTAGATCTTCACGCAATACATGGCGTGAGACATGGATATAGCACTATGTGTGGAATAGAATGGTGGTTGTGGAGAAGACAAAAAGAGGAAGATAGTCTCACATCAACTAGGCGTATCAGCGGGCTATGGAGATGCCCATCAATAGATATAATTGTGAGTGAGTAGGGATTGCCATGCAGCGGATGCACTAGAGCTATAAGTATATGAAAGCTCAACAAAAGAAACTAAGTGGGTGTGCATCCAACAAACGCTTGCTCCACGAAGACCTAGGGCATTTGAGGAAGCCCATCATTGGAATATACAAGCCAAGTTCTATAATGAAAAATTCCCACTAGTATATAAAAGTGACAAAATTAGAGACTCTCTATCATGAAGATCATGGTGCTACTTTGAAGCACAAGTGTGGTAAAGGATAGTAACATTGTCCCTTCTCTCTTTTCTCTCTTTTTTATTTGGGCCTTTTCTCTTTTATTTTGGCCTCTTTTTTTATTTTTATTTTTTTTAGTCAGGAGTCTCATCCCGACTTGTGGGGAATCATAGTCTCCATCATCCTTTCCTCACTTGGGACAATGCTCTAATAATGATGATCATCACACTTTTATTTTTCTTACAACTCAACAATTACAACTCGATACTTAGAACAAAATATGACTCTATATGAATGCCTCCGTGATGTGCGGGATATGCAATGAAACATGAGTGACATGTATGAAAGAATTATGAGCGGTGGCTTTGCCACAAATACGATGTCAACTACATGATCATGCTAGCAATATGACAATGATGGGCGTGTCATAATAAGCAGAGCGGTGGAAAGTTGCATGGCAATATATCTCGGAATGGCTATGGAAATGCCATGATAGGTAGGTATGGTGGCTGTTTTGAGGAAGGTATATGGTGGGTGTATGATACCGGTGAAAACTTCTTGGCGGTAATAGAGAGCTAGCAATGGTGGAAGGATGGGAAAAATTACGTATAATCCATGGACTCAACATTAGTCATAAAGAACTCATATACTTATTGCAAAAATTTAGAAGTTATCAAAGCAAAGTATTACGCGCATGCTCCTAGGGGATAGATTGGTAGGAAAAGACCATCGCTCGTCCCGACCGCCACTCATAAGGAAGACAATCAATAAATAAATCATGCTCGAGTTCATCACATAACGGTTCACCATACGTGCATGCTACGGGAATCACAAACTTCAACACAAGTATTCTTTAAATTCACAACTACTCAACTAGCATGACTCTAATATCACTATCTTCATATCTCAAAACAATTATCAAGCATCAAACTTATCTTAGTATTCAACGCACTCAAAAGAAAGTTTCACATATCTTGAATACCAAGTATATTAACATTAAGCAAATTACCATGCTATTAACGACTCTCAAAATAATATAAATGAAGCATGAGAGATCAAGTTTCTTTAAAACAAATCCACCACCGTGCTATAAAATATATAAGTGAAGCACTAGAGCAAAAATTATCACGCTCAAAAGATATAAGTGAAGCACTATGAGCAAAACTATCAAGCTCAAAAGATATAAGTGAAGCACATAGAGTATTCTATCGAATTCCAATTCATGTATGGCTCTCTTAAAAGGTGTGTACAGCAAGTATGATTGTGGTAAAATAACAAGCAAAGACACAAATAATACAAGACGCTCCAAGCAAAACACATATCATGTGGTGAATAAAAATATAGCTCAAGTCAATTACCGATGGAAGTGGGCGAAATAGGGATGCCTTCAGGGCATCCCCAAGCTTTTTTTGGTGTCCTTGGATTATCTTGGGGTGCCATGGGCATCCCAAGCTTGAGCTCTTACCCACTCCTTGTTCCATAATCCATCAAAAGAATTCACCCAAAACTTGAAAACTTCACAACACAAAACTCAATAGAAATCTCGTGAGCTCCGTTAGAAGAAAAAAACAAAAGACTACTTTAAGGTACTGTAATGAACTCATTATTTATTTATATTTGTGTTAAACCTACTGTATTCCAACTTCTCTATGGACCATAAACTATTTTACTAGCCATAGATTCATCAAAATAAGCAAACAACACACATAAAACAGAATCATCAAAAGCAGAGCGATCTGTAGTAATCTGTAAATAGCATAAACTTACGGAACCCAAAAATCTGTAGCGACCCGACCGAATGGATCAAGTCTCGTGCTCGATGTCATCCACTGGATCGATAATCTTGACACCACAGTACTTGAAGGATTTATAGCGAGTAGCAATCACACACTTATTACATCGTTGTCCACAAGGAACTTATAACAATAATATGGCTTAAGGCCATCTAATAATAACAATGGAAGGCTTGGAAGATAAGTGAGTCCATCAACTCCATCGGCATCACTGAGTATAGAACCACGACCTAACACCTTACTCGTCCTCTGAAAAGTGCATAGCGTAAAGTTGCAGCCAACAGCAATTGACACATGGAATATCTTGGCAATGTAACACATAGAAACAATGAAGGAATAAGCCTATACTACATGCATATATGGCTGGTGGAAAAGCTCTCTGATTACATTTTGCATAAAGCTAGTTTTCCCTACAACAAAGGAATAATTTTATTTAACTATCATGGTGGTTGTTAAACATTGAGAATGGTTGACAGCATCCTCAATCCCAATTAAAAGTACTCATCAAAACCCAATAACATTTATTAGAAGTAACATGTTGAGATTCACATGATATTCAAGTACTAGATACTCAAAACGTCCATAACAGGGGACACGGCTAATCATGATTAGTTTATACACTCTGCGAGAGGTTTGCACTTTTCCCCACAAGACTCGATCGCCTCCGCTTGGTTCTCGCACTTTCTGAGGTGTTTGAGAAATGGATGGCCGAGACACGTCTTTGAAGCACTAGCACCTTACATGTGGGTAGACCGTACCAACCTACATCCCCTACATCAGCTAGCCTACCCGTGAGAGTTCGCACAACTTACTCAACTATGCGAGCCCATAATTGGCTTGTGGCTGCTACGGAAGTTTCAGTTTGAATAATCTTATGATCCCTTAGAGCACAGGTGGCGGTCCGAAGAAATCTGAGCAAGTCTGATAGAAACCAGGTGCCTCAATCCACCCAGGATGTGTGTTTAGGTTGCCACCTTAGATAAACCATTAATTAAAAATCTCACATCATCATGGATATTCACTCACCCAATCCACGTCTACTAGCATAGCATGGCATAATAAGCAAGCGTAGAAGTAACTCCCAAGGTTTCATAAGTAAGCAGGTAATAGGTACTACCTCAATCTACTTCCCATCCCACAATTTAAGCTGATCCTAAACATGCAAGTGTTTGAGGTTTGATCTAATGCAATAAAAGCTGGGTAGTAGAAAAGGTATGATCAAGTGTTACTTGCCTTCGATGATCCATGAGACCTAGAGATTGAAGTAACAAGCGGCGCACTCGGGTGATCTAACAGGACAAACAACAAGCATACAATAAGTACTCATCTAATGCACAAAATCTCGAATAAAAGATCTAACGGAGAGTTCAACTTAAGAACCCTGGTTGCAAAAGAATCAACTCAAAATAAACAGCGAAAATCGAAAATCGAGAAGAGCGACTCGGTTTTAGCAATCTGAAACTAGGTCAAAATTTTACAGTAGCAAAACTTTGTTTAAGTAGGTTAGTCGGAGCGGCGTTTAATAGCGAAACTCTAGGCGCTTGAATCACTGATTCCGATAAGCGGCGAGAAAATAAACAGATTTGAAAATCGAATCGAAATCGAATTCGGAAAATAACGGATTAAATCCGATTTAAAAAGAAAAAGCGTCGAGCAGTTAAAGCGGTGGGCGTTAGTTAACAGAACTAATCCGACGAACACGTTCATTGAAGCGAGCGGGTCGGTGAGCGTTCACTAAAAAATAAAACCGAAAAAAAACCATCTAGGGTTTTTTAAACCAACAACGAGCGAAAAACGGATCGGTTTTAAAAGCAAAAACGGATCGGGCGGCGGTCGCTACCTCCGTGAGTCGCCGGCAGCTCGGGACTCCGGCGAGGTCGAGCGGCGGCAGTGGGTGGCCGAGGTCGGCAGGGTGGCGGCGGCGTCGGTGGCGGCCTGAGCGGCCTTGGCGGCTCGGGTGGAGGCGGTGGCGGGGCAGGATGAGGAGAGGCGGCGGGGTTATAAGGAGGGCTCCGTGCCTTGGGGAGAAGCGGCGTGGCCAGCGTCCGTGGTCAGCCGGACTCGGCGACGTCTTGTGTGAGGCTCCTCCTCCAGTAGTGAGGAGGGAGGCTGGGCAGCGGCGGTTGGGCCAGTTGGGCCCTTAGCCCGAGCCGGCAGCGGCGTGTTTTTTAAACAAAACTAAGCGAAATAAAAATAAAACCAAGCGGACTCCAAATTAAATAAAATTAATTTTCCCGACTCCTAAAATGAGTGAACAAAATGAACTTTAAAGCAGGGCAAAATGCATATTTTTAAAATACTCATTTTTTGCCTAAAGCAAATAAACTTTCAAAACCAATATTTGATTTATTCATTGTATCTTCATTTTCCTAAATGTTGGGAAAGTCATATTATTCCCTCTCTTAATTTTTTATCGGAAAAACTTATGAAGATAATTAAATAAATCAATGATCCTATATTTTCATAATTTGAAAATCCCAAATATGAAAATAATGAAATCTCAACTCTCTCAGGGGTCCTTGAGTTGCGTGAAATTTTCTAGGATCGGAAAATGCGAGAAAATATGATATGCATGATGACCTAATGTATAACATTCCAAATTGAAAATTTGGGATGTTACAAACCTACCCTAAGATGAATCTAGCCCTCGAGATTGGGTTAACTAGAAAATAGGTGAGGTGGTCCTTGAGCAAAACTTCCTCTCTTTCCCGGTGGCTTCATCTTGATGTGGTGGCTCCTTGAACCTTGCAAAACTTGATAACCTTGCTGCGAGTAACTCTGCTAGCATAATCGAGAATCTTAACGGTTTTCCTCATATGTTAAATCATCCTTCAACTGAATTGCTTCGGTGGCCTTGTGTCTCTTACTTGGTACCTCTGCTATCTCGGGTGACATTTCTTCAAGTGAGAAACATGAAATACATCATGAACTCTGACAGTCCTTACGGCAATTCCAGCTTATAAGCAACTTCTCCCATGCGTTGCAAAATCTTATATGGTCCAACAAAGCGTGGTGCTAACTTTCCTTTAACTCCAAAGCGCTTAACTCCCGGCGGGGATACTCTAAGATATACTCTGTCTCCAACTTCATATTCAATCGCCTTGCGCTTTGAATCTGCATAGCTCTTACATGCAGGTGGGCTACCTTGAGCCTATCTTGAATCAGTTTAACCTTCTGCTCAGACTCCTTAATCAAATCTGGTCCAAACAATTGGCGATCTCGGTTTAGTCCCATGACAACGGTGTCTGCATCTCCTTCCATCTGAGCCTCGAAAGGTGCCATCTTCAAGCTGGTTTGGTAGCTGTTGTTATAAGAAAATTCTGCATCTGACAAATTATCATCCCAACTAGATCCATAATCTAGTGCACAAGCTCTCGACATATCCTCCAAATCTGATTGACTCTCTCGGTCATCCATCGATTACGTGGGTGGAAAGCTGTCTTGAATTCAATCGGGTTCCCAATGTTTAGTGCAAGCTGGTTCCAAAATTTTGAGGTAAATTGGGTTCCTCTGTTTGATCGATACTCCTTGGAACTCCGTGTAAACACACAATTCTGGTCATGTATATCTTTGCCAACTTAACACTGCTATAGGTAGTCTTGATTGGAATGAAATGAGCTACCTTCGTTAAGCGATGACTATGACCCAAATCGAGTCATATCTGAGCGAGTCTTTGGCAATCCTGTGATAAAATCCATGCCTAGTTTGTCCCACTTCCATTGGGTATGGGCAATGGTTGTAACAATCCTGCTGGCTTACGATGCTCTGCCTTTACTTTCGACATACATGTAAACCTCTACATACTCCATAATATCCTTCTTCATTCCGGTCCACGAAAGTATTCTTCAAATCCAAATACATCTTGGTATTTCTGGGTGAATCGAATAGGGTGAATCATGAGCTTCTTGCAAAATCAACTTCGATCTACGGGTTATTGGGCACATAAACACGGTCCTCAAACCATAGGGTGTCGTGCTCATCCTCACGAAATCCTTTAGCCTTTCCTTGCTCATTTTCTCCTTTATAGAGCAACTTCCTTATCGCCTTTTGGGCTTCTCGATTTTGTCCATCGGTGTTGTTGAATCTCCAATGCAGCTACATAGCCTCTCGGAACTATTTCCAAACATAGCTCTCGAAGGTCCTCGGCTAACTCATTGGGTATCCCTCCCATCATTAGGGTATTGGCGTGGCTCTTACGGCTCAATAAATGCCTTTCGACATTAGCCTTTCGGGGTGATAATGTAATCTCATATCATAATCCTTGATAAGCTCTAACCATCTCCTCATAAAGAGATTTAATTCATACGTGAAGATGTACTTCAAACTCTTGTGATCCGTATATACTTCACAATGATTTCCAATGAGAAATGTCTCCATGTCTTCAAGGCATGCTGTGACTGCTAACTCCAAATCATGGGTGGCATAATTTAACTCATGGGGCTTAAGTTGTCGTGAAGCATCTGAAACAACTCTTCCTTCCTGCATAAGCCTTGCTCCAAGTCCTCGGCGTGAAGCGTCACAATACACCTCATAATCCTTGGTACGATCCGGCAATATTAAAACTGGTGAGGTAACCAATCTTTTCTTCAACTCCGAAAACTTGCCTCACGGTCCTCGGTCCATATGAATTTGTTATCCTTCTTCAACAACTCTGTCATAGGCTTGCAATCCTTGAAAATTCTCAATGAATCTTGGTAGTATCCTGCGAGTCCAAGGAAACTCGAATCTCTCCAAGCTGTCGTTGGTGCTTCCCATTTAGTTCTGGTCTCAACCTTTGTGGGGTCAACTGCTATTCCTTCTCCGGATATAACATGTCAGAAATCCAACTTCCTTTAACCAAAACTCACATTTTCGAACTTGGCATATAACTGGTGTTCCTTAGTTTCTCCAAAACCAATCTAAAATGTTCCTTGTGTTCCTCTTCATTCTTGAGAAAATCAAAATGTCATCAATGAACACCACGACGAACTTATTCAAAAACTCCATAAACACTTTGTTCATCAGGTTCATGAAATAGGCTGGTGCGTTAGTCAGTCAAATGACATAACGGTATACTCATACAGATCCATATCTAAGTAGTAGCGTTGTCTTGGGTATGTCCTGCTCCCGAATCTTCAATGATGGTACCACGATCGCAAATCGATCTTGGAAAACACTTTAGCTCCTTGCAAACGATCAAACAGATCATTTATCATAGGTAGTGGGTACTTGTTCTTGATTGTTACTTCATTCAATCCACGATAATCAACAACCATTCTTAGAGATCCATCCTTCTTCTCCACTAACAGTACGGGTGATCCCCAAGGTGAAGAACTTGGGCGTATAAAACCTTTATCCAATAGTTCCTTAATCTGCTTCTTGATTTCTGCCAAATCCTGTGCGGGCATCACATGCAATTAAACCGATATCGGGCTGTTCACGGCAACAGCTCGATCAAAAACTCAATGTCTCTATCCGGTGGCATTCTGGTAACTCTTAGGAAATACATCGGAAAATCCTTCACCTGGTACTTCTTCCTGCACCACTCCTGATAAGCAATTTACTTGCGCTCTCCTCGGCTCGTGTCGTGATACATACTTGATCCTTCTTCCCTCTGGTGTGGTGAGCAAAATTGACTTGGTGGTGCAATCTATGTTTCCTCCATACTTCGATAACCAATCCATTCCTAATATCACATCCAATCCTTGGGATTCCGAACTATTAGATGCGAGGGAAAACATAGTGTCCAATCCTTAATGGCGGTCGATCACACCATTTACTAGCCATGTATTCTGCTCGGGTGAGGTTACTAGCATGGGTGACCTAAGGGCTTGGGTCGGTAACTTGTACTTATCCACAAATCCCTTGATATGTATGAATCGATGCACGATGTCGAAAAGAACAACTGCAATAAATGACAACCAAAAACTTACGATTCTTGCATCGGGCTGATCTTCAACCTCCTCCACATCAATGTGGTTCACATCCCCTGTTGAAAGGGTTGGGCTTCTTTCGAGCTTCCATTGCCATTTCCATTACGGCCTACGGGCGGTCATTGGCATAATGCCCGATCTTGCGGCACTTAAAACAAGTGATGTGACTCAGGTCTACCTTGGATGGTGTTGGCGGGTTGGTGCGGTTCATCCATTGCTTCCTCCATTCCGTTCCCATTCTTAGTGCCATTATGGTTATCGAATTACCTCCTCCATGGGTATGTTGAAACTGAATTCCTGATTTAGGGGCATACGAGGCTTCTGCTGAGCTCGAGTTATACTTCCCTGTCCATACTTCCGCTTGCAGTTCTCTATTCTTCTGCTTCCCTTCAATCATGAGGCTCGGTCTACCAACTCCTGTAGTTGTTGAAACTTGCTACCATCAACGGCATCTGAACTCATCATTCAGTCCTTCTAGAAACTTCTCTGTTTAGCGTGTCATGTTAGCGTCATCGGGGCATAACGTGCTAACTTACTAAAATCATCCACATCTTGGCCAGTCCTTCCTCCTTGGCGTAAGTTGCGAAACTCACGCTTCTTCATAGCCATATCTCCTGCTGAAACATGGGCGGTCTGAAAAGCTTCTGGCCAGATCCCATGTGGCGGTGTCTCTGAGGTAAGTGGCTGTAAATTCTCCCACCATCTTTGTTGCGGGTCCTTCAAGCTGATGTCTGCAAACTTCACTCTTTCTCCATCATGCATCCTGCGATGGTCAACTCCTTCCTATCTTGCGGAGCCAATCATACTGCTACAATCGGCTCGGTGCTCTTTGGAATACACGGCGGATTTACTCTAAGAAGCGAGTCGGTGATCCGCGGTGGTGGTGGTGGTGGGTTGTTGTTGTTGTTGTTGTTGTTGTTGTTGTTGTTGCCACAGTTACGCACCAATGTTTGAATCAAGGTGTTACTGTTGTTGAATCAATTGGGTGATCTCGGCGGGAAAAGCGAACCGGGTGCGCCTCTCGGAGGCATCGATGGGTTTAGAAAAGGCGAGAAATTAAGAATAGATTGAGGTCTAAGGGAATCACTACCCAAATGCACATGAGCAAATGCACACAAAATCACTTCATTCAATCAAACAAAGGGCTTTAGCGATCTACCTATCGCAAAAAGTGCGTGTACTATAATGTTTACATGGAGGAATACTACTAATATGTGGGGACTTCTACTAATTTGAACGGTGGAAGACTCCATGATGTACTGCTCGACCGTCTTCAAAGTCGGGTTCACTTGGATCCGAATCGGTGTCGTCGATGTTGATGTAGTCACTTGGACAACCGACATCTGGTCTTCATTCTGGCGCCAACTTCTTCTTGAGTTCTTGATCTACGTACTTAAGATCGTTATTGTGTCTTGCTAGAGCTACGATCTCATCCATGTAGTCCTTGCGAGTAGTCTTTAGTTCTTCTTCAAGTTCGATGATCCTTCCCTTTGCATTCGCAACTCCAACATATCATTGCACATCTGGTTCTCTGGCGTCGAATGTCTGGTTTAACTCTGGATGAAAGCTGCAATGGATCTATCCTTCTTGGTCTTGACTATGTCCCATGGTCATCTCGCTGTCCATAAATCTGGTAGATAGTGTCCTCGAGGTCTTCTTGATAAACTTCTCCAATCGTCCCATGGTGATGTGAGCTGCCATGCTCTTTCCCGGACTCAAGTTGGTGCCTTGAAAACACTATCTATAGGCTTGGTGATTGGGGTGAATGTCCTTCTGGAGCGTGAGCTTGAATCTTCGGCGCTCCTCTTGAGCGAGTGGCGTTGAAAGTTCGGTGAAGCTGGGTAGTACAATGTTCGGTGCTTGGTGACTTCCTTCAAGTGAAATCCAAAAGGTGTGCCTTCATCGGTTGGGTGTACTTGATCTTGGCGTCCGTCATCCTAAGAGTAGAAAAGATGAGGAGTTAGAAAATGGGAAGAGTGTAGTGATCTATGGCTTTAGCTTAGTGGTGCGTGTCCTACGGTCGGCGTGTGCTCGATACCATCTCATGGCGACCCGACCGAATGGATCAAGTCTCGTGCTCGGTGTCATCCTGGATCGATAATCTTGACACCACGATGCCGAAGGATTTATAGCGAGTAGCAATCACACACTTATTACATCGTTGTCCACAAGGAACTTATAACAATAATATGGCTTAAGGCCATCTAATAATAACAATGGAAGGCTTGGAAGATAAGTGAGTCCATCAACTCCATCGGCATCCTTGAGTATAGAACCACGACCTAACACCTTACTAAATAAATCGAAAAGTGCATAGCGTAAAAGTTGCAGCCAACAATTCGACACATGGAATATCTTGGCAATGTAACACATAGAAACAACGAAGGAATAAGCCTATACTACATGCATATATGGCTGGTGGAAAAGCTCTCTGATTACATTTTGCATAAAGCTAGTTTTCCCTACAACAAAGGAATAATCTTATTTAACTATCATGGTGGTTGTTAAACATTGAGAATGGTTGTGACATCCTCAATCCCAATTAAAAGTACTCATCAAAACCCAATAACATTTATTAGAAGTAACATGTTGAGATTCACATGATATTCAAGTACTAGATACTCAAAACGTCCATAACAGGGGACACGGCTAATCATGATTAGTTTATACACTCTGCGAGAGGTTTGCACTTTTCCCCACAAGACTCGATCGCCTCGCTTGGTTCTCGCTTTTCTGAGGTGTTTGAGAAGCGGATGGCCGAGACACAGTCTTTCGAAGCACTAGCACCTTACATGTGGGTGACCGTACCAACCTACATCCCCTACATCAGCTAGCCTACCGTGAGAGTTCGCACAACTTGCTCAACTATGCGAGCCCATAATTGGCTTGTGGCTGCACGGAAGTTTCGGTTTGAATAATCTTATGATCCCTTAGAGCACAGGTGGCGGTCCGAAGAAATCTGAGCAAGTCTGATAGAAACCAGGTGCCTCAATCCACCCAGGATGTGTGTTTAGGTTGCCACCTTAGATAAACCATTAATTAAAAATCTCACATCATCATGGATATTCACTCACCCAATCCCGTCTACTAGCATAGCATGGCATAATAAGCAAGCGTAGAAGTAACTCCCAAGGTTTCATAAGTAAGCAGTAATAGGTACTACCTCAATCTACTTCCCATCCCACAATTTAAGCTGATCCTAAACATGCAAGTGTTTGAGGTTTGATCTAATGCAATAAAACTGGGTAGTAGAAAAGGTATGATCAAGTGTTACTTGCCTTGCGATGATCCATGAGACCTAGAGATTGAAGTAACAAGCGGCGCACTCCGGGTGATCTAGCGAGACAAACAACAAGCATACAATAAGTACTCATCTAATGCAGAAATCTCGAATAAAAGATCTAACGGAGAGTTCAACTTAAGAACCCTGGTTGCAAAAGAATCAACTCAAAATAAACAGCGAAAATCGAAAGTCGAGAAGAGCGACTCGGTTTTAGCAATCTGAAACTAGGTCAAAATTTTACAGTAGCAAAACTTTGTTTAAGTAGGTTAGTCGGAGCGGCGGTTTAAATATGAAACTCGGTAGCTTGAATCACTGATTCCGATAAGCGAGCAAGAAAATAAACAGATTTGAAAATCGAATCGAAATCGAATTCGGAAAATAACGGATTAAATCCGATTTAAAAGAAAAAGCGTCGAGCAGTTAAAGCGGTGGGCGTTAGTTAACAGAACTAATCCGAGCGAACACGTTCGTTGAAGCGAGCAGGTCGGTGAGCGTTCACTAAAAATAAAACCGAAAAAAATAAACCATCTAGGGTTTTTTTTAAAACCGAACAACGAGCGAAAACCGGATCGGTTTTAAAGCAAAAACCAGATCGAGGCGGCGGTCGGCTACCTCCGTGAGTCGCCCGGCTCAGGACTCCGGCGGAGGTCGAGGCGGCAGCGGTGGAGTGGCGGCGAGGTCGGCAGGGGGCGGCGGCGTCGGCGGCAGCCGCGGCCTTGAGCTGGCGGCGGGTGGGCGGCGGCGGCGGATGATGAGAGAGAGGCGGCGGGGTTATAAAGGAGGGGGCTCCGTGCCTTGGGGAGGGGCAACTTTCAAAACCAATATTTGATTTATTCATTGTATCTTCATTTTTCCTAAATGTTGGGAAAGTCATATTATTCCCTCTCTTAATTTTTATCGGAAAAACTTATGAAGATAATTAAATAAATCAATGATCCTATATTTTCATAATTTGAAAATCCCAAATATGAAAATAATGAAATCTCAACTCTCTCGAGGGTCCTTGAGTTGCGTGAAATTTTCTAGGATCGGAAAATGCGAGAAAATATGATATGCATGATGACCTAATGTATAACATTCCAAATTGAAAATTTGGGATGTTACAAAATCCTACCAAAATTAGACGACCTGGAAAATTTGTTTCTTGATCAGCATCAATTGGAATCAATATTTTATCACGTTACGGTGATTTTTAACAATTAGAGCCTTTGTCTTGAAAAGTTTACGGAAATTACAGCAAGATCAAATAACTATCATCCAAGAAGATCCAATAGGTTTAACTTGGCACAAACACTAATTAAAAGATAAAACCACATCTAAACAGAGGCTAGATGGATTATTTATTCCTAAACAGAAGCAAAAACAAAAAAAACTAAAAATAAAATCGGGTTGCCTCCCAACAAGCGCTATCGTTTAACGCCCCTAGCTAGGCATAAAAGCAAAGATAGATCTAGGTATTGCCATCTTTGGTAGGTAATTCTTCAATGAGGCATCTATATTTTTTGTAGAGTTCTTTCTCTCTAGTAATTATCAAACTTTTAGGCATAAGATCGAAAAATTCATTTGTAGCAAATGGTTCCTCAATGATAGTAAAAAGATCGGGATGAATACTTATAGATTTAAGATCATGATTTCCTTACTAGATGATTCACCCTTATTTTTAGGAACATACATAAGCTTGGCAATTTTAGTGGGAGCACTAGGAGTATTCTTCTGGAAGAAAAGCGGTTCCCAAGTTGGTAATGATACCCTCAAGTTTATCGATTCGAGTGGAATCTAGATTTATTTTCTCATTAACCATAGGTTCCTTCTCCTTAATATTTTTCAAAGTCATTCCTACCTTAGATCCATATTGAGTAATTTGATTATGGATCTTTTTATCTAGATTTTCAATGGATTCAATGGTAGCAACTTTGTTTTCAATAATTTGAGCCTTTGCATAACATGCTCCAAAGTTAACATAGTTCCATTAACCAAAAGAGGTGGTGAGCCAAATAAATCTATTAAAGCATTGTAAGAATCAAAAGTATGGCTACCAAGAAATTCCCTCGGTAATGGTATCAAGGATATATCTATACCAAGGATTAGCACCTCGTAAAAATTACGAAGAACTGAAGTAGATTGCTTCTGGTAGATCTATTTTGAGCATTGCAAATTCTATACCAAGCATCCTTTAGATTTTCTCCTCCCTTTGCTTAAAATTTAGAACTTCATTCTCGGGAGATGACGGAGAAGAAATGAGACTAGTCATGACGGCAAGCAAGCAAACTAACACGAGCAAACAAAAGGCAGCGGGAAAAAGAGGAGGAGATTGGGAAAGAGAGGCGAATAAAGCGGCAAGGGTGAAGTGGGGAGAGAGGAAAGCGAGAGGCAAATGGAAAATAATGTAATCGAGAGATAGGGATTGTGATGGGTACTTGGTATGTTGACTTTTAAGTAGACTTGTGGCGCCCTCGATTCAATCGTACACTAATCATGCCGCATAAATGTATACGATCAAGATCAAGGACTCACGGGAAGATATCACAACACAACTCTACAAATAAAATAAGTCATACAAGCATCATAATACAAGCCGGGGGCCTCGAGGGCTCGAATACAAGTGCTCGATCATAGGCGAGTCGTGGAAGCAACAATATCTGAGTCTGAAATAAGTTATACAAGGTGCCATAAGATGGCTAGCACAAAGCTGGGATCTGGATCGAAGAGGAGCAGGCCTCACTGCACTGGATCCTCCTAGGTCACTCTGGTAAATCGTCGTGGGCTGCTGCGTAGTAGTAAGCGCCTCAGGAGTAGTAGTAAATGCGTGGCGGTGGCGTGCGGATCTGGGCTCCATCGTGCAGTTGCAGCAATCGAGTAGAGGTAGGGGAAAAGGGAACAAGGCAACCGTGAGTACTCATCAAAGTACTACATAAGCAAGGAGCTACACTACATATGCATGGATATATGTGTAAAGGCCATATCGATGGACTGAGCTGCGAGAATGCGAGAATAAGAGGGGATAGCTAGTCTTAGCGAAGACTAAACCACGGACACTGTCTTGCAGACGAGAGAGGACAACGGAAGTCCTCAAGTAACATCATATAGCAATAATCCTACCACTGCAATCCCTGCTCATAACCACGGCGAGGCGACCACAGGTTATATCGGCACTTGGAAGGGTGTGTTTTATCAAGTATCCGGTTCTAGTTGTCATAAGCTCAAGGTACAACTCCAAGTCGTCCTGTTACCGAAGATCACGGCTATCGAATAGATTAACTTCCCTGCGGGGTGCACCATCTTACCCAACAGCAGTCCCATTTGGCGGACACACTTTCTGGGTCATGCCGACGCGGAAGATCAACACGTCGCAGCCCACCTAAACTGTGAGAGAGGCCAACCGCCGGTCTAAACCTAAGCGCGCGAAGTGCAGGCCCATCGCCATACAAACACACACACGCGTTGCGTCTGTGACGGGCAGACCTAGCCCGTGAGCGTTCCGGTCCAATCCGGTAGCAGCCGCTCGTCGTGACGTCTGAAGTGCCGGTGATACCACGGCCGGGATACCCATAACTACTCCAGCGTAGATGGTTAGTGCGTATAAGCTTCGTAGCCAACCCGATCAAATACCAAGACCTCGTTAAGCGTGTTAAGTAACCCTTGAGCGCCCGAACGAGGCAGGCCCACCTCTCTCTAAGCGGTCTCAACCTGCCACATCGCTCATACAAAGATCCACTCGCGGGTGCTCCATCGGCCGACCGACTTTAGTCTCACATGTATCATGTATAAAGTATATGGTATATACCGTGATCACCTCCCGGTGATCACGGCCCGATAATATAACACGGCGGACGGACAAGAAAGTAGGGCCACGGATGAAAGTACTAGCATCCTATACTAAGCATATAGGATTGCGGTAAGGTAACAACGAAGTTACAAGGACAGGCTATGCAGCGGTATAGGAGTATCAAAGCAGTAACATGCTATGCTACTCTAATGCAAGCGGTGTAGATAAAGTGGCGATATCTGGTGATCAAGGGGGCTTGCCTGGTTGCTCACGGCAAGAGAGAATTAAATCAACACCGTGGTCGAACTGGCCAGGTGCAGCGTCGGTCTAAATAGTCTACGGAGAGAAGAGGAAGAAACAATGAATACCAAGTAAGCAGATGCATAGCGGCGCATGACATGTCAGAAGCGATGCTAGGCGTACCTAACGTGGTAAGAAGGTTATAACGCCCCGATGCGGCTATATCTCCCGTGTGTCGAGGCACGACTTAGAGCATAACCGCATTGAAAGCAATGTCGCAAGTGAGGTAATCTTCACACAACCCATGTAATAATTAAGGGAAAGATACATAGTTGGCTTACGATTAGCCACTTCACACGTACATAAATAAACATCCATCATTGAGTACACTCAAGGTCCGACTACGGAACCAAAATAAAAGAAGATACCCCAAATGCTAACACAGATCCCGAATCGTCCCAGCTGGGCACCACTCTTGATCATCTGGAAGCGACACATAATAACGACCACGTTCCTCGTCGAACTCCCACTTGAGCTCGGTGGAATCACCTGCTGGCCTCATCGGAACACTGCAAGCTGTGTTTGGAAGTATCATGAGTCACGGGGACTCAGCAATCTCACACCGCGAGATCAAGACTATTTAAGCTTATAGGAAGGACGAGTAGTAAAGTGGAGCTGCAGCAGCGACTAGCATTTAAGGTGGCTACTTACATAAAAGAGAAGCGAGGAGAGAAGCAAAGCGCGTCGTGAAACTAGTAGTGATCAAGAAGTGATCCTGAACTACTTCGTCGGACATAACTCCAACACCGTGTTCACTTCCGGACTCCATGAGAAGAGACCATCACAGTTACACCTTGATTGATGTGTATTTTATTGAGGTCCACTTTAGGTTTTCTACAACGGACATTAACAAATTCCCATCGCCTCATAACATGAGCACGGCTTTGAAAGATATTACCTGCGGGGTGTCCCAACAGCCCATTATAAGCTCTCACGGTCAGCGAAGGATATTCCTTCTCTGGGAAGACCGATCAATCTCGGAATCCGGACTACAAGACATCTCGACAATAAAACAAAACCAGCAAAGCCGCCCGGATGTGCCGACAAATCCTGATAGGAGCTGCACATATCTCGGTCTCGGGGCACACGGATTGTCCAAGCTTCGGTAGGCCAACCCGAGTTGCCCTGGTAGCCCCGTGGTGACGATTTGGACCAACACTCGAAGAGCCTTGGCCGGGGTTAAAATAAAGATGACCCTTGAGTCTGCAGAACCCAAGGGAAAAAGGCTTAGGTGACAAATGGTAAAACCAATGTTGGGCCTTCTTTGAAAAGTCTTATTCAAAGCGAACTGTCAAGGGGTCCATAAATCACCCAACCGTGTAAGAGCGAAATCAAGGAACATAACACGGTATGGCGGAAACTAGGGTGGCAAGAGTGGAACAAAACACGGGCATAAGGCCGAGCCTTCCACCCTTTACCAAGTATATAGATGCATTAATTATAGCAGATAGATATTGTGATATCCCCAACAAATAAACATGTTCCAACAAGGAACAACATCTCCATGTTCAACAAGGAACAAACTTCACTTCACGCAACTAGCGCTATAAGAGGGCTGAGCAAAGCGGTAACATAGCCAATCAGCGGTTTGCTAGGAAAGGATGGTTAAGGGGCTGACATGGCAATATGGGTGGCATGATATAGCAAGTGGTAGGCATCGCAGCATAGGCATAGCAAAAGCGAGCAACTAGCATAGCAAAGATAGAAGTGATTTCGAGGTATGGTCATCTTGCGCAATGTTCTCGAGTTGTCGAAAGCTTGATCCTCGAAAGCGTTCTCAACAGGCTCCTCGTTCACGTACTCGTCTCCGACTCTACCCAAAACAACAACACAAACAAAGGAACCACAATAAATCACGGTGCAATGCACAATCAACATGATGCAAAACATGACATGATATGCATGATGAGGTATGCAATGCTTATATGCGCTCGGAAGGTAAATGATGAACCAGGCATCAACTTGGCAAACCAAGCATGCCACTGGAAAGATGAGATGATTTCGGTTGAAATCGATATAAAGATCACGGAATCGGATGCACGGTTTGCAAATGGCAAGCAAAACAAGAATGGCGCAAATCTGCCATTAACAGCATGATGCCACTTTGCAAGCAACAAATAATTAAGCTACTGCACCCAAACGTAACAACAAAGCACATGGCAGTGATCTACATGATGCTCGACAAAAGATGAGCACTGAGCCACGGCTAGTTCACATCATATCAGGTTCAAACAAGCATGGCAAAAATGCTCAAAGTAACAGGCTGGACATGGCAAAAACAGTAACAGGTTGCAATGTTCAGAGCATCAAAACTACATGCTACAAGAACTTAAAATAGCAAAACAAGGCATGGCATGAATCTACTCAAAGCCTATTTCAAAAGTCCTTACTGACCATAAGCCAAAAGGACTAGAAAATATAGTAACACCCATGTCAATATCGAAAGTCTTGTTAACAGATTCAGCAACATGACATGTCAAAACTGATAACGAGATGGCATGTTAACAAGCTCAATGCACTCACTACAGAGCCTCAAATGATAAACTAAGCATACATACATCAAGAAGACCTGACATAGAAGACATACATGGCAAGAACACTAACATAGCATATATGGATCAACCACAACAAGCTAGGCAAAATTGAATAACACGTATACAATCTGCCAGGAAACATTTGGTAGCAAAAGTAGAGCTCGAATGACTCAAGCTATGGCATCCCATAATTGCAAACAAAGGCATGGATGGATAGAGCAAGTCATGCTTTACAAAACACCCTTACTGAAGTATCTCAAAATATGCATAGATCTCTCGGTATCAACAAGTAAACATGGCATCAAAATCAGCTAAAACAGGGCTGAAATCAGCAACATTAGGACACCTACTTTGCATGCTTGTGCTAGTCACCACATAGATCACAAAAATACATGGCATATACCCTGGAAAGATGACATGGCATTTACAAAACACATGTAGGACTCAAATCCATAGGGTGCACATATTAATCATAGCAAAAATAACAAAAGTGCAACTCTGATAAAAATCAGAAACTATCAGCACATTGCACTCTTCCAACAGCATTTCGGGCATCAAGATGAGCTCAAATGAAAATGATGCAATGGAATGAAATGATCTACTCTTGAGACGAACATTTTGACATATTATCGCGAAAAATGGATCTACGGATGCGAAGATATAGCAAGTTGAATATTGCACAAAATTACAAAAGATTTATGACTTGGAGAAAAAGGGGAGGAGAGAGGTCAGCAGGCGCGTGGATCGAGGCGGATCGATCGGATCGGGCGGATCGGCTGCTCTGGCGGAGGAGCCAGACTCAGCGAGGAGGGCCTTGCCAGGTCGGCCGTGGCCGGCGATGCGGCCAGTCGTGGCCTTGAGGTCGAGGCGGCCGTGGGCGCCATGGCCTTGAGGCAGGAGCCGGCCGGCCTTGGCAGCCGCAGGCGGCCAGGCGGAGGCGGAGGCAGAGGCGGAAGGCCTCGCCGGAGGAGGCCAGGGAGTGGCCGTGGGTGGTGTGGTGGTCAGTGGGCCGGAGAGCCCGCCACAGACCTCATGAACCCATGGTCAGCAGCGAAGTGGTGTGGGCTCGCCTGCGTGGCTGTGTGAGAGGTCAGGCGTGGCGGACGTGTCCGGCCGTCCGGATTCGTCCGTGGCCTGAAGGGAAGCGGGGAGACTAGGGTTTCGTCCGGATTTGGGAAGGACCTATATTTATAGGTAGAGGGAGCTAGGAGAGTCAAATGAGGTGTAGTTTTACCCCACGATCGTGATCGAGCAGCGGAGAGCATGGAGGTGACTTAGATGGGTTATTGGGCTGTTTTGAAGGGTGTTGGGCTGCAACAAAAGAGGCCTTTGCGAGAGTCACGGTTAACCGTTGGAGTACCAAGCGAGCTCAAATGACCGAAACTTGACGGTTGTCTCGGGTGTTATACCAAGGCCACTAGACAAACCTCGGTCCATTTGAGAAGCAGTTTAATACCGCTGCGGAAAAAGCGTAAAAGGACGCCGGGAGAGATAGGAGTGTCGGATTGCAAAGCGGACTCGGGAAAAATGCTCGGAATCATGAGGCGAACACGTATGCAAATCGATGCACATGATGACATAATATAAAATGCATGACATGGACAAAATGCAAAAGAAGAAAACCCGACCACGGAGGAATATCATATATCAATGCCAAAAATGGCAAGAGTCGGAGTTACAAATATGGAAAGTTACTACGGGGTGTTACAACACTCCACCACTACAAGAGGATCTCGTCCGAGATCTAGGACTGAAAGAACTCGGATACTCGAGCGGAGGTGATCCTCGCGCTCCCGGTAGCTTCTCGGTCGGAATGGTGTGACCACTTCACTTTCAAAATTTGATTGACTTGTTGCGAGTCTTGCGCTCGGTTTCTTCAAGAATAGCAGGGTGCTCATGATAAGAGATCTTCTTGAAGGACAATCTCTTGAAGTTGATAGTGCGTTCAGAGTCTTGAAGCACTTGCGAAGCTGTGACACGTGAAACACATCGTGCGCGTTTGCAAAGTTGGATGGAAGCTCAAGTTGATAGGCGAGATCGCCTCTTTTCCCAATGATCTTGAAAGGACCCACGTATCTAGGGCAAGCTTCCCTTTGATACGAGCGGCAGTACCTTTCATTGGAGAGGCGGAGGTAGACATGGTCTCCGATTTCAAAAGCCACATCACGGTGCTTATCATCATAATAGCTCTTACGCGCGATTACGCGGCTTTGAGATTCTCACGAATGACTTGGCACATTTCTTACATACGTGATCAAGTCATTGCCAAGAAGTTAGCGTTCACTGTCTCGAGACCAATTGAGAGATGCGGCACTTTCGCCATAGAAAATTTGAATGGGGCCTTGCCGAACTAAACTTAGAAGCTGTTGTTGTAAGAGAACTTCGGCATAAGGAAGACAATCTTCCACTTCATACGAAAGAAATGACACAAGCCACGAGCATATCTTCAAGGATTTGATTAACTCGCTCAACTTGGCCACTTGTTTGAGGATGGAAAGCTGTCTTTGAAGCGAATGTTGGTGCCCATGGCCTTGAAAAGAATCCCAAAACTTTGAGGTAAAGATGCTGCCACGATGCGAAGAGATCACTTGTGGAATGCCGTGCAAAGAGACAATCTGGAGGTGTATAGCTCGCCAAGCGAGCTGCTTGTGATGGATTCTTTGATAGGAAGAAAATGAGCCACTTTAGTAAGCTTGTCAATGACAACGAAGATAGCATCATTTCCACGCTTGGACTTTGGAAAGCCGATCCACGAAGTCCATTTCAATATGATCAAACTTCCATTCGGGAATAGCAAGAGGTTGGAGGAGACCAGGTGGTCGTTTGGTGTTACCTTTCACTCTTCTGCGGACATCACACTCATTCACGAATTGAGCAATTTCTCGCTTCATTCGAGTCCACCAATATATTGCTTGAGGTCATGGTACATCTTCGTACTTCGGGATGAATGGATAGAAGCGAATTGTGAGCCTCGTTCATAATGACTTTTCGCAGATCACCCTTAGGAACCACAATCCGGTCCTCAAAGAGCAGTGTCTTTGTCATCAGCAGGAAGCACTTGTACTTGAAATGCCCTTGTCGATACCACGTTTCACTTTCTTCACCATGGTATCCAGAAGTTGAGCCTCACGAATCTGATCTTCCAAAGTAGGAGATACTATGAGGTTGGCAAGAAAGCCTTGAGGAACAACTTGAAGATTCACTTGCGGAAAGATTCACGAGATCCGGTGAAAGGGCTTGAGGATTAGGCTATTGCGATAGCTTTCTGCTCAAAGCGTCTGCAATGACATTAACCTTGCGGAGTATACTCAATACTTGGGTTGTACTCTTGAATCATTTCGACCCATCGAGTGCTTTGAGGTTGAGGTTGGGTTGAGTGAAGATGTACTTGAGACTCTTGTGATCGGTGAAAATGTCCACTTTCCTTCCCAACAAGAGATGTCTCCACGTAATCAATGCATGGACAACTGCCGCCAACTCAAGATCGTGAGTGGGGTAGTTCTTCTCGTTGAGCTTCAATGGCGAGAGGTATAAGCCACAACTCTCTTCTCTTGCATTAACACAGCAGAGACCTTGAAGAGAAGCATCACGAAAACTTCATATGGCTTGGATTCATCGGGAGGAGTCAAGGCAGGGAGCTGTGACGAGTTTCTCTTTGAGGGTATTGAAAGCAACGTCACACTCGGGAGACGGACATACTTCACCTTACGGAGAAGGTTGGAAAGAGGCTTTGCAATCTTGGAGAAGTTCTCAGCGAATCTTGACAATAGCTTGCAAGACCAAGAAAGCTGCGAACTGCTTGACGATACGAGGAGGTTCCCAATTCACAATTGCGGACACCTTCTCGGGATCAACAGCGATACCCTTGGCGAGATGATATGACCAAGATAAAGCACTTCATCAAGCCAGAATTCACATTTGGAGAACTTAGCATAGAATTGGTACTCTCGAGCTTGTCTAGCACCAATCGCAAATGTTTGGCATGATCCTTCTTATTCTTGGAAGACCAAAATATCATCAAGATAGACCAAGGCGAATTCATTGGTGTAGGGTTGAATATGAAGTTCATCATCCGAGAAAGTTGGAGGAGCATTGGCGAGGCGAAAGACATGACGGTATATTCATAAGAACCAAAGCATTACGAATCTTGTCTTGGGAATATCTTGTTCACGAATCTGAATCGATGATACCCCATCTGAAGGTCAAGCTTGGAGAACAACTGTAGCTCCTTTGAGTTGCTCGAAAAGCTCATTGATGTTGGGAAGTGGATACTTGTTCTTGATTGTCTTCTTATTCAATGGGCGGTAATCGGCGCAAAAGTCGGTCCGTGCCATCCTTCTTCGGACAAAAGAACACCACAACCCCAAGGAGATGAACTTCGATGCGATCAAACCAGACGCTCTTGTTCATCGAGCTGCTTCTTCAATTCCTTCAGCTCATCGGGTCCAAGCTTGTGGGGCGCTTGCAAGCGGGTTGATGCGGGCTCAAGATCGATACTGAACTCCAGCGGCGATGAGGAGGCATACCGGAAGCTCTTACGGAAAGACATCTTGGTACTCACAAGCATTGGAATCGAGAGATGGCATTCAATTCGCCCTTCTCATTGAGAGAAAACAACCGAATGGTTTCATCACGAGAGGCATAGATGATCACATCATTAGAAGAGTGAGTCAATTGAATTTCCTGGCAGCACAATCAAGTGAGCTTTGTCTTGATAAAGCCGATCCATTCGAGAATAAGATCAATATCCAGAGTCACCAAGGACAATTGGTTTAGACAAAATCTATAATCGCCCATCTTGATAGAGACATCCGGAACCATGTAGCTTGCATTCATGCATTTACCGGAGAACAACTGCTAATGGTCTTGGCAAAACTTGGAAAGACAAATCATGCTTAGATGCAAATGGTTTAGAGATGAAACTAAGCGATGCACGATGTCGAAGAACTTTTGCAGGAATATCATTAACAAGAAGATTACCCATTAGCACATCGAAGAATCCTCTGCTGAGCTGCATTCATCATATTGACCTTGGCATACTTTGGATTATGCTTGACCTTTGCATTGCTGGAAGATTTCACGGGAGGAGGAGGCGGAAGGCGCCTCTGGTTGAAACACTTGTTAGCATAGTGACCCTTCTGTGACACTTGTTGCAAGTGACCTCGAGAGAAGCGGACGGTGGTAAGGAGCACTTGACCTTGGAGCTTGAGAATTAGACTTGTTACGATAGCTTGGGTTGGGTGGGTGGGAAGATCCACGGCCACCTGAGTTCTTCTATTTGGTAAGGTGGCGGAGCGGAGGAGGGGCAGGTAAAACTTCTGCTGCTTGGCTGCCACTTGAGAGGACGAGGAGGACTGAGGCTGCATCCACGATTCTCTTCTTAGAAGCCTCGCATTTGAGCTGTGCCACTTCTTGCTTGAGTGCCATGTTGTAGAAATCATCATACTTATCTGGCTCAAACAGCACAAGAGGTAATTGCAGATCTTCTCTCGGACCACCTCTGAGGCGATAGATCATACTCCTTTCATCAGTCGTCTTGCTTGCAAAGCGAGCAAGCTTACAGGCTGGATATTGTATTGATAGACAGACATGGTGCCTTGCTTGAGATTGCGGAACTCCTCACGCTTGCTCTCAACAACACTCTTGAATGTGATGAGCTCGGAAATCACGGCGGAACTCATCCCGGTAATGACCACGACCTCCTCTGGAATCTTTGTATTCTGGAACCACTCGGCAGCTTGATCCTTGAGTTGAAGCGATGCAAACTTGACAAAGTCCTCGAGTGCGACATTGCTCTGATCAAAGTGCTTGCGGATGTCCACTAACCAATCGTCGGCGTCTGTTGCCTCAACCACGAAGCTGAAAGACTTGGTGATTAGCGAGGCGGCGGAGAGTAGCAAAGTGTGGCTGATGGTTGCCTTGACCTTGATTGCCTTGATTGCCTTGATTGCCTTGCCCTGTACGTTCTTGCAAGAGCTGCAAAATCATCGAGCATTGGCATTGGTGGCTGCCATGATAGCTTGCCGATCCTCTGGAGGCGGAGGTGGAGGTGGAGGTGGAGGATTGGTGATCTCCATCATTGCGATCCGGATTGAGGCCGCGTTGGCGGAGCCATCTGGAGAGGGTGACATCCGTTAGTCCTTTGATAGACAAATGATAAGTAGAATCAGCGGATAGAAATTGCAACATATAGTCTTCACAATAAACATTCGAACAAGAATGAGCAGAATGAATTCAAAGTTAATCATCACACATCCATTAAGGTGAGAAGCCACTTAGATAAAGGATATGGAAAACAACATCATCTTAGAAACAAATCGAAAATCA
Organism: Aegilops longissima; assembly: GCA_021605205.1. Classification (NCBI taxonomy): domain Eukaryota; kingdom Viridiplantae; phylum Streptophyta; class Magnoliopsida; order Poales; family Poaceae; genus Aegilops; species Aegilops longissima. The sequence goes on along the minus strand of CM038676.1, from coordinate 139,105,999 downwards.
CAATTGAAAACAAAGATTGGCTTCTAGAATGAAATGGAACAAACACATGATAGAGATTTACGCTCAAAGTGTTAGTGGTGGGGCCCACGGACCTGACGTATAGCGGGCATCACGAATGACTAACAAGGCGTCCCGAATCAGCATAGCCAAGGATTCTTTAAGGCGTCTACGCGACCATTGTAAATCGGCCGTGAATGGGCGGACCACTGAGCGTTGAACCCCAATCTCAAATCATACATCATCGGAAAGAATATCACATAAGCTACTAGAATTCCCACCTATAAACTCCGAAACTTTACGGTTATGCAATCTGGTGTTGGGGATACGAGGACACAAAATATATCACCCAAACTAACAATACCTAGATCCATTTGTATCCATCCGTCAACACATAACCAAGAAATCCTCGGAAATCGTGTACCTCGACCTTGAAAAACATCCGTTATACAAGTCATGGCAATACTCCCTTTTCGCCACGATCTTGGGCTATCGGGGTTATCTCACCAACAAGCGCACAAAGAGATTTCGATGTCGGCAAAATTCAGGTATTCGAGGCTGCAGCGATAAAATTGTGGCGACAACACCTCGGAGCTCAACTCCCGGGACAACGCCACAACCCCTAAATGTCGGGAGGCACCAAGAACAATGTTCTCGTCACAAAACCATCGGAGCGATTCCAAGATACCCGTGATCCTAAAAAAATTTAGTGAAATTTGAGGAGAGAAGAGTCAAAGCTCGTCGGGATACCTCACGAGCTGACGAAGGGACTGGGAAGTAAAAGAATCCCTTTATGCTTGGGATGGTTTTGCAGCAGTAAACCCCAGTTACATTAAGTTTCTAATCGTTGCTTGAATCTGTCAAAAAAATAAAATGAATAAATGGGAGGATAAACCCCCACCCCGCCCGACCGGCCCCCCTCCTCTCCCCTTGGCCCATCTTCTCCCCCACAGGCCCATTGCTGGGCCACCAGGCCCGGCCAGCCAGACCACTTCCCCTCTCCTTACCCACCCAGGGAACCCTAGTTCCCAACCTTCCCTCTCTCCCTCGCGCCTCCCTCGCCCCTCCCCAGACCCGATCTGGATCGGGCAGAGGCGCCAAACAGACCTCCCGTCGTGATCCCCCTCGCCGCCGTTTCCCCCGCCGGCCCCTTGCCCGTTCCTCCCCTCCTCCTCCACGCCCGCCCAGGCAAGCCCCTCCCTCCCCTCATGCGCCTCCCAGGAGCCAGCGACCCATGCGACAGTGATCCGGCTCGGCCTCGCCCCCTCGCCCGGCGTGCCTCCCGGCCCCCTCCCGGCGGCTGCCCAGACCTCCTCGAGCAAGCTGCAGAGACCACACCCCCGTGAGCCTCGACCTCCTCCTCCCTCTCCCTCGTCGGCGTTCCCCCCCCCCTCGGTCCCCTCCGGTCCCCTCCGACCGCCCAGCCAGGCTCAGCCGCCCCTCCCCGTTCCCCTCTCGCCCGGGCGGATCCGACCCGAGGCCTCGGCGGCCCGCGCCCCGACCCACCGTGCCCTCCTCTCCCCTTTCCTTCTCCTCCCGTCGGCGACCTAAATCGGCGTTAGCCTGAGCCCAGCCCCAGCTCCCGATCCCCCCTTCTCCAGGAGCCGCCACCGGCCTCCGTCGCCCCCCTCACCGTCGCTCGCTTGCCCGGCCAGGCGTGGCCGTGTAACCAGCCACTGGCCGCCCAGCCCGATCCGCCGGTGGTGCCCCCACCAGGGCGGGTCTGCCGGATCGAGGCGACACCATAACCCCACCATGGCGCCCTTTTGGTTAGGCCACGTGACAGACGGGGCCCCACCCCATCATTAAGCGAAAAGGATGTTTTAATTAAGCGAAGCGAAAAATGAATTAAAAGTAATTAAACTAATTAACTAAATAATTAATTAATTAATTAATTGGATAATTAATTAATCTAATTAATTCGGATTAGTTAAACCTAATCATTAGCTAATTAATTGGGTAATTAATTAAACTAATTAATCTGGTTTAATTAATACTAATCATTAGTTAACAATTAACTAAGATTAATTAATCGATTAGGTTAATTAAGCTAATAGTGTATGACATGCAGGGACCCACTGGCGGGGTTGACTTGAGTCAACCACATTGGTGATAACGTCGGCATGACCTCATCTTGATGTCATAAATGCTTTCGAAATTAATTAAATAATTAATTAAAATTCCAGAAATTAATAAAACCTTTTATAATTCATAACTTTTAATCCGTGGCGGTTAAAATATTTTCAACATGAAAGTTGCTCGAGCAGCGAGGCGGTTCGGATCGCGATCCGTTCGTCCACCGCCGTCTCTAACCTATCGAACCTGCAAACTTTCTCCTCGGTTCATCATGTGAGCGTCCGGAGCAGGATAACTTCCGGATGCTTTCCCCTAAACCGGTACCCTTCTTACCACGTTAGAACACGCCTAGCATCGCTTCTTGGCATGTCATGCATCGTTATGCATCTGTTATCGTGTATTCATTGTTTCTTCCCCTCTTCTCTTGGTGAACTCTGAGACCGGCCAGCTGCGGTGGCAGTTCGACTACGATCTTGTGATCACTCTCTCTTGCGAGCAACCAGGCAAGCCCCCTTTGATCATCCCGATATCGCCCATTCTATTCTCTCATGCTTGCACTAGATTTTACTCTTGTTATTGTTGCTCCTATTACATTGCATAGCTTTGTTTATTGTAACCTGCTTTTGTTACCTACACCTTATCCTAAAGCTGCTTAGTATAGGTTGGTTAGAGACCCATCGGTGACCCCACCTTGTCCTTGTTGCCCTGCTTCATCATTGAAGACCGATCAGCGGGATGGGAGACCGAGCCCGACACGCACATCACTCCCCTTAGTTGCTCGACACTACTAGGTTACTATCGAGTCTGGGGTGAAACCTCTGCGACACCGATATTAACCCTATAGTATAGTTATCCGGTTGTGGTCATCGAGGTGATTTCCTCTTTAACCACTTCGATCGACTACTGTCGTGCAACCCCTCAAGTGTGGACCTCGGTGAATCCTCTTATGTTCACCTTGCGACTACATTGAGTGGAATACACGGGTGATTCCTCGTGTTTTCCCTTGATGTTTGGACTCACGGTTACTTGGTATTACCTCTGTTACTTGGAAAGGCAGGTTGACCACGAGTGGTACCAGCGTGTAATGCGAGTGATGTGGAGCGGGTTGACTGGAGGTGCCGCGAGATAATTACGGCGTGGCGGGCATTCCTAGCCCTTGCCGCAAGTCCTCGAGGCAGAACAGCGAGGTCACATCTTCGTGAGTTACGCTTGTTACCGCGTTCCTAATCCACTCGATTTGGATATTTGATCAGAGGGCCTCGGCTGATAGCACTAACCATCCGTGGGCTAAGTATGGGCGTTCTGCGTCGTATACATCAGCGAAGCTTATTAGGCGTCGGCGTCGGGCCGGCCTTGCGCCGGATTAGGCTGGAGCGCTGTTAGGCTAGATGCCTTCGGCCGCCCTCATAGCGTCTTGAGGAGTTCGGGGAGATGGCCCATGACCCACAGGGGCATAGGTTTAGTCCGGCGTCTGGCCTCTCTATTAAGCCTAGGTCGGGTTGCGGCGTATTGTTTGACGAGGCGGGCATGACCACAGAAAGTGTGTCGGCGGAGTTAAGCGGCGTGGTGGGTAAGTTGGTGCACCCTGCGGTGAAGAAACTTCTGTCGATAGCACATCCTCTGATGGCGGACGCTTGGAGTTGTATCGATCGATACAACTAGAGCTGGTTACTTGAGATGAGACATGTATATGAGCTTTGGATTGTGATGATAAGCTGGATAGTATGGCTCAGGGATTTCTTTCTCGCGAGGTCGAGAAAGGATCTCTGGCGAGTTGATAACACTTCTGCTACTTTAAGTTATGTTACTCTACTCCCTCTTGTTTGCTGCAAGATGGTGGTTTCGAAGATGCTAGTCTTCGTTAGGACTAAACCTTCTCTCTATTACGGCATTCTGCGATTCAGTCCTTGATATGGCCTTTACATATATCCTTGCATATGTAGTGTAGCTCCTTGCTTGCAGTACTTTGGATGAGTACTCACGGTTGCCTTGTTCCCCTTTTCCCTATCTCTATTCGATTGCTGCAATCGGGCGATGGAACCGGGATCGAGCATACCGCCTCGGCGACTACTACTCGGGCGCCTACTACTACGTGCAGCCCGGCGGCGACCGGGAGTGACCTAGGAGGATCCCGGCGGGAGGCTGTCCTCTTCGATCTGTATCCCGGTTTGTGCTAGCCATCTTATGGCACCTTGTTTAACTTATATACGTACTCGGATATTGTTGCTTCCATTGGCTCGTCTATGATCGAGCACTTGTATTCGAGCCCTCGAGGCCCTGGCTTGTAATATGATGCTTGTATGACTTATTTTATTTGTAGAGTTGTGTTGTGATATCTTCCGTGAGTCCTTGATCTTGATCGTACACATTTGCGTGCATGATTAGTGTCTGATTGAATCGAAGCGTCTGAGATTAATATCGAGCCATTTGCTGTGAAAACCCTTTCCAACTCCTTGGCGAAGTCGAGTCTAGACATTGCAAAACTTTTACTAACATGGCTGTGTGTCTTATGGGCTGCGTCGCCATTAGGTGGTATTAGGATCTTTTACTCCTCGATCTTTACTGCAGGATTACGAACTCTCTTCTATTCGGGTTAAGCGATTTTGTTAAAAACAACACTAACTTTAGGTTCTATAAGTACTTTCTCCGGAGAGCCCTCACTTGAGATGGTGATATGCGCTAATCGGAAGATTCGAAGATACTATCGATGTCCTCTCGAGCCTTGTGCTCATCACTTATGCTATTCGACCACCGATAAATCCGTATGGATTACTACTTACTTGCCATTCATCGATCACCCCGGTGATCTTGTTATTACAAGATACCCGAAGTTTTCTCTATTGATCGAGAATACTTTGTGCCTCTGCCTAGCAGTTCTTTGCCACATGAATACCCCTTCAAATAAATCCTCGCACTTGTCGGTATCCGCTCATTCCTGTTGTTCATGTGTTACACAAAATTCTTCAAAATACTATTCGATCTCCGAGAATCCTCTGGAGCCTTTGGCTCTTGAAATTCTTGTTTGCTTGCATTATGGTTAACCCATAAGTCTCGTAGCCATATTGACATTCCTTGTCATTATCATTTTAGATGCATTGACTCAATATGTTTGCGAATACCATAATCATCATTGATTCTTATAAGTTACCTTTACGGCTGAGCTGCCATTCTTTTAACGGAATTGGTTCTTGACCAATCCAATTGCCGTTGATTGTACCCTAAGGCTATTCAACTTATCCACCCCTAAATCGAGCATTGCTTGATCCCTTGTTTTAGAATCATAATTCATTTGCATTTGACAATTGAGTTAGTCGTTGTTTCTATAATTTGATCTCCTTGCATTCTTCTTCCTCTAGATGAGTCTTGATGCTCATCGGATCCTTGTGGACCACGGATCCTTTGTTGGATTTTATCGACAGCGCCCTTCATATTCAATAACCTTGTGAGCTTTTCCTCGATACATAATGCCTTTGGTAAATTGCATCCTTCCTTTTGCCAACCATGCTCCGCTTTCGAGCTAGTGGTATTTACTATTGAAGCTTGTGGTATATGTTTCCGTGTTACCTGCGGGTTGAACCTATGCCTTCCTTTATATGTGTGAACTCGGAAGTTTACAGAGTCATACTCATCGGTATTTCACGGTACAACTTTCAACACTAATGCCTTTATCGGGCGAAAGTGAATGGAAGGGTATGCATTGGAAAAGTGGGAGTCGACCTTGAACTTTGTGTTCATGCCCATGGACACGATGTAGATCTTATCATTAAAACTTCTCTTAAATCAATTATTCCTTTGGTATAAGTTCATCTTATATCGGGATCGGCCTTTTGCAATCGTGGTTCCGACCATGATTGTTCTTCTTCGATCTCATTTCTCGGACAAGTTAAAACAATTGTCTCCTATGGATCAATACACCAGTCCAACCTTTACTTTGATCTTGTGTAGAGTATTACCCCACAGTATCTCGAGATTGTCATGGAACGCATAACTTTTATGAGTTCTTGGTGCTACCTTCCCATGATTCCAATTTTTCACGGCCTCGAGTTTTAAACACTCAAAGACACCGATAAATGAACGAGTCCGCTTTCACGGTTCAACAACTCTTCGATGAGCTTCTATAAGTACGAGTTGGTACCCGATCACGCCGTTCCTAGCCTGTTTGGCTATATCGTTGTCGTGATGATTTTAAGCTGTACTACCGTTCCTTCTTCACGGAACACAATTTTCGACGGTGAATTAACCTTCGTCGATCCTCATCGTCTTATCATTTCACCTTGGACAACAAGCTTGGTATCGAGTTTGTGTCGTACCCTTAGTTCTAATAACCTTTCACGTCGGCATTACTTTGACTTGATGTCGTCACCGATCGATTACATCTTCATGAAGTCACTTTCGACAATTGTGTCGTGATCACCAACATTCGAGCTCATCCGGGATATCAAGCTGAAATCATGATGAGAAATACCATCCTTGCCCTTGATGATTTGCATTATCATCGACCACTTTATTGCCTTCCACCAACACAAGCTTGTTCATGTTTGGTGTTATACCTTGAGTTCCTTGCTACCCAGCGATCGTTCTTCTTTACCTTGGAGTATTACCATCTTAAGAAATTCTTGGTATTGAGATGCTTCTCACCATCACCATTCTTTCTTGGTCCCAGCGTTGCTTCCAACGGTGTACCAACAAGTGAGCGATCTTGTTTGAATTCTGCCCTTCTAGCAAGCCTCTTGCTTTGAAGTGAAATTCTCGGACTATCGATTATTAAAACACCATTACGACATTGATCGTGCAACCCAACCCATCAGTAGCACCTTTCAACCAATGTTTACTTGTGTATGTTTTCCTCGAGCATACTTCCTTGTATCATTTGATCCGACAAATGTTATCTCCTTGTTCATTTAAATGTAGGAGTCTATCTTTTGGGAGTCTCGGTGAATTGTCGTTGAGTTCACGAAACCTCCTTGTCCTCTCCTTGGGTTAATGATGGACTCTTGTTAGCAGGAATCACATCATAGTTCATTTCCCGAGAATCTTACAAGGTCATCTCGTCAACTTGCGTTGCACCTTTTCTTCTCGGTATCCTAAGCACGAGGTATCCGACACCAATCGGATCTGAATCTCGGTCGGATATGATGGTTGGGACGACTTTCAAGAGTTATGATGTTGATACTTTGATGACCTGGTAGCATGATGTCATGCCTACTTTTGGTGGAGGACCTATCATTATAGTTTCCTTTTCAGCGGGGTTATCCGATTCATCCATGAGGAAATTGTAAGACTTATTCTACGAGTTATTCTGATGAATCCTTCGTGATTCCAAGTCGATCTTCACACGAAGACCATGTCAATGCTATCTCGAAGCATGTACGTGATACTCTAATTTTCAACAAGAACATTCTAAGCCCAATGCTAAATGTTTCTTGCTCAATTATCCGAACACCGTTGTTTGGGTATTATCATGAAATTTCTCTCCCCTTACCTAAAGGGTTTTCTACATTATCTCCTATCGTGGATATCTTGCTGCTTATCCTTGGGAAGGATATACCCACGAAATATGTGTTTAAACACATTTTCCTTTCCATTATTCGGTTTAACCTAATGATCACATTTTCCTTTCCATGGGTGCATTTGACCCTTCTTGTGACCTATATAATCTAGCGGTGATAATCCCACCTTGGTTAAGCACCTCGTTGTACCACTCTGTAAGTAAGACCCTATTACTATTGTTGATGACATTAGGTAACCACCGATGGGCGAGAACCTTGCCTATTGGTCGCCTCGTTCAACGAGCAGGAAAATGGTTCTCTTCGTCTCTAGCCTTAGATTATCGTAACCAGGACCTTTCCCCTTGCTCCCTCTTAAATCTCGGGGCCAGATTTCTTGTAATGGAGGAGATTTATACTTGCCGGATGGTTTTACCTTGATAAACCCCGGTTACATTAAGTTTCTAATCGTTGCTTGAATCTGTCAAAAAAATAAAAATGAATAAATCTGGGAGGATAAACCCCCACCCGGCCCACCAGCCCGGGCCCCCCTCCCATCCCCCTTGGCCCATCTTCTCCCCCCAGGCCCATTGCTTTGGCCACCAGGCCAGCCAGCCGACCACTTCCCTCTCCTTACCCACCCAGGGGAACCCTAGTTCCCCAACCGCCCTCTCTCCCCTCCGCCTCCTCGCCCCTCCCAGGCCGATCTGGATCGGGCAGGCCTCCTAAACAACCTCCCGTCGTGATCCCCCCCGCCGCCGTTTCCCCCATGGCCCCCGCCCCCGTTCCTCCCTCCTCCTCCGCCGCCCAGGCAAGCCCCTCCCTCCCCTCATGCGCCTCCCCAGCCCGGCCAGCGACAGCAGTGATCCGGCTCAGCCTCGCCCCCTCGTGGCGTGCCTCCCGGCCCCCCTCCCGGCTGCCCAGGCCTCCCTCGAGCAAACTGCCGAGACCACACCCCCACGTGAGCCTCGACCTCCTCCTCCCTCTCCCTCGTCGGCGTTCGCCCCCCTCCGGTCCCCTCAGGTCCCCTCCGACCCGCCCAAGCCAGGCTCAGCCGCGCCCTCCCGTTCCCCTCTCGCCCGGGCGGATCCGACCCGAGGCCTCGGCGGCCCGGCGCCCGGCCACCGTGCCCTCCCTCTCCCTTTCCTTCTCCTCCCCGTCAGTGACCTAAATCGTGACGTTAGTGTGAGCCCAGGCCCAGCTCCCGATCCCCCTTCTCCAGAGCCCGCCCCCGCCTCCGTCGCCCCCCCCCTCACGGCGTCGCTCGCCCAGCCCGTGGCGGCCAGCCAAGTAACCGGCCACCCAGCCGCCCAGCGCCCGATCCGCCGGTGGTCGCCCCACAACCAGGCAGGTCTGCCCGGATCGGGCGGCACCATAACCCCCCAGGCGCCACTTTTTGTTAGGCCACGTGACAGCGACGGGGCCCCACCCCATCATTAAGCGAAAAGGATGTTTTAATTAAGCGAAGCGAAAAATGAATTAAAAGTAATTAAACTAATTAACTAAATAATTAATTAATTAATTAATTGGATAATTAATTAATCTAATTAATTCTGGATTAGTTAAACCTAATCATTAGCTAATTAATTGGGTAATTAATTAAACTAATTAATCTGGTTTAATTAATACTAATCATTAGTTAACAATTAACTAAGATTAATTAATCGATTAGGTTAATTAAGCTAATAGTGTATGACATGGGGACCCACTGGCGAGGTTGACTTGGTCAACCACATTGTTGTGATAACGTCGGCATGACCTCATCTTGATGTCATAAATGCTTTTCGAAATTAATTAAATAATTAATTAAAATTCCAGAAATTAATAAAACCTTTTATAATTCATAACTTTTAATCCGTGGCGGATTAAAATATTTTCAACATGAAAGTTGCTCGAGCAGCGAGGCGGTTCGGATCGCGGATCCGTTAGTCCACCGCACGTCTCTAACCTACTCGAACCTGCAAACTTTCTCCTCGGTTCATCATGTAAGAGCGTCCGGAACAGGATAACTTCCGGATGCTTTCCCCTAAACCGTACCCTTCTTACCACGTTAGAACACGCCTAGCATCGCTTCTTGGCATGTCATGCATCGTTATGCATCATTATCGTGTATTCATTGTTTCTTCCCCTCTTCTCTTGATAGACTACTGAGACCCGGCTGCGGTAGCGGTTCGACTCTGATCTTGTGATCACTCTCTCTTGCGAGCAACCGGGCAAGCCCCTTTTGATCATCCGATATCGCCCATTCTATTCTCTCATGCTTGCACTAGATTTTACTCTTTATTATTGTTGCTCCTATTACATTGCATAGCTTTGTTTATTGTAACTTGCTTTTGTTACCTACACCTTATCCTAAAGCTGCTTAGTATAGGTTGGTTAGAGACCCATCGATGACCCCACCTTGTCCTTGTTGCCTGCTTCATCATTGAAGACCGATCAGCGGGATCGGAGACCAGGCCCGACACGCACATCACTCCCCTTAGTTGCTCGACACTACTAGGTTACTATCAGTCTGGGGTGAAACCTCTGCACACTTGATATTAACCCTATAGTATAGTTATCCGGTTGTGGTCATCGGTGATTTCCTCTTTAACCACTTCGATCGACTCATCGTGCAACCCCTCAAGTGTGGACCTCGGGTGAATCCTCTTATGTTCACCTTGGCGACTACATTGAGTGGAATACACGGGTGATTCCTCGTGTTTTCCCTTGATGTTTGGACTCACGGTTACTTGGACTATTACCTCATTACTTGGAAAGGCGGGTTGACCACGAGTGGTACCAGCGTGTAGTGCAGTGATGTGGAGCGGGTTGACTGGAGGGTGCCAGCGAGATAATTACGGGCGTGGCGGGCATTCCTAGCCCTTGCGCAAGTCCTCGAGGCAGAACAGCAGGGTCACATCTTCGTGAGTTACGCTTGTTACCGCGTTCCTAATCCACTCGATTTGGATATTTGATCCGAGGGCCTCGGCTGATAGCACTAACCATCACGTGGGCTAAGTATGGGCGTTCTGCGTCGTATACATCAGCGAAGCTTATTAGGCGTCGGCGTCCAGACGCCTGGCGGATTAAGCTGGAGCACTGTTAGGCTAGGTGCGCTTCGGCCGCCCTACGCGTCTGGGGAGTTCGGGGAGATGGCCCATGACCCACAGGGGCATAGGTTTAGTCGGCGTCTGGCCTCTCTATTAAGCCTAGGTCGGGTTGCGGCGTATTGTTTGGCCGAGGCGGGCATGACCACAGAAAGTGTGTCGGCGGAGTTAAGCGGCGTGGTGGGTAAGTTGGTGCACCCTGCAGTGAAGAAAACTTCTGTCGATAGCACATCCTCTGCAGACGCTTGGAGTTGTATCGATCGATACAACTAGAACTGGATTACTGAGATGAGACATGTATATGAGCTTTGGATTGTGATGATAAGCTGGATAGTATGGCTCAGGATTTCTTTCTCGCGAGGGGTCGAGAAAGGATCTCTGGCGAGGTTGATAACACTTCTTGCTACTTTAAGTTATGTTACTCTACTCCCTCTTGTTTGCTGCAAGATGGTGGTTTCGAAGATGCTAGTCTTCGTTAGGACTAAACCTTCTCTCTATTACGGCATTCTGCGATTCGGTCCTTGATATGGCCTTTACATATATCCTTGCATATGTAGTGTAGCTCCTTGCTTGAGTACTTTGGATGAGTACTCACGGTTGCCTTATTCCCCTTTTCCCTATCTCTATTCGATTCTGCAATCAGAGCGATGGAGACCAGGATCGAGCGCCACCGCCTCTGCGACTACTACTCGGGCGCCTACTACTCGTGCAGCCAGCGGCGCGACCGGGAGTGACCTAGGAGGATCCCGAGGCGGGAGGCCTGTCCTCTTCGATCTGTATCCCAGTTTGTGCTAGCCATCTTATGGCACCTTGTTTAACTTATGCGTACTCAGATATTGTTGCTTCCGCTGGCTCGTCTATGATCGAGCACTTGTATTCGAGCCCTCGAGGCCCTGGCTTGTAATATGATGCTTGTATGACTTATTTTATTTGTAGAGTTGTGTTGTGATATCTTCCGTGAGTCCTTGATCTTGATCGTACACATTTGCGTGCATGATTAGTGTCTGATTGAATCGGCGTCACACCTACTCTCCGATATATATAATCCTAAGACTCAAAACATTTTCCATTCTAGACTCAACAACGTCGACAAGCAATCAAGTAGGGGCTCCTAAGTGGGAAGGCTCGATTACCAAGCTATGCGCCCGATGCAGCTATATCTCCCGCGATGTCGAGCACGACTTAGAGGCATAACCGCATTGAAAGCAATGTCATAAGTGAGGTAATCTTCACACAACCCATGTAATAATTAAGGAAAGATACATAGTTGGCTTCGATTAGCCACTTCACACGATACATAAATAAACATCCATCATTGAGTACACTCAAGGTCCGACTACGGAACCAAAATAAAAGAAGATACCCCAAATGCTAACAGGATCCCGAATCGTCCCAGCTGGGCACCACTCTGATCATCTGGAAGCGACACATAATGCGACCACGTTCCTCGTCGAACTCCCACTTGAGCTCGGTGGAATCACCTGCAGCCTCATCGGAACCTGCAAGCTGTGTTTGGAAGTATCACATGAGTCAGGGGACTCAGCAATCTCACACCAGCGAGATCAAGACTATTTAAGCTTATAGGAAGGACGAGTAGTAAAGTGGAGCTGCAGCAGCGACTAGCATTTAAGGTGGCTACTTCGCAAAAAGAAGCGAGAGAGAAGCAAAGCGGTCGTGAAACTAGTAGTGATCAAGAAGTGATCCTAAACTACTTCGTCGGACATAACTCCAACACCGTGTTCACTTCCGGACTCCATGAGAAGAGACCATCACAGTTACACCTTGATTGATGTGTATTTTATTGAGGTCCACTTTAGGTTTTCTACAACGGACATTAACAAATTCCCATCGCCTCATAACCATGAGACACGGCTTTGAAAGATATTACCTGCGGGGTGTCCCAACAGCCCATTATAAGCTCTCACGGTCAGCGAAGGATATTCCTTCTCTGGGAAGACCGATCAATCTCGGAATCCCGGACTACAAGACATCTCGGCAGACAATAAAACAAAACCAGCAAAGCCGCCCGGATGTGCCGACAAATCCTGATAGGAGCTGCACATATCTCGGTCTCGAGGCACACGGATTGTCCAAGCTTCCGGTGAAGCCAACCCGAGTTGCCCCAGGTATGCCGTGGCGACGATTTGGACCAACACTCGAAGGAGCAACGGCGGGGTTAAAATAAAGATGACCCTTGAGTCTGCAGAACCCAAGGAAAAAAGGCTTAGGTGACAAATGGTAAAACCAATGTTGGGCCTTCTTTGGAAAAGTCTTATTCAAAGCGAACTGTCAAGGGGTCCCATAAATCACCCAACCGTGTAAGGAGCGAAATCAAGGAACATAACACGGTATGGCGGAAACTAGGGTGGCAAAGTGGAACAAAACACCGGGCATAAGGCCGAGCCTTCCACCCTTTACCAAGTATATAGATGCATTAATTATAGCAGATAGATATTGTGATATCCCAACAAATAAACATGTTCAACAAGGAACAACATCTCCATGTTCAACAAGGAACAAACTTCACTTCTGCAACTAACAGCGCTATAAGAGGTGAGCAAAGCGGTAACATAGCCAATCAGCGGTTTGCTAGGAAAGGATGGTTAGGGGCTGACATGGCAATATGGGTGGCATGATATAGCAAGTGGTAGGCATCGCAGCATAGGCATAGCAAAAGAAGCGAGCAACTAGCATAGCAAAGATAGAAGTGATTTCGAGGTATGGTCATCTTGCACGCAATGTTCTCGAGTTGTCGAAAGCTTGATCCTCGAAAGCGTTCTCAACAGGCTCCTCGTTCACGTACTCGTCTCCCGACTCTACCCAAAACAACAACACAAACAAAGGAACCACAATAAATCACGGTGCAATGCACAATCAACATGATGCAAAACATGACATGATATGCATGATGAGGTATGCAATGCTTATGTGCGCTCCGGAAGGTAAATGATGAACCAGGCATCAACTTGGCAAACCAAGCATGCCACTGGAAAGATGAGATGATTTCGGTTGAAATCGATATAAAGATCACCGGAATCGGATGCACGGTTTGCAAATGGCAAGCAAAACAAGAATGGCGCAAATCTGCCATTAACAGCATGATGCCACTTTGCAAGCAACAAATAATTAAGCTACTGCACCCAAACGTAACAACAAAGCACATGGCAGTGATCTACACATGATGCTCGACAAAAGATGAGCACTGAGCCACGGCTAGTTCACATCATATCAGGTTCAAACAAGCATGGCAAAAATGCTCAAAGTAACAGGCTGGACATGGCAAAAACAGTAACAGGTTGCAATGTTCAGAGCATCAAAACTACATGCTACAAGAACTTAAAATAGCAAAACAAGGCATGGCATGAATCTACTCAAAGCCTATTTCAAAAGTCCTTACTGACCATAAGCCAAAAGGACTAGAAAATATAGTAACACCCATGTCAATATCGAAAGTCTTGTTAACAGATTCAGCAACATGACATGTCAAAACTGATAACGAGATGGCATGTTAACAAGCTCAATGCACTCACTACAGAGCCTCAAATGATAAACTAAGCATACATACATCAAGAAGACCTGACATAGAAGACATACATGGCAAGAACACTAACATAGCATATATGGATCAACCACAACAAGCTAGGCAAAATTGAATAACACGTATACAATCTGCCAGGAAACATTTGGTAGCAAAAGTAGAGCTCGAATGAGTCAAGCTATGGCATCCATAATTGCAAACAAAGGCATGGATGGATAGAGCAAGTCATGCTTTACAAAACACCCTTACTGAAGTATCTCAAAATATGCATAGATCTCTCGGTATCAACAAGTAAACATGGCATCAAAATCAGCTAAAACAGGGCTGAAATCAGCAACATTAGGACACCTACTTTGCATGCTTGTGCTAGTCACCACATAGATCACAAAAATACATGGCATATACCCCTGGAAAGATGACATGGCATTTTACAAAACACATGTAGGACTCAAATCCATAGGGTGCACATATTAATCATAGCAAAAATAACAAAAGTGCAACTCTGATAAAAATCAGAAACTATCAGCACATTGCACTCTTCCAACAGCATTTCGGGCATCAAGATGAGCTCAAATGAAAATGATGCAATGGAATGAAATGATCTACTCTTGAGACGAACATTTTGACATATTATCTGTGAAAAATGGATCTCGGATGCGAAGATATAGCAAGTTGAATATTGCACAAAATTACAAAGATTTATGACTTAGAAAAAGGGGAGGAGAGAGGGCAGCGGCGTGGATCGAGGCGGATCGATCGGATCGGGCGGATCGGCTGCTCTGTGACAGAGCCAGACTCAGCGAGGAGGGCCTTGGTGAGGTCGGCGGCCGGCAGTCGGTGGTGGCGGAGGTCGAGGCCCAGCGCCCATGTGTGTGAGCCAGCAGTTAGAGCGGCAGTGGCGCCCGGCCTGCAGCCGGGCTGGCGGCAGTGTCGCCAGGAGGCAGGCCTTGGAGGCCGAGGAGGCCAGGCGTGGGCTGTGTGTGTGAGGTCAGTGGGCCGGAGGGCCCGCCTGAGACCTCATGAACCCAGCAGGTCAGCCCAGTGGTGGGGCTCATGCGTGGTGTGTGAGGAGGTCAGGCGTGAGCGGACGTGTCGGCCGTCCGGATTCGTCCGTGTGTGAAGGGGCTGAGGAGACTAGGGTTCGTCCGGTTTGGGAAGGACCTATATTTATAGGTAGAGGAGCTAGGAGAGTCAAATGAGGTGTAGTTTTCGCCCACGATCGTGATCGAGCGACGGAGAGCATGGAGGTGACTTAGATGGGTTATTGGGCTGTTTTGAAGGGGTGTTGGGCTGCAACTTAAAAGAGGCCTTTCTTGAGAGTCAGTTAACCGTTGGAGTACCAACGAGCTCAAATGACCGAAACTTGACGGTGGTCTCGGGTGTTATACCAAGGCCACTAGACAAACCTCGGTCCATTTCGAGACGGTTTAATACCCTTTACGGAAAAAGCGTAAAAGGACGCCGGGGAGATAGGAGTGTCGGATTGCAAAAGCGGACTCGGGAAAATGCTCGGAATCATGAGGCGAACACGTATGCAAATCGATGCACATGATGACATAATATAAAATGCATGACATGGACAAAATGCAAAAAGAAGAAAACCCGACCACGGAGGAATATCATATATCAATGCGAAAATGGCAAGAGTGGAGTTACAAATATGGAAATGTACTACGGGGTGTTCTGAAGAATCTTGGTTTAGGGAAAACATCAGGAAGTTATCCGGTTCAGGACGTCTGTCAGACGGATGAACCGGAGAGGAAAGTTTGCGGAGTTCGATAGAGTTAGGGCTGTGTGGTGGGCGAGCGCAATTGCGTGTCGGATTCGTCTCGTCGTTACGAGCAACTTTCATGTTGAAATTATTTTAATCCGGTTTGGATTAAAAGATATGATTTTAAAAGATTATATTAATTTCTGGAATTTAATTAATTATTTAATTAATTTCGAAAATGCATTTATGACATCGGCATGATGTCATCTTGGCGATCATCGATCAACGAGGTTGGTGAGTCAACTCTGACAGTGGGTCCGCATGTCATTCACTAATGACTAATTAACCTAATCAGATTTAATTAACATGACTTAATTAAGTTAATTAATGATTAGGGTT
Organism: Aegilops longissima; assembly: GCA_021605205.1. Taxonomy (NCBI): domain Eukaryota; kingdom Viridiplantae; phylum Streptophyta; class Magnoliopsida; order Poales; family Poaceae; genus Aegilops; species Aegilops longissima. The sequence continues at coordinate 139,089,703 of CM038676.1, read as the reverse complement.
AATTAATTCAGAATTAATTAGTTTAATTAATTACTCAATTAATTAATTAATTAATTAGTTAGTTAATTAATTTATATTCATTTTCATTTTGTTTTATTACATTTTTTAATTAAAAGCGTTCTTTTTGTTTTTTTTGGGGTGGGGCCCCATCGGTGGCAAAGGCCGTCAGGCGAGTGGGTAGCGAGGCGATGCCCGAGCAGGCTCGATCGAGGCGGTCGAGGCGCGACCAGGCGATCAGGCGCCCGAGGCCACTGAGGCCGCTGGCCGAGAAACCTGGCGCCCGGCCGGCAGCAGCAGCCCGTGCGGCGAAATGGCAGCGAGGTGGTGGTTGAGGCCGGGGCAGCCGTCTGAGAAAAAGCGAGGCTCGAGGCGAGGTTGGGGGCGCAGCCGGCGCGGATCGCCGTCGGAGGAAGGAAGGAGAGGAGCCATCACGGTGGCGGGGCAGTCGGGTTCCTGGCCCGGATCCAGCGAGGAAGGAGAGGAGCAGGCGCGGTCTTGTAGCCCATGCAGACGAGCAGCAACAGGGCGGTCAGGGGCCCTGGCGACGAAGGGGAGAGGCGCCAGGGGGATCGGTCTGTGTTGGCCGGAACCCGTCGCCGGGGAGGGGAAGAGGAGAGCCTCACGAAGTCGGGTCTCGATGCAGGCTCGATGGGGCGGCGATGACCGTCGGGGAGGAGTCGGGTGAAAGCGCCCTCGATCGGCTATATCTCCCGTGTCGAAGCCGACTTAGAGCATAACGCATTGAAAGCAATGTCATAAGTGAGGTAATCTTCACACAACCCATGTAATACATAAGGGAAAAAAGATACATAGTTGGCTTACAATCGCCACTTCACACAATACATGAGTAAAACATTACATCATACGAGATACAATCAAGGTCCGACTCACGGAACCAAAATAAAAAGACTACCCCAAATGCTACGGATCCCGATCGTCCCAAGCTGAGCTCCACTCTTGATTGGTGAAGCGAAACAACACAATGAACAAGATCTTCATCGAGCTCCTCCTTGAGCTCGGGTGCATCACACCTGCGGTTTCATCGGCACTGCAAACTGGTTTTGGAAGTATCTGTGAGTCACGGGGACTCAGCAATCTCACACCCATGAGATCAAGACTATTTAAGCTTAAAGGTAGGGCAAGGTAGTGAGGTGGAGCTGCAGCAAGCGACTAGCATATATGGTGGCTAACATACATAAATGAGGCGAGAAGAGAGGCAAAAGCGGGTCGAACAACTATGATCAAGAAGTGATCTGAAACTACTTCGTCAAACATAACTCCAACACCGTGTTCACTTCCGGACTCCGCCGAGAAGAGACCATCAGAGTTACACCTTGATTGGTGTATTTTAATTAAGATCCACCGGGTTTTCTACAACGGACATTAACAAATTCCATCGCCACATAACATGAGGCACGGCTTTGAAAGTTCAAACCTGCGAGGGTGTCCCAACAGCCCATGATAAGCTCTCGCGATCAGCGAAGGATATTCCTTCTCCCGGGAAGACCGATCGTCTCGGAATCCGGCTACAAGACATTCACAGCAATAAAACAAGACCAGCAAGACCGCCCGATCGCCGACAATCCGATAGGAGCTGCACATATCTCGTTCTCGAGGCAACACGGATGAGACAGGCTCTGAGTAAAACCAACCCTCAAGTTGCCCCAAGGTGGCCCCTTGACTCGTTCGGACCAGCACTTAGAAAGCAACTGGTCGGGGGCTAAATAAAGATGACCCTTGGGCTCCGAGCCCAAGGAAAAAAAGGCATAGGTGAGGCAAATGGTAAAACCAATGTTGGGCCTTCTTTGGAAAAGTCTTATTCAAAGCGAACTGTCAAGGGGTCCCATAAATCACCCGACCCGCGTTAGGGGCGCAAAATCAGGGAACATAACACGGTATGGCGGAAACTAGAGCGGCAAGAGTGGAACAAAACACCGGGCATAAGGCCGAGCCTTCCACCCTTTACCAAGTATATAGATGCATTAATTAAATAAGATATATTGTGATATCCCAACAAGTAAACATGTTCAACAAGGAACAACATCTCCATGTTCAACAAGGAACAAACTTCATCTTCACCTGCAACTAACAAGCGCTATAAGAGGGCTGAGCAAAGCGGTAACATAGCCAAACAACGGTTTGCTAGGAAAGGATGGTTAGAGGTTTGACATGGCAATGTGGGTGGCATGATATAGCAAGTGGTAGGCATCGTAGCATAGGCATAGCAAAAAAGCGAGCAACTAGGCGAAGATAGTAGTGATTTCGAGGTATGGTCATCTTGCCGAAATCCATAAGGAAGAAAAACGAGTCCATGAAGAAGACAAGCAGACGAAGTCGAATGAATCCTCACAACTCGAGCGGAACGAAATAGCGAGAAAAGCAAACGGAAATAAAAATCAGAAACTATCAGCACATTGCACTCTTCCAACAGCATTTCGGGCATCAAGATGAGCTCAAATGAAAATGATGCAATGGAATGAAATGATCTACTCTTGAGACGAACATTTTGACATATTATCTTGAAAAATGGATCTCGGATGAAGATATAGCAGTTGAATATTACAAAATTACAAAAGATTTATGACTTAGAAAAAAAGGGGGGAGGAGAGATGTGGCGCGTGGATCGAGGCGGATCGTCGGATCGGGCGGATCGGCTTGGGAAGGGCCAACTCGCGAGGAGGGCCGCCCGGAGTCGGCGGCCGGTCGTGGTTGGGGAGGCGGCCCAATGGGGGGCCCATTAGAGCCCAGCCGGGTTGGGGCGGGGGCCGGGGCGGCCGGAGCGGGAGGGGGGTGGGTGGGGGGGTCAGTGGGCGGAGGGCCCGGCCCTCAGAACCCCCGTGAAGTGGTAAGGGCTCATGGTGTGTGAGAGGTCAGGGTGGGGGCGTGTCGGCCGGGTTCGTCCGTGTTGAAGGGGGGGAGACTAGGGTTCGTCCGGTTTGGGAAGGACCTATATTTATAGGTAGGGGCTAGGAGGTCAAATGAGGTGTAGTTTTCCCCACGATCGTGATCGAGAGCCGGAAGCATGGAGGTGACTTAGATGGGTTATTGGGCTGTTTTGAAGGGGTGTTGGGCTGCAACAAAAAAGGGCCTTTTTGAGGTCAGTTAGTTGGAGTACCAAGGAGCTCAAATGACCGAAACTTGACGGTGGTCTGGGTGTTATACCAAGGCCACTAGACAAACCTCGGTCCATTTGAGCGGTTTAATACCCTCGGAAAAAGCGTAAAAGGACGCGGGGAGATAGGGTGTCGGTTGCAAAAGCGGACTCGGGAAAATGCTCGGAATCATGAGGCGAACACGTATCTCGATGCACATGATGACATAATATAAAATGCATGACATGGACAAAATGCAAAAAGAAAAAACCCGACCACGGAGGAATATCATATATCAATGAAAATGGCAAATGAATTACAAATATGGAAATGTACTGGGTTTCTGAAGTCTGGTTTGGGAAAACATCGGAAGTTATCCGGTTCGGACGTCTTCAGACGGATGGGAAGGAAATTTAGTTCGATAGGTTAGGGCTGTGGGTGGGCCGGCAATTGCGTTCCGGATTCTCTCGTTGAGCAACTTTCATGTTGAAATTATTTTAATCCGGTTGGTTAAAAGATATGATTTTAAAAGATTATATTTTTCGGAATTTAATTAATTATTTAATTAATTTAAAATGCATTATGACATCGGCATGATGTCATCTTGGCGATCATCGATCAAGAGGGGTTGGTAGTCAACCGCATTCCCATTATTCACTAATGACTAATTAACCTAATGTTTAATTAACATGACTTAATTAAGTTAATTAATGATTAGGGTTAATTAATCAGAATTAATTAGTTTAATTAATTACTCAATTAATTAATTAATTAATTAGTTAGTTAATTAATTTATATTCATTTTCATTTTGTTTTATTCTTTTTTTAAAAGCGTTCTTTTGTTTTTTGGGGTGGGGCCCCCTTGGAAAAGCCGTCAGGCAGTGGGTGCGGCGGCAGGCTCGATCGAGGCGGTGGCCGAAGCGTCGGCGCCGAAACCCGGCCCGGAAAAAACCCCGCCCGGCCCGGGCAGCAGCGGCGAAAGCCGGCGGGTGGTGGTTGGCGGGCAGCCCTGGAAAAGGCTCGGCGAGGTTGGGGCCGCCCGGAAATTCGCCGTCGGAGGAAGGAAGGGGGAGGAGCCATCGTGGCGGGCGTGGGTTCGCGGCGGATCCAGCGAGGAAGGGGAGCAGGCCCGGGGCGGCACAAGCGACGGGGCCCGGCGCAAAGGAAAGGGGCGGGGCGGTCGGTTGGCCAACCCGCCGCAGGAGGGAAGAGGAGAGCCTCCGAAGTCGGGTCTCGATGGGGCTCGATGAAAGGCGATGACCGTCGGGGGAGGAGTCGGGTGAAAGCGCCCTCGATCGGCTATATCTCCCGTGTGAAGCCGACAGAGCATAACCGCGAAAGCAATGTCAAAGTGAGGTAATCTTCACACAACCCATGTAATACATAAGGAAAAAAGATACATAGTTGGCTTACAATCGCCACTTCACACAATATGAGTAAAACATTACATCATGGATACAATCAAGGTCGACTCGGAACCAAAATAAAAAGACTACCCCAAATGCTACCGGATCCCGATCGTCCCAGCTGGGCTCCCTCTTGATTTGAAGCGAAACAACACAAAACAAGATCTTCTTGAGCTCCTCCTTGAGCTCGGGTGCATCACCCTGCGGTTTCATCGGCACCTGTGGTTTTGGAAGTATCTTGAGTCAGGGGACTCACAATCTCACACCGAGATCAAGACTATTTAAGCAAAAGGTAGGGCAAGGTAGTGAGGTGGAGCTGCAGCAGCGACTAGCATATATGGTGGCTAACATCATAAAGAGGCGAAAGAAGGCAAAAGCGGTCGAACAACTATGATCAAGGTGATCCGAAACTACTTCGTCAAACATAACTCCAACACCGTGTTCACTTCCCGGACTCCGAGAAGAGACCATCCAGTTACCCGGTTGGTGTATTTTAATTAAGATCCACCGGGTTTTCTAAACCGGACATTAACAAATTCCCGCCACATAACGGCCGGCTTTAAAGTTCAAACCTGCGGGGTGTCCCAACACCCATGATAAGCTCTCGCGATCAGGAAGGATATTCCTTCTCCCGGGAAGACCGATCGTCTGGAATCCGGCTACAAGACATTCAAGCAATAAAACAAGACCACAAGACCGCCCGATTGAACAATCCGATAGGGTGCAATATCTCGTTCTCAGGAACACGGATGAGACAATAGTAAAACCAACCCTCAAGTTGCCCCAAGGTGGCCCCTGGCCTCGTTTGACCACACTTAGAAAGCCTGGTGGGGGTAAATAAAGATGACCCTGGGCTCCAAACCAAGGAAAAAAAGGCATAGGTGAGGCAAATGGTAAAACCAATGTTGGGCCTTCTGGAAAAGTCTTATTCAAAGCGAACTAAGGGTCCCATAAATCACCCGACCCAGCGTTAGGGCCAAAATCGGAACATAACACGGTATGGCCAAACTAGGCGGAAAGTGGAACAAAACACCGGGCATAAGGCCGAGCCTTCCACCCTTTACCAAGTATATAGATGCATTAATTAAATAAGATATATTGTGATATCCCAACAAGTAAACATGTTCCAAGGAACAACATCTCCATGTTCAACAAGGAACAAACTTCATCTTCCTGCAACTAACAACGCTATAAGAGGGCTGAGCAAAGCGGTAACATAGCCAAACAACGGTTTGCTAGGAAAGGATGGTTAGAGGTTTGACATGGCAATGTGGGTGGCATGATATAGCAAGTGGTAGGCATCGTAGCATAGGCATAGCAAAAAGGCGAGCAACTAGCGAAGATAGTAGTGATTTGAGGTATGGTCATCTTGCAAATCCAAAGGAAAACGAGTCCATGAAGAAGACAAGCAGACGAAGTCGAATGAATCCCACAACTCGGGCGGAACAAATAACGAGAAAAGCAAACGGAAAAAGCAAACAACATAGTAAACAACAACAATAAACATGGCATGATGCACAATCAAATATGATGCATGTCGGTTTAAATAGCATGGCATGGCAATAGCACAAACAAAACTACAAGTTAAATGGAGCCCAAATGCAGAGTTGCATATTGATGAAACCACAACACTTATTTAGTTCTCTCGGTTAGGTACTCAACAATATTAAATGTTATTAAACATGGCAAGAGGTGAAGCAAAATTAAACTACCTATTTAGGCAAATTTAAATGGGCGGAAACGAACAACAATTCGGAAAAACCCCATATGCAAATTATGGATTGGAACTGATCTGCCCTAAACACAATTTTAATGTTGTTAAACATGCAAAGTAATGCTACCATGTTAAACTAGGCATTTTCTACCCCATTTACATATATAATTTATTTAAAACATTCGGTTATTTAGTTATGAAATAAATCATTTTAGCATAAAGCAAATTAATGCAAAAACAATTTTAAACATTTTAATTGTTGTTATCATGATCCGGATGACAAGGCAAGTTTATGCAATTTTTAAAAGCGTTAACATGAGCATGTTATGAAGCATTATGTCACGTGGTGGAAGAAAGGGTGCCCGCAGCGAATCGAAAATGGTGCCGGCAACATATCGGTTCCGTAGCTCAATACCGATAAAAGGAAGGGGTGGAGCGAGTAATGCAAGGATGGTGGGGTGATCCGGATCGGGTTCCCGGGCAGTGGCATGGCAAAGAGGGGCATCGCAAGGATGATTCGAACCGGTGCAAACATATCGTGCATCTCCGCGGTTCACGGGTTATACCTTGGGCGTTCAAGCGGGGGGTCGAGTTGTCGAGGAGATGGAAGTAGGCGTTTCGTGATGATGGTCGAGGAAGTGTGGCGTGGGGAAATCGTTGTTCCGTTCGATGGTAGTGGTACATCTCGTCCGGAGTAATTGTTCATGTCCGTGGATGTTGGTCCACGGGGTCTTGGGAGGGTAGTGGTACCGTCATGGGTACTTAGGTTTCGGTTCGGGTTGGGGTCGTAGTGGTACTTGGCGTTTCCGGCGGGCCGGTAGATATGGCGTATCGTCGGGCACTTGTCGCATCATCGTGTAGTCGAACGCGGAACGAAGGGTACTTTGGTATCCCGTGTGTGCTAAGTTTTGTAAGCGAACTTTGATGAAACATGGTGTGTGGTACTTGGCGATATCCGGGATCTTGCGTCTTCATGTAATTTCATAAAACCGAAATGGTCTGGCGATCCGGTGAGGCGTGTGTCGTCGATCAGGTCTTGGCGTCCGTCGGCGCAACAAAGCGGTGTCGGGCAAAGGCGCCCGTTCATCAAAAGCGGGGCAGGAATCTGGTCCCGGCGGCGGGACTCCATGGGGGCCATGGCGTGGGCGGACCTCCGGGTGGAGCGGGAAGCGCGGCCATGGCGAGCGGGGTGCTTCGAGCATGGTGGTCGGAGGCGGCGGAGAGGGCAGGGGAAAATGGATGAAGGGGCCCGACCGGGGAGGGCGCCGGGCTCGCTAGTAGGGCGGCGGGGAGGCAGGTGGCCGGTGGGGGAGGAACAAAGGGGGGGGAAGGTTGGGAGGGGAGGCGGCGCCTCCTCAGGCGGGCGAACGGGGGGGGAAGGCGCGCTCGGTCGGAGAGGAGATGGATGGGCGGGGGAGGCCCAGGGGGGAGGGTGGGGAGATGGGGGGGGCGAGATCCGTCGGAGAAAGAAGGGCGGGAGGGGGAGAGATCGGAATCGGAGAGAGATGGCTGCGGGCTAGGGTTAGCTAGGGCACCGCTGGGCCTAGGTGGGCCTAGGGAGGCCCGGGGAAGCCTTATGGGGTGGGAAGCGGGCGACTGGGGGCCCGACTGGAGGGGCCTTGGTGGGCTAGGCCTTAGAGGAGGAGAAAGGCGGGGCGTGGGCTGCCTCTCTCTCTCTCTCTTTAAACTCTTAAAACAGGAAAAAAGAAAGGAAGAAAAGAAAAAGATTAGAAAAGGTTTGACACAGGGATTATTTTCCGAGCTCAAAAATCGGAATTTAACAAAAATGATCAAGGATTTTTGGTGGAACTCGGAAAATGATAGAATAATAATGGCAGGTTTGGAGACCAAACTTGAAAGAAAAAAGGAAAATTTTTTGCAAGTGTGTTATGATCAATTCCAAATAAATGGAATAATTTAAATAGCTCCCTAATATTGGGAGGATATGTTATAAAGAAATCACCATTGAATCCTCGGTTTAAATGGATGAAAAATCCATACAATTTATTTAGTTGAGTTTTAAAAAAATTAATGAATGATGGCAATGACATGATGCAATGCAAAGATGACATGATGGCACACCAAACAAATCCCCGACAAACTGAAACCACAGGCAATGAAGCTCCGGTCAGGCGTCACAACCTCCACCACTCGGAGGATCTGTCCGAGATCTAGGATGGCAGGGAAAAGCGGAAGAGGAAGAGGTAAAACAAAGTTGCTTCTCCAAAACAAGTGAAACCAAAAATTGAGAGGTTGAACAAAATGAAAGAAAAAAACAAGATGAAAAGTTGAAAACACTCTGTTAGAAAAGAGAAACAAGGGATACGACGAGAACCAAGAGGTTTAGTGATAACATAGATACTGAAACCACTCCGGTTAAAACTAGATGAGAGAGGAAGAATAAGATCGATATAATTTCAGCAGCACTCCGGCTAAAAGAAGGTGAAAAAAAAACTTGATAAGATGAAAAGAACTTGAAGAGATGACACAACCTCCGGTTAAATGGATAATGCAAGAAAAAGAACATGATCTTGGAAACGGGCGATGGGTGAAGAGCAACATCACAATGCCTTGAAGGAAAGAATAGAATCTAGATTGTTGGGATAAAGGGATGGAAAGAAAATGACAACTTCTACCACAAATGAATTTGGAAAGCACCTTAAAAGAAGGATAGAAAGGAGTTGTTTGAAAAACAACAAGAGGATAAACTTTAGTGGGCTTATGAAAACATCTCAAAATTATGAGGTGAAAATCTGCCACTAGAAAACAATTGATTGAATTAAGATCAACAAGAAGATGAAATCTTCTTTCCCCGAAGAATAGGAAAAACTTGGATTATTGATAAGCACCAAATAGCAACATTCCTTGGGAAGGCTTTGGTGAAATCTAAACCAAGATAACTCAATGAAGAGATTGATGGTGAGAAGAACTCATGCCGAAGGGTTGATGGGTTTCTACCTCATCCTTGACAACATATGAATCATGAAAATGAAGAAATTGTCAAAGTGACATAACACCATCTCAAGAGATAAGGTAGAAAAATTGCACTTGAAATGCAAGAAGAATACTTGAACTCTCAAAACAAACATTGTTGAGCACCATGTTCAATTTTGAGTAGGCGGATCTTAACTCCGAGAAATCTTGATGAACAATTGGAGAAATGAAAAGAATCCTTGACGAACCATCATGTAGAACCTCCAGAAGAACTCCTGAAAAGGATGATAAAAGAAAAGAGTTGAAAACACAAGGTGAAGCCTTGCGGTGATAAGATGAAGCTTTGAAATGATATAACGAAAACTTGGAACTCGGGAAAGATGAACAAATGAAATCCAATTTTGATGAACCTCGGAATAAGGAATTGAATTTACTCGATGGAACAAGAATAAAATTACATTATGCTGATCCTTCACCAATTAAATTGATGACAAGCAATGGATTTACTACTTATTCTTCTTGAAAAGGTTGAGAAATGGCATAGCAAACTTGGAAGGTAGATGGACCCGGTGGAATTGAAAGAACAAATGAATTAAAGTGATAATCAAGGAAAAAGAATCTTGAGCGAACCCCGTAAAAATGACAATGAGCAAAAGCACAATTCACGGGAAGAATTGGAAAGCGAATAAAGATGCTTGACAAACTTTAGATACATGAGCGGAGAAATCATGAACTGATTAGAGGATATAAGATGCACGGTGAGATTTGGAAAAAAACAAGAGTTGAGCAGCTTGAATGAATAATTAAGATGATGGGCTCAGAAGAATCAAAGGAAAAAGACTCTGAAATGCTCGGTGGGTTAAAAATTCTCACAATCTAAAACAATTATGGAGGATGGCAACAAACTAGAACCATGAATCTTGGAGAATGGAGCAAGATTTAAGAAAACTCTTCTTTCTTAAAATTGAGAATGACGGGAAACATCACCATGAATTGTTGAGATACTCGGGATGAAAATTAGAAAGGTTGAACCAACAATGAAAAAATTTGAAAGATCTTGGGAAAGACATTTGGTGATGATAAATCATTCTTCGTCAAACTTGAAAAGGATTTGGGTATAGCTCGAAAATTAGAAGAGTCGGGTAAGATCACGGAAAAGACACATGGGTTGGGCCCTCAAAAGAAACACGTTGAACAATTGCTTGAAATAGATATTGCACGGTAGAATTAAATGGCTTGAATGAGATAACAATCTAAATAACAAACGGATTAAGAATGGAAAACGAATCTTGAGATATCTTCAACACTCGGAACAAATGAATAGCGGAAATGGATGATTAAAGATGCCGACATGAAAGCATTTGAAATGATGAAAAAATCGATCAACACGAAAACTTGACTTAAATCCACGGGAAGAAAATTAGAATGGAACAATGATAAGGTTAAAGCTTCCTTGCGTCTTCATGAAAATCACGGATAAAACATTGAAAGAAAAGAATGAAAAACTTCCTCAATAAAATGGATACTTGATTAAAAATCTGAGTCCTTGAAGAAAAAAGGGTGGGAGGGGGAAAACAAAAGGCAACTTGGTGGGATGAAACGAACACCTTGGAAAAAGCTTAAATTGATCTAAAATGTTGAAATGATCGAATCCACTTGAAGAAACCGGTTGAGAAAACAATTTACATGACAAGCTCGGATCAAGAAGGATTAGTATTCACATAGCAATATGAGAACACCATTTAGAATGAGGTATGGAATCAACACTTGGCATTGAAGCAACTTGAATACCACAAAGCGGAACAAAAACAAAGGATTTGGCTTGCAGAATAAGCGGAACAAATACATATGATAGAGATTTACCCAATCCCATATCATGCATCTGCGGAAAGATATTCTAGGAGCTACTTGAATTCCCACCTATAAACTCCGAAACTTTCGGTTATGCAATCGGTGTTGGGGATCAGGGGACACAAAATATATCACCCAAACTAACAATACCTAGATCAGTGTATCCATCCGTCAACACATAACCAAGAAATCCTCGAAATCGTGTACCTCGACCTTGAAAAACATCCGTTATACAAGTCATGGCAATACTCCCTTTTCATACCGATCTTGGGCTATCGGGTTATCTCACCAACAAGCGCACAAAGAGATTTCGATGTCGGTAAAACTCAGGTATTCCAGAAATGCAGCGATAAAATTGTGGCGACAACACCTCGGAGCTCAACTCCCGGGACACTGCCACAACCCTAAATGTCGAGGAGGCACCAAGAACAATGTTCTCGTCACAAAACCATCGAACGATTCCAAGATACCAGCGTGATCCTAAAAAATTTTAGTGAAATTTGAGGAGAAAAGTCAAAACTCTCGTCGGGATACCTCACGAGGCGCGAAGGGGTGAGGAGTAAAAAATCTACTCTCCGATATATATAATCCTAAGACTCAAAACATTTTCCGTTCTAGACTCAACAGTCGACAAACAATCAAGTAGGGGCTCCTAAGTGGGAAGGCTCGATTACCAACTTAAAGCGCCCTCGATCGGCTATATCTCCCGTGTCGAACACGACTTAGAGCATAACGCATTGAAAGCAATGTCATAGTGAGGTAATCTTCACACAACCCATGTAATACATAAGGAAAAAAGATACATAGTTGGCTTACAATGCATACTTCACACAATACATGAGTAAAACATTACATCATCGAGATACAATCAAGGTCCGACTCGGAACCAAAATAAAAGACTACCCCAAATGCTACAGATCCCGATCGTCCCAAGCTGAGCTCCCTCTTGATTGGTGAAGCGAAACAACACAATGAACAAGATCTTCATCGAGCTCCTCCTTGAGCTCGGTGCATCACACCGCAGTTTCATCGGCACACGCAAACTGGTTTTGGAAGTATCATGAGTCACGGGGACTCGACAATCTCACACCGAGATCAAGACTATTTAAGCAAAGGTAGGGCAAGGTAGTGAGGTGGAGCTGCACAGCGACTAGCATATATGGTGGCTAACATCATGCAAATGAGAAGCGAGAAGAGAAGGCAAAAGCAGGTCGAACAACTATGATCAAGAAGTGATCCTGAAACTACTTCGTCAAACATAACTCCAACACCGTCTTCACTTCCGGACTCATAGAAGAGACCATCACAGTTACACCGAGTTGGTGTATTTTAATTAAGATCCACCGGGTTTTCTACAACGGACATTAACAAATTCCCATCTGCCACATAACATGAGCACGGCTTTGAAAGTTCAAACCTGCGGTGTCCCAACAACCCATGATAAGCTCTCGCGATCAACGAAGGATATTCCTTCTCCCGGGAAGACCGATCAGTCTCGGAATCCGGCTACAAGACATTCACGACAATAAAACAAGACCAGCAAGACCGCCGATCTTGCAAACAATCCCGATAGGAGCTGCACATATCTGTTCTCGAGGCAACACGGATGAGCACTCTGAGTAAAACCAACCTCAAGTTGCCCCAAGGTGGCCCATGATGGCTCGTTTGGACCAGCACTTAGAAAGCACTGGTCGGGGGCTAAATAAAGATGACCCTTGGCTCCGAAACCCAAGGGAAAAAAGGCATAGGTGAGGCAAATGGTAAAACCAATGTTGGGCCTTCTTTGGAAAAGTCTTATTCAGCGAACTGTCAAGGGGTCCCATAAATCACCCGACGCGTTAGGGGCAAAAATCCGGGAACATAACAGGCCAAACTAGAGGGGCAAAGTGGAACAAAACAC